>JADLZK010009673.1:0-36352 GCA_015847255.1 Hyparrhenia diplandra
GAAGCGGCGGCTGCGGCAGCTGGTCCAAGCAACTGATTGATAGTGAATGCTCTATCGATCCAGATTTCTCACATGTTTAAGCTTTAATTTCAGGGATTTCAGTGTTGAAACAGAAAACAATATATTGAATGCGCCGTTGTGGGTTGTGCTATGCCCGGTTGCGCCGTCGGTCGATTTTATTGGAGGAAGTGTCGAATTCGGATTTCACCTTTGACGTGTAAAGTGTAATAATGGTCAATTTGATTGGAGGAAGTATCGAATTCGGATTTCGCCGTTGACGTGTAAAGTGCAAGTTCAGATATATGTATCCGTTCCGTTCTGTGTGACTATTTATTGAATATATATATTTTATTTGATTGAAAAGCTGAACTGGTCGGACGTACCAGCATATTACATGCTTCACATACGTACTCCCTCGGGTTGGTATTATGTCACGACCCGAAAAAATCGGGCCCGAAGGACAGGCCCGCTAGGCCCGTGGGCGCGGGCGCCGCCCTATTTGGGCTCGCGCAGCGGCGCCCGCCCGCCGTCTCCCTCCCTTCCGCGGATTCTTCGGCAATTAATTCGGAAATAAAGGAGAAAAATATCTAGGATTATCTTTTAGGCGTTTTTGGTGTGCAAGGGGATATCTCATCTATAAGGGAGACCCTTATTAGGAAATAAATAAATAGGATATGCTTGTAAAAGGTATTCCAATCTATAAGGAAACCTTTAGAGAGATTGCTTGAGATACAAGTCCCACTAGCGGGCTATATAAAGTAAAGTGCATGTAATCTTTCGGGGCAACAAGCAAATAAAGAATTTTATCCCAATCTCCTGCCTCCCCTCTCCCTAGCGCCCGCCCCTTCCCCCGCATGCCGCCAAGCCGCCTCGCGCCCGATCCCAGCGCCCCGCCGTGGGCCAGCGCTCCACCGCCCCGCTCCACCCGCCGCCACCATCGTCCCCTTCCTCCTCCTCTCTTCCCAATCCCCCAATCCACGTGTCCGCTCAGGCCCAATCTAAACCTGGAACACGACGGTGGTATCCAGGAGACCACTACGATCCACCCACCACCATGGACGCCGAATCGAAGAAGCCTGGCGAAGAACTTGGGGGACGAGTTCGCCAAATTCAACATCGGGGATGGACACGATCGAGGATAAGCTATCTATCCTCTCGGCGACGATCAGCTCAGCGCCGTCAACAACTCCATGACGCCGAGATTGAGATGAAGACGATGTTGGAGATAGCAGCCAGCGACTTCATCAAGAAGCGGACCGATGGCAAGCGAGAACCGGGGCGATCAAGTCACGGCTGATTTGGAGAACCCGATGAAGGGCTACAGGGCGAAGTCGCGCCAGCCGAGGGCGCCGCCATCAGGGGCGCATGCGCCGCCCCCTCCTCCCCCTCCGGTCGACACCTTCCCAGGTCTCGCTCCCCGCCTGCACAAGCTGTCCTTCCCAACCTACGATGGCAAGGAGGATCCCCTCCCATGGATCAACCGCTGCGAGCAATTCTTCAGGGGACAAGGTACGTCGGCTGGGAGCAAGTCCGGTATGCCTCCTATCATCTCACGGGAGGAGCACATCAATGGTACATGAGATCGCCCGGGAGAAACCGGTGGCGATTGGGCAAGCTTTGCCCAATATGTCAACGAGCGCGCGGCCCGGTGAACGGCGGAATCCGGCCGGGTGAGCCGGGCATCGGAGGAAGACAAAGCGGCGTCGATGAGTACACGCAGCAGTTCACGGCACACGTGGCACACGCAGCAACCTCGACGACCAAAGAAGAGGTCAACATCTACACGGCCCGGGCTTGGGCGAACCGCTCAAGATGGACGTCGAGATGCGAGAACCCCAAGGACATGGAGGCAGCCATGTCTCGCCATGCGTCTGGCGACGCCGCCATCCTCTACAACACCAAAGCCCGGCCAGCACAGGCAAAGGGTAGGGCACCCGCGCCCTGGCTGGCTGGCCCCTAGGCGCCCCCGTCGGCCAAGACCGACCCGGCCGTTCAAGCGGTGACACCAGAAGAGATGACGGAACGACGCAAAGGCGGGACTCGCTTCAAGCGTGACGGCCGTTTACACGGGGTCACAAGTGCAAGCACCTCTTCGACATCACGGTCTTCAACGACTACAACGATGATACTGACGAACGCCCCACGGTGGACGTCAAAGAGGAGCCGGTGACACGAAGGTCCTCGTCGGGGACCCCGACTCCCGGTACATGGTGCTCATTCTCTCTACCTCGTCGGTATGATCTCGAGGCACGGCGTCAACATCATCGTCGACTCGGGGAGCAATGCACAACTACATCGACCCAGCGTGGTGACCACGGCAGCCTCCGGACTCGGCCGGTGCGTGTCGCGATCACCACCGGCACCGGCGCCGCCGACATGCGGGCTGCCACCTTCGGCGCACCACTACGCCCGACGCCCGGCGCAGCCGACATCAACGCCTATGTCATGCGGCGGGCGACGGCGTCGACGTCATCCTTGGCATGCCTTGGTTGGCAAGCACTGGGACAAGTGACGTGGGACCGCAACCCACGAGTTGCGGTACTACCGTGACGGTCGCCCAAGCACGTTCACATCGGCTCCACCCCCAGCCGCGAGGCGCTCGGCCCGGCTTTCGCTTTCGGTCGAGGCATCTTCGCCCGGCGTCGGTTGCTACTACTCGGCTTGGGAAACGTTCAAGGCATGCGACTGCCTTGGACCTCTACGACACGTCCACCGGAGTCTTCGTCCAACTACGCCAGGCAACATTGGAGGATCAGCACCTACGCCGCATCGCCCTCGACGTCACCACGGGCGACGCCGCTCCAGCATGGACGCTGGAGGACGGTCTCCTCCTCTTCGATGGCCGCTTCTACCTCCCGGCTTCCTCTCCACTATTGCCAGATCTGCTGGAGGCTTTGCTTCAGGGCGGAGTTCGTAGGACGAACTTCCTCGCCTTGGGAGCCTACACGACCGAGCCAACTTCAGCTGCACCGACCGCCATCCTATTGGGTGGCATGTGGCCGCGGCGCCACCACGTCGGCCCGGCCAGGGTCGTCTTCCTCGACGGCATGGATCGCCTCTTCTTCACCGTCGACAACGTCCACATCAGCTACGATGCAGAGAGGGGTGTCCACCAGCTCTCACCCTCTCTGTTCGACGTCGGCTCCTTCATGTACGGTACGATGTTGAACTTGGCCGCTACTCCTCCTATTCGCCGCGACATCACCATCCGGGCGCCTACTTCGCTCTTCGTCAACGCTCCTCCCAACGAGCGTTTCTTGTTCTGGAGAGCCCACCCCGTGACATGGTGCATCGGCACCTTCAGTGGGCGTTCAAGGGAGCTCCTACGGCAGCCCGTCGTCCGAGACGCCTTCCGCAGCGAGGGGACGTGTCGTTCACCGGTACATCTACCACGGCTACATCGGCAACCTTCACTACCTCCGGAGTTTGATCCAAAGCGAACCGGGGAGAACATGATCCTCGGTAACCCGGTGCGTGGTCGACTCATCTTGTAGGTTGAGCTCATCATCGAGGCGGTGATCTCCACCCCGGTGTCATTGAATGGACTTTCATCCGGTAGCGAGGACACGCCCGGTCGAGGAGAAGGGGGGGGGGAAGATGTCATGACCCCGAAATCGGGCCCGAATGACAGGCCCGCCAGGCCCGCGGAGCGCCGGCGGCGCCGCCCCACAGGCTGTAGCGCGCCCGCCGCCGTCTCTCCTCCCTTCCGCGGATTCTTCGGCAATTAATTCGGAAATAAAGGAGGAAAATATCTAGGATTATCTTTAGGCGTTTTAGTGTGCAAGGGGATATCTCATCTATAAGGGAGACCCTTATTAGGAAATAAATAAATAGGATATGCTTGTAAAAGGTATTCTAATCTATAAGAAAACCTTTAGAGATTGCTTGAGATACAAGTCCCACTAGTAGGGCTATATAAGTAAGGGGCACGCAATCTTTCGGGGCAACAAGCAAATAAAGAATTTTATCCCAATCTCCCTGCCTCCCCTCTCTCCTAGCGGCGCCCCCGCCCCCGCCCCGTGCCGCCGCCTCGCACGCGCCCCTGGGCGCCAGATCGGCCCATGCCCGTGCCTCCACGGCCGGGCGGCCCGCCGCCCCGCTCCACTTTGCCGCCACCATCGTCCCCTTCCTCCTCCTCTCTTCCCAATCCCCCCAATCCACGTGTCAGCTCCGGCCCAATCTATTTGGAACGACATATTAGAAGTCATTTTAGACAAGGTTTGGGTCAAACATCGGGAATATAAATCATCAATAACTTTTAAGTTGTTGAGTTTGTAATGTAAAATTATTATGAGTAGATTTGTCTTAAAAAAATATTTTGATAAAAGTATACATATATCTCATCTCCATAAATATTTTTATAATAACAAGAGGTCAAAGTTATGTTTTGGAGACCGTGTCGTGTCTAAGCGACTTCTAATACCATCCCGGAGGGATTATATACTCAAGAGAGTATCAATAGTACATTGTAAAATAATGGATCTATCTTTTAGTTCTTCTTTTATCTTAACAGAATGGAAAATAAAACAAATCTAATGGTTACTTTTTCCGAAACCAGGCACTTGCCCGTACTGCAATAAGAGAAGTTGGAAAGTTTTTACAGCCTTGCGAGAACCCTAGCGAGATGCACGGGAGCACACAGGACGGGCACACTAACACAGGGCACCGACTTAAACGGTGGAGCGTCGGTAGGTGTTTCTAAAGGAAAAACTAACTTTTGCGACCCATGGTTTTAGCCTGAACCACTAGGGGAGGGGCGGTCGGCGGTCGGCGCTGTGAGGGCTGCCGCGACGGGCGGCGCAGCGGGAAGAGCACACGCACGGCCTGGCGCTTGTGGTGCAGGGACGTGTCCCCTGAAGTGGCTGAGGAGTCGGTTCGCCACGGTGTCCTCGGGGGTGGACGAGGAAGCCTTGTCGGGACGACCTTCCCATTTGTTGAGGAGCACCCATCGGGCCCTCCACACTCGCCGCGGGTCCCTCGAAGACCGACTTGGCCACCCGGCGGTGCTACACAGGGGATCCACTCAACGCCCCGGTAGTGCGCAGGGGCGGCGGCGACGCGAGCGGCTGCTCCAAAGGCAGCTTGAAGGAGTCGACGAAGGCCGTGATTGAGGCCTCGGTAGGTAGAGGTCACCCGGCCGAGATGGCCGGTGACGGCGGGTCCGGGGGGTCATCGCCGCGGACGCCAACGGGCGAGGTGTTGGGCTGCCCAGCAAAGGGCGTCCCTTTGCTGTGGTCATGAACTCGCCCAACGAGGTCTCCCCACCGGGGCCAAATGACATGGGCGCGGGCCGGTGTGTCCGCCGACGTGGGTGCGACGGTGTGTCCCGCAAGACGGTGCCGCACGCGTCTTTGGTGGTCGGTGCCGGCCGAGCCGCCGCTCGAGTGGGGGGTCGCGTTGCCTAGTAGAGGCATTGGCATTGGGCTCCCGGGCACGGGCGGCCGGCCGCCTGGGGTGGTTGGCCGCGGTGCACACCGGGGGTCGGCGCCGTGTGCCTGGCGTCGACAAGGTCCGCCCACGGGGCCGACGCAACCGGGTGCTGGCCGACGAGGTGACATCGTCCCCCGGAACACGAGCTCGATCGTAGGCCATCCGCGCCCACCGGCCTGTGTGGCTGGATGGCGCCCCGCGGCACGCATGTGGAGGACGGCACGGTGCCGGTGGTTTGTGGCACCTCGGGCGTGGTGCAACGGTCCTCCCCGGCTCCAGTCCCTAAGGACTAGTCCAGGGCAGGAGGCTTGGGTAGCGAAAAGCCGGCGAGCTTGGCGAACAGAAGGAGGTGGGTGCCAACTTCAGCATTGTCGACGCTGACGGGGCCGGACAGAGGATCTGTCCAACGAAGAAAGGAGCCGCAAGCGGCCCAGACGCCCCAGAGGCTCCTTGGATATCCCCACAATGATCGACGTCGTGGCGATCCGGAGGGATTGGCCGTGGGCGCGGCCCCTGCGCTCGGTCCACCCGGGGGCACTGGAGCGGGCGACGGTGACCCAGCTTGTAGTCCCTTGCACGGTGCTTCATGCTGAGGCAAGAGAGACAGCGGGTCGGAGAAGAGCACCGGGCGGCTCGTGATCCCCGGGGCTAGACGAGTTGAAGCCAGACCGACGAGCGAAGTCGGTACAGGTCGGTGGCGACGAAGGCGATGTGAGGCCTGGCGGCGGCCCCGCCACGGTGAGGCCTGGCGGTGGCCCCACCAACACCTCTGTACGAGGGTGAAGCCATCTGCATCGACAAGACCGCCCCGCCGACCATGGTAGAGTCCCCGGCTCAAAGTAGCGACGCCGGCCACCAGTTGCGGTGCGTGAAGGCGCGACCAAGGCGCAAAGGACACGCGCCGATCGCCGTGGACCAAGCCGCAGAGGCGCGGGCACCCCTGGCGGGCGTAGGCGCCGCCGCAGGGTCGGCAGCAATTGGCACATCGCATCGCCCCCGTCCTCCTACGACGATGGAGCCGGGCGTCGTCGGTGGCGCCGCCGCGACGGTTCGCGCGCAGTTTCTACGGCGTCCACACCGACGACGGTGCCCGAAGGCTCGGAAGTCGGCATGGCCGCCGCCGGAGCGGCTCTTTACTCTAGGTGTGGAGGGACGGCGTGGGCGTGCCCGCGACGGTGGGGGGGCCTCCGGCTCAACGCCAACGCCCTCCTCGCCCGAGCAATCGGAAAAGTTGTCCTCCGGCGCATTTCCTTGGATCTTCCAACGGAGGGGTAAGGCGTCGCATCCGGGAAAGGGCCTGCCGCAGCCGGGCCGGGCACCGCCGAGGTTGGGGTAGAAAGGAGGCGGCGACGGCCGGGACGGAAGGGCGTCACGAGGATGGCGACGGCCCCGGGCGTGCCGGTGAGTTGGGCGCCGACGCCGTGGATCCCGTCCATGACGACTTCGCATGCACGGGGTTGGGTCCGGCCGGCGGTGGTTGCCGCGTGGGGGGGCGGCCGCCCGTTCGCCTCCACACCGAGCGGCGGTGTTGTTGGGCGGGCGGACGGGGGCGTCTCCGCTTGGCCGCCGAGCACGCCGACCGCCGCCGCTCGGCACAACGGGAGGGGGTCGGTTGCTCCGGTGGTCGCACAAGGCCGGCGGCGACGGCGAGGCGCTGCACCACCACGCGCGATGTCGGGGCCGGGAGGGGGCAAGAAGACGGCGGCAGATGGGGTGGACGTCGGGCAGGGGGTGGACGGGCGCCGGCTCGGTCCGCCGCAACCGCTAGGCAGAACCACCATGGACGGCGCCGATGATGGCAGCGCCGAGGCGCGCCGCCGGCCCGCCGGCGATGGTGCCCGAAGTCACGACGAGCGCCCCCATGTCGACCACGCCGGGAGGCCACAAAGGTGCTGCCCGGCGCAGCCGTGGCGGCGACCCCGGCACTGCGACGGCGGCCCTGTGGGAGGGAGGCAGCTACACATCCTTGTCGGCTCGGATCGGCCGCCGGAGCGGACGGAGGAAGGGCCCATCCGAACCGGATTGGCGGCCGGCGGCGGGGGTCACCGGCACACCATCTTTGGATCCCGTTGGTGCCTTCACGAGCACGGGATGCGACCCATGAGAGGGAAGGTTGGAGGACGGGGGTTGCGGATCCGGGGATGGCTGGCCTGGAGGTGGCCGGCGGCGGGGTAGAGAAGGGGAGGGAGTCGGGCGGGTCAGGGTCGCGGTTGCCCATACATATCTAATGGTTACGAATCACGAACCTATACATTTACCCGTCAGATGTTTCAAACTAACGTGAAAATATTGAGTATTTTTTTCTAGCGTGTCTGGTAGTTTAGTATATAAGTATGCACTACTACAGAATTGAACTTGCATGGTGTTTAGTTTTTATTTTCCGTGGCGGGCATTTAGAAATCCGCCACGCAAAATAGTTGGCCTGGCAGCCCCCCGGCCAGGTGAAAGACCGCCACGGTTAATCCCCATTAACCGTGGCGGTTTGGCGGTTTTACAATGCCCGCCACGGTTAATCCCCATTAACCGTGGCGGTTTTATTATAATGCCCGCCACGAAAAATTTGGGCTATAAATACAGACCCCAACCTTTTTCTTCCCCACGGGATTTTCGCCATTTTCTAGGGTTTTGAGCTTCAAAACTCTAGAAAACACCATTTCGGGGGGGGAGGTTTTGCCCTTGGTTTGATTGAAGTTTGGCACCGCTAGGGGGTATTTCTCCTCTTTCTCCCCTCTTTTCTCTCCCTCTCTCCCTCTTTCTCTCCCTCTCTCCCTCTCTCTCCCTATGCATGGTCCTCCCTCTCTTTGAGATCTAATTGAATGTGGTTTGTGCTCTCTCTCCCCCCTCCCCTCCCCTTATCTCTCTACCCCCCTCTCTCTCTCCCCCTCTCTCTCCCCCCTCTCTCTCCCTTTCTTTTGAGATCTAGTTTTGATCTCTCCCTCTCAAGCTAGCTCCTCTCCCCTCTCTCCTCTCCTTCTCTCTCTCCCTCCCCCCCTCTCTCTCTCCCCCATCTCTCTCTCCCTCTTTCTCCTCCCCTCTCTCTCCCTCTCATTTGAGTGTACGTGCTCTCTTTCCCTCTCTCTAGCTACTCCCTCTCTCTCTCTCTCTCTCTCTCTCTCTCTCTCGTATTCCTCTTTTGCACTTTAATCATCGATACTTCGATCTCTAATCATCGATCGCTCTCTTTGCTTTGGTTTAATTAATTTGAGCAGGCCGTCATGGCGCCGAATAGGGATTGGATGTACAGGCCGAGGATGAGTTTGGATTTCGTTGATGATGTGCGAAAGAAGTTTATGCCCGTCGCGCAGAAGCATCGAATCAGTCAGGGTTCGGAAGTAATGGTGTGCCCGTGCTATAGCTGCAAGCATATGTTCTTACACAAGGATGACGTCGTCGTGGAGCACTTGCTGCGAGTATGGTTTTATCGGGGAGCCGAGGTACACCGTGTGGAAGTATCATGGTGAAAAAGAACCGAAGTGTCGCGGCCGGTTCATCTGGAGGACCCCGGTCGGTACAACGACGGAAACAACGGTGGTGGACGAAGGGCGAGAACAAGTTGATAATCATGATTACATCACCGTAGATGAAGCGCTTGAAGACATGCGTAAGACAATGCGGGTGGAGATGATGGTGAACTGTCATTAGTTGATGACATGTCGCCGAGGATGCTGATCTTTTTCGAGGATATTGCTAACCTCAAAGATGAAGATGATGTGTTGTTTGGCAATCCAAGATGGCTCGAGAATTTTAGACGGATGAAGCGGCGACAATTGACCCTCTCTACAAAGATGACGGCAAATGTCGAAGCATTGCACGGTGCTACGTTTTAACCTAACGATGTTGATCTTTGAAGGCTCGCCACGGGTGGTCGAACACGAGCTTCAATGACTGTGACGGGTCCTCGGTGACTTTGTTTTACCCGGGGAATAAGGTGCCCGCCAATACCTATCGGGCGAAGAAGCCGATTAGATCTGTGGCGATGAAGCTTAGGAAGTTTCATGCGTGCCCTAACCATTACATTCTATGAGGGGTAACTATGCGGACTTGCGAACGTCGGCGTTGCGGCGATAGTCGTTACAAGAGGAATCTTTGGGTGTCGTGCCACCGATGAGGAGGGACCGTCGAGAGGGCCCAAGAAGCAGAAGACGGCCGGCAAGAAGAAGCAGATGCCACCTCCTGAGGACGAGGAAGAAGAGGGTTACACCCAGAGGAAGATCCCTGCCCTATCGGTGTGGTACCTACCCGTGCTCGATCGCCTGCGTGCAATTTTTGGGAACCCGGAGGATGCCAAGGCGATGTCACGGCATGCATCAGCGGAACGCACGAAGGGCGATGGCAAGCTGCGACACCCCTCGGATGCCAAAACGTGGAAACGCATCAATGACATGTTCCCGGAGTTTAGGGACGAGCCCAGGAACGTAAGGTTCGCATTGAGTACTGACGGGATGAATCCGTTCGGAGACCTCAGTAGTTCGCACAGCACCTGGCCGGTCACCCTCACCATATACAACCTGCCTCCCTACGAGTGTCTGAAGCGCAAATATCTTCTACTGGCCATGCTCATTTCCGGACCAAAGCAGCCCGACAATGATATAGATGTGCTCATTGAGCCAGTAATGGAGGAATTGGCGGAACTGTGGAAAGGGGTCAAGATTATGGATGCGTCCGAGAAGAAGAAGTTCACTCTAAAGGCCATGATAATGGCCACCATCAGTGATTACCCTGCTCTCTTTTCATTGTCGGGGCAGATTAAGGGGAAGACAGCTTGCCGATTTGCATTGAGAATACCTGCTCCACTTACCTTAGCGGATCCCAAAAAGACGGTGTACATGAAGCATCGTAAATTCCTCTCGCAAAGAACACAGTACCGGGGAAACTTCGATGGATGAGTACTTTTGGCGAGCCGGAGGTTGAAACGGAGGAGCCGGAAAAGGGTAAAGTACGGGCCAAAGGTGTTTGAAATGGTGAAGAACATAAACCACGAGTTTGGAAAAAGAAGAAGAAAGTCGGTGAGCCAAAGGCAAAGAAGAAGCGGAAGCGGAACAAAAAAAGGCAAATGGAAGAAGAAGAAGAAGAAGAAGCGAGCGACGAAGGAGAACCCAATCCGGCACCGCCCAAAGTCCCATTCAAGAAGAAGTCGTTTTTCTTCAAGCACCGCCATCTTGGAAGATGCTCCATACACCTCATGCCATCGATAACATGCATCTGAGAAGAATGTCTTCGAGAGCTTGGTCGGGATTTTCCTAGACATCAAGACTAAGACGAAGGGCGGTGTCAAGTCACGTCGAGGATCTTGCCGACATGGGCATCGAGGCCCAAACTTCACTTGACACCCTCGAGGAATAGCGGAAAAAGTCGACCTTCCAGCCCGCGAGCTACAATCGACACGGGATGAAAAGAGGGATTTTTGCAAATGGCTCGGGGATGTCAAAGTGCCGGCGGTTTACGTTCCAACATGAAGAGCATTGTATCGATGAAAGACCTCACCTTTGTCAAACTTCAAGGCTCATGACTGCCATGTCATCGCGATGGTGTTCCTTCCAATTGTGATTAGGTGCATCGGCCCGGAGTTCGTGAAGATGGTCGATTTGCGCTGTGCTACTTTTTAATCGCATCACGAGAGAAGGTCATCGCTGAAAATGACCTCCCCACCGCGAAAAGAGTTCATCGCGGAGACTATATGCCCCATTTCGAGATGTGCTTACCACCGTCTTTCTTCGATATTATGCCACACCTCATGATACACATGGTCGATCAAATAGAAGAACTGGGGCCTCTCTACCTGCACGAGATGTGGGCCGAACGAGCGGTTCATGTCCTCTCTTAACAGATCCGTCCTTAACGTGCATACCCGAGAGGGCTCTATGATCGAGGCATACACAACATAGGAGGTCATTAAGCGCTGCACTAGATACATCCGGGATGGAAATGCAATCGGCCTACCCGACCACCCGCAAGAAAGGCAGGACCACGGGGATGGGCTGCGCGGGGAGGAAAAAACGGACCGATATAGACCAAGAAACAATTGAAGAAGCCCATGACGGCGCTCTGAACCAGTTAGTATCAATGGAAGGCGGGTTGAGAAGCATCGGGAGGAAATTCGCAGCACGGCTGGGCCGGCGCCGCGGAGGGGTGGGTACCGAGACAACACGGATGAATTTCACAACGTGGATCCACGAACGAGGGGATACCCCTAAACGCGGAGATCGAAGAATCGATGCTTGCATACGCCCATCTAGCCAAATCATCACATGGCAAGGTTACGACATCAACGGATACGAGGTTCCACACGAAAGAAAAGGACAACAAGAGTGCGTCCACAGAACAGCGGCGTTCGGGTATGTGGGCATTGACATGGCCACCAAGAAACTCAAGACATATTATGGGCAAATCCAAGAGATTTGGGAACTTGATTATGGCGAGAGAGCTACGAGATACCCATTTTCGGTGCCGGTGGGTCAAGCCAACGGCGGTTGACGTGGATGAAGTTGGGTTAACCACCGTTATTTCGAAAGTCTTGGAGATGATGAGTGGGTACTCGCAGAAAGTCAGTGCCCGGGTAGCGTACTACCCGGTGCCCAAATCGCAGGGCAAAAGCAACTACATGCGGTGCGTGGGAGGGAAGCAAAGGATCGTGGGAGCCGATGGAGTGCGAGTCCTGAAGAGTACAACAACTCACAGCGAGTTTACGCTCTTTACCGATCATCCAACCAAGATCAAGGAAGTCGAGACACGCGTGTGGGGAATGTCATCAAGACCAAGACAAAGCCACGGTGCCGCTGGCCGGTCGAGGAAGAAGACGGTGGCGGCCCGGCAAAAAAAATAAGTCGATACTTTTGTAATAGAACCAAATATGTAATGGAACCGAATATGTATGTCACGACATTTATGTAATGGAACCAAATATGTATTGGAGATCGGGCGCACTTGCTCGAAACCGACTCCCCACTCGATCTTCATCTTAAAATGGCTCCAAACTTGTCAATTAAAGATTGTATTTTTAAATCATACAAAAACAATTCAAAATTCAATTTTCACATTTTTCATGGGTACACATACTCATAGGAAGGCCACACAAAAAAATTCAGAATTTTTTAATCAACATTTGAATTGATATGAATTTTTCAAATTAATGTTTTGAATCGATTTTGCGTGGCGGTCATTTTACAATGCCCGCCACGGAAAATCGATAACCGTGGCGGGCATTGTAAAATGACCGCCACGCAAAATAAACGCCTATATATACGCGGCGCCCGGACCCGGTCGGCGCCTAAGTCCTTCGTCCGCTCCTTTCTTCCCCGAAGGGCTGCCGAAATTTTCCGTTCCGCCCAAGCGCCCGCGCCGCCGCCCTCCGGGTCCCCGTCCGCCGCCGGCGCCCCGCCTCCATCTCCGCCCTCCCCACGCCTCTCCGTGGCGCTCCTCCTCCCTCCCGTGGCGCTGCTCCTCCCGGCCGCCTTCCCGCGGCGCTCCTCCTCCCCCCGCCTCCTCCTCGCCGGGGCTAGGAAACCCTAGCCACGGGTGTTCGGCCCCGTCGCCGTCGTGCTCCCGGCCGTGCTCCCGCCGCCTCCCCATCGAGCACTTCCTCCCGCCGCCTCTCCATCGAGCTCCTCCTCCTCGCCCGCCTCCCCGAGCTACTCGAGATCCGTCCCGTCGGTGAGATTTTTGCGGCTGTGATGCTACTTTTGTGATGTTTTTTTGTTTTTCTGCTTTGGGGATGCTACTTTGTGATGCCAAATCGAGATGCTACTTGTGATTTTTGTTCTTTGCAAGTCATACATTTTTTTTTTGCCTATGATGTTTCTTGTGATGCCAAATCGAGATAGAACTAAGCATATACCCACACTGTGATGTTGACTCCGACCAAATTGAGATGAACTTGGTACCGTCTTCTTTGTTTAGTTTAAAATTTTGTTGAAAAATGGACTGCCTTGGTACTATCTTGTTGTTTAATTCAAATTTATTTGCATTTGACATGAATTTGGGAGCCTTTTGTCGAAATCCTATGTTGTATACCTTTGCTCATATACATGTTGTTGTTTGTTATGATTTGGGAGCCTTTTTGTCGAATTTGGGAGCATTTGACATTAATTTAGGAGCATTTGACATTAACATGAATTTGGGAGCCTATTGTCGAATTTGACATGAATATAGTGGCTTTTCGCCCCTCCAATACACTTGTCTCCCATGTCCTAGCTAGTCGGTCGTCCTAGCTAACACACAATTATGAGCATTTGACATTAACTTGAAATCCTCGTTGTCGAAATTTGGGAGCCCTTTGGTCCTAGCTATTTTGATTTGTGGTGGCTCTCTGTCTACCTCTTGTCTACCTCTACTCTCTATACTTATATGATGATCGAACTATTTGTATAAATAGTCCCGAGGCGATGGCATATGCGATGATGTGAATCTTTTTCAAAGCTAAGGCGGCGGCGATGATGAAATGTCCCCACACTTGTGAGCGGCTAACGAGGGCGGCTTGTATAACATATACAAGCAACCAGTTTAGACGCGATGTGATAAGGATAGTTGGGTACTTCTCGAGCCAAATACACATTTTACACATTTTTTTTTATTTTTACACTTTTTTTTTGTATTGTTACAAATTTATTTATTTATTTTTTGTATTTTTGTATGTACTATGTAAAAAGGAAAAATATGTACCTATTTTATCTATTTTTTTGGTAAATTTTTGGTTTTTTTTTTGTAACTACTCTATGTAAAATGGAAAACTATATATGTAATCATGAGAGGAATACAAAAAAATATAATTTGAGATGACTCTGTGATGGCTCTACTACATACTACCATTTGTACTTTACTCTTTCAAGTATAAATTACTATAATAAAATGCTCTATGTGTTTCCGTAGAATCCAATGGCATCCGAACCAACCGATAAAGATCGTGCAATCGGTGGCCGAGCGAGGATGTGGAGGATGTGGCCTCCACGTCCGATTCTTCCTTTGAGCGAAGAGTTGACACCACCGAGGGCCACGGAAGAAACGTCCTAGGGAGGACGAAATTGATCTGGACCGGCAACCGGAGGAGCCCAACGCACGTGGGGTTCTCGAGAGTGGGCGGCCCGGAACCAAAACGTAAGTATACGACAAACACAACGTCGTGTGCCTCATGTAAGTACACGACTAATTTTAGTTGTTGTCGTGGGAGTTACCATTGATGCCTCTCGCGTCTAGAGTTTGGTGAAGAGAGAGCTCGGTCGGAGGGGCGGGAATCTGGTCCCACCCCAAAGACTTCAGCGACCACCACCTCCAAGAAGTCCAAGAAGTCGGGCTTGAAAAGAGGCCAAAGACGGGAGGCACCGAGAAAGCTGAGGTGGTGCGTAATATATTGAGGATAGGGCCGAATGGAGATCCCATGGAGCCGGAATCTATCGGGGCCACCTATAGCAACCGGATCTCCGTTATAGCCAAGGAAATCGTGCCCATCACTTACCTAGGCTGGAGGAATGTCCCGAAGGTGCTGAAGAAGAAGGTGTGGAAAGGCGTGAAAGTCCCTGTTCCATTATCCAGGGCCAAAGGCAGGCTTTGACAAAAGAAATGCAAGAAGTATGTGCTAACCGCTTTGCAAGCAAAGCGCTTCGCACCTCAGGAACAATCTCTACACAAACTATGTGCGTAAGGGCAAGTCACCACTTCAAGCCTACAACTTCTTAAAGCAACCCGTCTAGGATGAGTTCGTCAACCTTACGACTAACGAAGAGTATGAGGCCAAGTCGAAAATGGGAACAGAACTCGCAAAGAAGAACGAACTCAGGCACAACCTCGGCATGGTAGGATATTTTGGTCATAAGGGTGGATGGTGGCGGAAAGAAAGGGAGGGCCGAGAAAGGGATAGAGAATCCGTTGCTAGACCTTCCCGAGAGGACACATGACTTCTTCTATGCCCGTCGCCCCCAAGAAGCGTAAGACCGCGGCAAGACGCCCAAGTACAATGACCCAAAGGTCGACGAGGTGGAGAAGAAGGTGATGCTTGTCAAAGAGGCCAAGGCGCGTGGGGAGTTCCAACCTAGGAGGGAGCACGACGAGCTGACTGAGGCAATCGGAAGACCCGAGCACCGTGGTCGAGTTCGGGGCCAGGGCTCGAGGTATATAGCCGAAGACCGTGGATTCTTGGGCATCCGACGCGTGGCCAACTACCACACGAGGTAGAGGTACAAGGAAAACCTTAAGATGCAAGGCTATGAGGAAGCCATAAAGGACATAGTCGAAGAAAAATAGACGAGGTATTAACGACAAGAGGTCTTTCCAACATCCAAGGTGTGAGTACGAGTCTTTGGAGCTAGGAAGTACCCAATCGACGATCTCGTCGAACCCGCGGTTGGCAAACTCTATATACCCGTTGGCGGGAAGGGAAAGAAGAAGGAGGTGGCCACCGCCATAGTGTACGCACCACGGAAAGAGATGTTGTACAATAACGAACCGGTCCCACCCGACTATGCCTTCGTTTATCCGGAATCCATAGAACCAAGCCTTGGTGATGAGGAGATTGATATCCCGTGTGAACAAGGAGAAACAAGTACTCAAGGACCTTCGTGTGGAGAGGGAGTACCTATGGAACAAGGAAGACATTGTCCCTGTGAAACCGACGACACCACCTCCGACGGTAGCGCCGCAGTGGCCCTCCTCCTTCTCCCGGGTGGTGGTGGCGATGGCGATGATGATAACAACGGCGATGGTGGCCGAGGTGGCGGAAGTCCTCGTCGAACCCACCTCCGGAAGAACCGGAAGGAGGAGACGGTGGCAAGACACACCTGTTACGGCGACGGCGAGAGGACACCTTCTCCTAAAAAAGCGTGACAAGGGGCTCGCCGCCCTCCCACGCCGTTCAAGCGCCCAATGGTCGAGGAGGTTTGAGAAAATGTGACAGTATAGAAACAAAAATACATGGCTAACTTGTACTATGCATTAATTGGTGGCTAATGTAGTTCAATTCCACATGCATAGGATTGTCAACACCGCCTCGGAGTAGTCGGAAGGACGATGAGGTCGAATGTTCCCCCAAGCGCCGAAGAAGAAGAAGCTATCAAAAGAAGATGAGGAAGTTCTTGCCACGACCAACAAATACTTAGATGATGAGGCCGGGGAAGGAGCTAGCGGAGAAGGAAAAGGACCTCCGATTGGCTAAGCGAGAACCCGAGGGGGGCCGTGAAGACCGGCGTTACTAGGTGCGTATATGAGTGATAATCTCAACCAAACTTAGCGGACATATTACGTATGCGTACATAGCTAGAAGATGCTAACATACATCTCCTTCTATATAGGAATTATATACCCAATCGGGCGGGGACAATGGGTCAGCCCGGATCGCCCGCACTACTTTGAGCTTGGCAAGTTCATGGTGCCCAAGGGCCGGCTAATCGAGGAAGAGGAGTGGGACACTCGCGAGGTTCCACCGATTATATCGGCATGCGGTTGATCGGGGGTGACGGACTTCCATTTCAGGGGTTCCTAAAGAGCTCTTTAACTTGGAGGAGGACATTTCACCGCCAATAGGCTTCGACAAAATGTGGCGGTTGTTACGGCGCCGGGATCTCGACCAATCCATTGTCACCCTCTATGCCGTGTGAGTTTGTTTATGCATTACGCGCTCGTACACCACTAATTCTAGCTCTCCGATCCTATAATGACGTGACCACATGTGCTTGCGGGATGCAAGCATTGATAGCCCGAACGAAGAATGAGCCAATTGTGTTTCTATGTCCGGCGTATATATACGTGGTCGATTTTTCTCATTCTTTGGATGGAGAGCCGGAGGAACCCGTGAGCTCAAGAAGCCGGGCAAGGCCGAACAATATAAACACTATAAAACATTGGCCAATGCAAAAAGTTAGAGAGATTGCGAGACTACATCCGTAAGTACATGAAAAAGATCAAAACGGAGGCCGGTTGTCTCATTGCGGCCCAACATATCAAGTAAGTCAAAAGCAATACTTTTTATTTTTTGAACACTTGGAATCTATCTCTAATCAAATAAAATGGTGTAGCATGGCCGGTATAGAAACAACAGCACACATTGGCCACTTGATTACTTGGCTAATCTTCCCTCGGGATGGAGCGGCCCTTAGAATTTGGACTCGTTGTATGATACGCCAAAAGGCCTTTATAGACATTTTGAACAAAGCCCCGCGGTACCGTAAGTCACGACACTTGTATACTATTTCATACCACAAACTTCGTGAAGTCATGACATTGTGGGATTTCGTACAGGGCTTACAAGGATTACTTGAAAGACCCCGAGTCACTCGATCGGAGGCGAGCATACGCAAAAAGAAAAACATAAGGACCAAATGAAGATCAGGCGAGATTACGAGGTATATGCAGCATTACTCTCGCTTGCTCGTCTATATTGAATGGTCTCATAATATTCTAACCATTTTCGGGTACATATATCGTGCATGCAAAGGCGGTAAGCAGCCTTTTGGCAAAGCAACTTTGTGTGGTTTCTATGCCTCAGACGTTCATATCCCGCCTGACGTGTGTACGTACTACGGGCGCGAGTCGACGAAGAAAACCACGCCACAATTTTGGACGAAAGGCTTGGACGACCTCAAGTTCAAGAAACTGGTTGGCGCCATCTGTAGGGGCGTCGTTGAGGACGTTGTGCTACCTACCGGCAATTTCTTCGACCCTAAGAGCGACCTTGCCGAAAACGACGACTTATGGGAACTACGAGATTTGGAGAAATAAGCTAGACATGAAGGACTATATGTGGGATGACATTAATTTGTAACCTAGCTAAACGTGATTGAGCAATCGATCGTTCGATCGAGTTTTGTAAATTCCCGATGTGTGGTGGTCACTTTTAAACTCTAAGTGCTTTAATTGAATGTCCATGTTAGTTGAATGTTAAATTGTGATGCATGTTTAAGATTTATGTGAATATTCTCTTATTTTATTATTTAATATGTGGTTTAAATCATAATTTATAATTTTATAATATTTTTGAATTATTTTTTTTATTAATCCTGAATTAATTAACCGTGGCGGGCTTTTAACAAAAACCGCCATGGTTAATCCCATTAACCATGGCGGCATCGTGATGATGCCCATAGTGGTTAATCTATTAACCGTGGCGGTTTTGTTAAACGCCCGCCACGGTTAATCGATTTTCCATGGCGGGCATGGAGTCCGCCCGCGGTTATCAATCGTGACCCTAGCTCCGTGGCGGATCTAATGCCCGCCACGGAAAATCGAAAATGCCCGCCACGGAAGTTCATTTACGTAGTAGTGATGTATTCTCCTCCCATAGGTCTACAAAAGCTAATAATGTTTCTATAAACTCTTGATTCAAGGTGGAAGGCTTATCTAATTTGGATATCCATGGATTTTAACAATGAATTAGAAATTCAAAATTTTGTAGAGGACCACCTCTAGTTCATTTTTTTGAGCTAGAGACTATCCATTGGACATCCGTGGATATCCAACTTCCACCTAGGCTCTCGATCAATTGAGCCAGTTTGATCGGCAGGAAGTGGTGTGTTAACACAAATCGACGAAAAAAAAAATGTGTCAAATGACTTTACAGAATGAATTAAGTAGTACAATTGAGTAGTACTGAAACATATATGGTACGCTCATGGGAGCAATGGCATCACTGCTGCGCCACGTTTGACGATTCTTTGCAACAGTCTCACATGAGTCCGTGGAAGCGTCGTCCCAGGCTCAGGGGCCATCGATCTGGACAGCTCCGAGTTCCAGTGCTGGCCATATTCCAGAATTAGTCAGCCGTTGAATACGAGTTGAAGAATAAGCGGAGAATTTTTTGCTGACTTGTGCCCCGTAGTATAACGAGTTGGGGGTGTCACACACGCACGGCGCTCAGTCGTCCACGATAGAATTCGAGCTCTGAATTATCCCCTAGATCTGAACATGGAGGAAACCATCCACAAACGGTAGAAGATTCGCCCAATGTCAGGCTATATAGCTCCTTCCCGGCAATGGTAAAGAGCCCATCGAAGCACTCTAGAGCTCCAACATTCAGAACCAGAAAGAAGCAAAAAACACACCCAAATCTTGTAGTTTTGTGGTAGGACAGGATCGGAGACTGTATAATAGAGGATGGCGAGAGACGGTGCTGACCTTAAGCTGCTGGGCTTTTGGGCGAGCCCGTTCGTCCTCCGGGTGAAGCTCGCGCTCAGCCTGAAGGGCCTGAGCTACGAGTACGTGGAGGAGGATCTCAGCAACAAGAGCGAGCTCCTCCTCAAGTCCAACCCCGTCCACAACAAGGTACCCGTGCTCATCCACAACGGGAAGCCCGTCTGTGAATCGTTTATCATCCTGCAGTACATCGACGATGCTTTCGCCGGCACTGGCCCGTCCCTCCTCCCCTCTGACCCCTACGAACGCGCCGTTGCTCGCTTCTGGGCCGCCTACATCGATGACAAGGTACACATGCGGCATGCGTCACCTGAATTAATTCTTCCAATTAGTCGATCGCGCATCAGTTGGTTGCGACACGGTTTTGTTGATACATGTGTTATACTTGATGTGGTCGTGCAGATGCTTGCCGGTTGGGTGCAGGCGTCGAGAGGCAAGACGGAGGAGGAGAGGGCTGAGGGGATAAAGCAGTCGTTCATCGCGGTTGAGACCCTAGAGGGAGCGCTGAGGGACTGTGGCAAAGGGAAGCCCTTCTTCGGCGGCGACAGCGTCGGGTACGTGGACATAGCGCTCGGCGGCCTGCTCGGGTGGGTGCTCGCAAACGAGGAGGTGTACGGCATCAGGTCCTTCGACCCCGAACGGACTCCGCTCCTGGCGGCGTGGTCGGAGCGCTTCGGCGCACTGGAAGCCGTCGAATCGGTGATGCCCGACGTGAGCAGGCTGGTTGAGCTCGGCAAGATGTTGCAGGCCCGTTATGCGGCTGCGGCAGCTCGTGCAAGCAACTGAAAGTGAATGTTCTATCGATCCAGATTTCCAGGCTTTCAGTGCTGAAAAAGAAAATAATGCAACACACCGGAATGCGCCGTTGTGCTCTGCCCGGTGTTGCCGGTGTTCTGTTCTGTGATTATGTGACTATTCTCTTTATTGAATATACATTTTATATGAAAGCTGAATTGGTCAGACGTACAAACACATGATATGCTTGTACAACAGAGTGTGCAGCTCAATACAATGGTTAGTAACAAAAAACGTTTATAATGGGTCAAACCTAGCCTAGATCGTAATGAAAGTAACTAGTAACAATACTATGGTCATGGTGGGGGTTGGGTTCGGGTCCAGGAGGGGGCACCGTGGTGGTTGGGCCAAGGCCGGGCGGGTGGGGATGAGGAACTATGAGAAATGACTTTACTATCCTAAATTAACAAAATTGCTATTTTCGGGGGCAATGGAAGACAATTTCAAGTATCTGAAAAGAGCTTGTAAGACCAGGAACAAAATCTGAGTAGGATTTAGTATGTACTCACCTGGGGCGTTCGGTAAAAACCAAAAAATTCGGTTCGGTTCGGTTAAAAAAATTGGTTTTCAGAAAACCAAAGCCGATCGATTTAGCAAAATCCAAGAAACCGACCAAATCGATTTTTGTTTTTAATTTTGGATTTTTGGTTTTCACCAAAAACAGAAAAATCCGCGCTGAGCCCCGACTCTGGCGATGAGCCCCGTCGCCGAGCCCCGTTCTGGCCCCGCGCTGAGCCCCCGCCGTCGTGCGCTGCGCCCGACGCTGCCCGCCGCTGGAGCCCTGCCGCGTGAGCCCGGCCGCTGAGCCCCGCATCTTTGGAACCGCTCGCTGCCTGCCGGGCCGCAAGGAACGGCTGCTGCCCCGGGGGCGCCGCCGCGCGCTAGGGTTAGGTGGGGAGTTTGAGTCGGGGTCGAGTTGAGTCGGGTCGGGTCCTGTGCGGGGAATGAGCGAGTCAGGGTACAACCACAGGGAATGAGTGAGTGCGCTTAGTGGGCTTGCGCTGTCCCCAGGATGGATTGCAGGATTGGGCTGGAATTGGACCGAAACGCTAGTGTTCGGGTTTTGCTCTGTTTTCGGTTCAGTTTGACCCTAAAACTGAAGCCGAAAACCGAGCTACATAAATTTGAAAACCGGTACCGAACCGAAAAACCAAAAACCAAGATTTTAGGTCGGTTTCGGTTTGGTTCGATTCGATTTTCAGTTTTCGGTTAAAAGTGCCCCGGGTGGGTGCGTACACATTGTCTAGAAATACATCGACGATGATGTTTTAAATTAATGTCTGTTTCAAGTGTGACCCGATTGCAAATTACTCTGCCGTCAGTAATGAACTCGCAATCATCGCCACCTGACCAATCGAATTTAAAATTGATTGCCGGCATCGGGTTCTTGCTCACCATTGCCACCCTGTCCGAGGAGCAAGGGCTTCTAACAATCTGTAAAATTAACGTGGGAGATGCTAAAATGCAAGACAAACAAAAGCGTTGCCATCTTACATTAGCAGATGATGCTAGCTGTGTGTTTGTATATATAGACTCCCCGGCCCTTCCCTTCCCAATCATCAAGAATTACATCAACGAAAAAAAAAAAGTTAGTCGAAGAACATTAGTGAAACCCTGCAGCACCAGCAATGGCCGGAGGAGACGACCTGAAGCTGCTCGGCTTGTGGTCGAGCCCGTTCGTGCTGCGGGTGAAACTCGCTCTCAGACTCAAGGGCCTGAGCTATGAGGACATCGAGGAGGAGGCTCTTGTCAACAAGGGCGAGCTCCTCCTCAAGTACAACCCCGTCCACAAAAAGGTACCCGTGCTCATTCACAACGGGAAACCCATCTGCGAGTCGCGGGTCATCCTGGAATACATCGATGACGCCTTTGCTGGCACTGGCCCGTCCCTCCTTCCTGTCGACCCCTACGAACGCGCCGTTGCTCGCTTCTGGGCTGCCTACATCGATGACACGGTACGTACGCATCTATCGCCTCAAATGTTCTAATGGATTGCGATGCATCAAGCGCCTTGACCGATCGTGTGTGCACTGTGCGCGCAGATCCTCCCCACTTGGAACCAGTCGATGATGGCCAAGACGGAGGAGGAGAAGGCTGAGGAAAGAAGCAGACGCTCGTCAAGGTGGAGACCCTGGAGGGGGCGCTGAAGGACTGCGGCAAAGGGAAGCCCTTCTTCGGTGGCGACAGCGCCGGGTACGTCGACGTCGTGCTCGGCGGCCTGCTCGGGTGGATGCGCGCATCAGATGAGCTGCACGGCGTCAAGCCCTTTGACCCTGAACGGACTCCGCTCCTAACGGCGTGGTCGGAGCGTTTTGGCGCACTGGAAGCCGTCGAGCCGGTGGTGCCTGACGTGAGCAGCCTGATTGAGTTCGCCAACATGTTAAACGCACGTCTTGCTGCTGCGGCCGCCGCCGGTGCAACCAACTAATCAAGAGGGCATGCCACGAGTTTCAGGTTTTCAGTCATCCAGTCTAGTTACCAAAAACAAAGAGAATAATGCTAGACACGGGAACGCGGCTTTATTGTGCTCTGCACGGTGTACGTTGACGACTTGCCGTTGGGTGAGTGCTGCCATGGATGTGTCTTGTCTAGTTCAGATGTATCCCGTTCAGTTCATTGATTATTTGGGATCAGGGGATCATCTTTCCTGGATACCTATGGCGACTCCTTCCCTCTCGCCGAGTTCACCTTCCTCCTTCCCCCTCAACCATGGTGATCGGTGCTAGATCGTCCAGAGGTCATGGATCTCTCAACCCTCAACTTCAGACCCGGCAAGGTGGTGGAAGCTGAGTTACATCGTCGTTTCCGTCAACCGGTTTGTCATTCCCCTACCTCAAGATCTCCAGCTTTTCTCCTGGTCCTCTCGATTGGTCGGCGCTGCAAATTTAGACTTTCGAACACTATGTATATGTAATGGGGGCGACTAGCGCTCGGACGTCCCTACCGGACGGACGATCCGTCGGACGGGCGCCAGCAGCACCACCCGTCGCGCGCCAATTGCACGGCCCACGCCGCCGCGGCCCGGCAAGCTGCGGCCCCTTTTCCCAACGCGGCCGTCACCTTCCCCATCGTTCCCGTCGCCGGCGCGGCCGTGTGCCTGCGCCCGTCACGGGCGGCTACACAAATCGCCCGGCCACATCTCGCCGCCTCCGTCTCGTCGGCCTCGATGCGCTACCACCACCACCACCCCGCTTCGACAGCCACCGCCACCCCCGGCGGCAGCAGCACCACCCCGCCCTAGGAACCCGGCGAGCTTCGTTCCATATCGAGGGCAGCAGGCTCCGGCACCTTCAGCGAGCTTATCTCCACATCGACGTCCGGGATCCCCAATGTCGACCTCATCTCCCTGCTGGGAATCCAGTTCCCCGGAGAATCATCCCCACGCTCGTCTCGCCACCTCCAATTGTTGGGGCGTCAAAGCCAGGAGGCCCGCCGAAAGCGAGTAGTACCATTTTGCCAGTTCAAGGAGCCTTCATGGCATCTGTCAAGTAAGATCCACGATTCCGGCTTCTTTTGACCCATGTTTGCATTTCAGATTATGTGTTCAGATTACCATGTGCAGATTACCATCTTCTATCTGTGTGTAGTTTGTTCGAGACTTGCTATTCAGTTTAGCTATGTTCGATAACGGTGTTCGATTACCTTGTATCTGTGTAGTTTGTTCAGACTTCAGTCTATTCATCTTAGCAATGTTCGGTAATAGTTTTTGAACCATCATGTCTATTCAAGTAAGAGTAGTAAGAGTATGCTAATGTCCGAACTTGTCCATGCTTGCTGTCTTCCTGTTTGTAGCAATGAAACATAGGATTCAATGATGTGAAACATCTACTTATCGATTTTGCAACATGGGCATTTTTCAGGATGTGAGCAGTGCAAACATGCAACATGAGGCACCTGTTGGGCTGCCACAAAGATGCTGCAACCTCAAGCGATAACATGATTGTTGAAACATCACATGGGCCTGTTGCTGAAGTAAGTTTCATTATGTTGCATCAAGCTTTGTTCATTACTTGTGTGCATATGTTAGTCATGGTTTCAACCTTTGCAACTGTTTTATGCAGGGCCAGGGTGAGATTGATGTTAGTCATGGTTTCAACCTTTCCAACAGCACTGCTGCTGTCCAGAGCTATGTTGATGTGGAGGTGTCATCTCATGAAGAAGTCTACTATGAGGAAGAAGATGTTGTGACTTCCCAGCCAGTTGTGCCTTTCGATGGGATGGAATTTGACACTGTTGACGAAGCTAGGAGAGTGTACAATGCGTATGCACTGAAGATGGGTTTCAGCATCCACTCAACGTCATCAAGGAGGAGTGCAGTTACCAAGGAGCTCATCAGGCAGGAATTTGAGTGCACACATGCTGGGAAGCCAGCTACTGAGCAGGATGATGAGACCTCAGCGACCATTGATGTATCAAAACCATCAAAGAGGAAGAGGGCCATCCAAGGTGTAGAAGAAGCAAAGGCCTCGAAGAAGAGGAGCTCATCGGCTGTGCTGACCAAGGGCTCAAGGAAGCGCCTTTGTAAAGAAATGCAATTGCAAGGCGCACATGGCAATCGCTCAAGGGACGGGAAGTGGAAAGTGGTCATCTTCCAAGCTGAGCACACGCATCCCTTGGTCAAACAAATTGGGAGAAGGAAGCACCTCAGGTCCCACCGACGCATTTCACATGAGGACTATGAGCTCGTGCAGACACTACACAACAGGAACATCAGCACCATGCACGTGATGGCCGTGCTTTCTGATTTGCATGGTGGGATTGAGAACCTGACATTCAACAGCAAGGATGTCTCAAACCTGAGGAGTAACCTGAGGAAGGCTTTGCACTACTGAGAGACATGGACGCAACACTTGAGTACTTTCGAAGCAACAGCGGCGAGAGCCCGTCATTCTTTTATGCGGTCAAGCTTGATAGTGACAATGTCGTCGGGGTCCGTGCGGGTAGATGGAAGGACCAGAGAGCTCTTCAAGTCTTTCGGAGATTGCATCTTTTTTGACACAACTTTCTGTGTCAATAGATACAATATGCCGTTTGCTCCTGTAGTTGGTATAAACAATCATGGCCACTCAATTCGCTTGATGGGCCGCTACCCGACCAAACCCACGGAAACCTTTGTGCGGGTGTTCGAAACACCGAAAGAAGCCATGGGTGGGCTGGTACCAACGACCATAATGACGGACCAGGACAAGGCGATGAAGGCTGCCGTTGCACTGGTATTTCCTGATGCTGTACATAGGTGCTGCAAGTTCCATGTTGTCAGCAAAGGCTGTGACAAGCTTGGATGGCTCATTAGAAAAGAAAAGTGTGATTTTGGTAAGGAGTTTGATTGCTGCATAAACCATACAGATACACCGGGAGAGTTTGAGGAGCGTGCACAAAGATAGAAAATAAGTGGAACCTCCACAGGAACGAGGCATTTCAGAACATGTCAGTTTCAAGGACAATGTGGGCACCGGCGTACTTCAAAAGGTCATTCTTCCCCTTCACTAGCACCACGGGCAGATCAGAAAGCATGAACTCACTATTCAAGAGGCTGCTCAATCCACAGGAATCGGTGCTGCAGTTTGTGACACAATACGAGTTCATTATGGACACGAGGGGCGAAGAGAGAACTTTGAAGGCTCAAGGGGGTGAGATTTCAGATCCACCGCTTTGGGGGAGACAAAGACAAATTGAGAAGCAAGCTGCACGCTTCTATAGTAGGAGTATCTTCTCGCAGATTTCAAGAACTTCTACGTAACTTCGACATCGTGTAGGGTTATATGTGATCTACCCGCATTCTATATTATTGATTCAAGTAGTTGTAGTCTTATTTCCTTCATGAAAATGAGTTCATAGCACTAGGTCATATCAAAATAATAATAATAGTAGTAGTAATAATAAATTATAGCCTTTTACATTGACATTATTCGGCTTTGCCGCTATCAAAACGACTTTGTTTATGTTAGATACTTATAGTTTTCCCACTTGTGTATTTGGGTAATCATTGTTTTACTCATTCCAATATGATATTCTTCATACATGTTATGTATGCCATTTTCTTAGACTATAATTGAATGGATATGTCATTTTTACACAGGCTCAATGTAATTTAATTTCATTATGTTGCATTTACCTATATTTTAATGTTGCGTTTACTTGGAACTTCTTTGTTACATCTTACCGTCCTTTTGAAACGTGATGATTTCCCCAATTGCATCATCTCTATTTGCTCTAATGAAACATCCTAGTGTACCTAATGTTTCAACCATACGGATTGTATGTTGCTACTAGCCGAATTAGTTGTTTCATCTCAAAATGTGGTCATTTCACTTGATCTTTTCCCCACAGTTACATATTTTAATTGAATTAGTTGCCATTGCAACGTCATTTCGATGTAGTTAACACACGTACCATTTATTACTTGCAACAAGGCGACTAATACTAGTTAAACATGTCATTAGAAGCATTGCAACATCCTATGTGAGTAGTTGCACCGGTCAAATAATACCAGTTCAACACGGTCCAAAGACGCCTTTGTAATAAGATATGAGTGGTCGCATAAAGAATACATATATAAGATGGGATCCAAATATTTGAAACAATCGGTAAAGTTGAATTCTCAACACCGCACCTTGATGGGGTTCAAGTAAAAGCAACGAACGCTATGACCAATGCAACATGGATGATCACATCATAAATGGCATAATTGGGTGCCAAGAAATATCATTCAACGAGGTTTAAGTGAAGACGAAACCCGGAATCTGATGTAATCATATTCATTGTTCAAGTAGGAAAAGGTGACAAGCAACTTGTAAAGTTGCATTGTCCTTTCTTGGCGCAACAAGTATGGTTTGGTACATGCAACAAACTACGGTCACCAATGCAACAAGGCTGATTACATAACAGGTTACATCCGAGATTCTAGGGCACAGGTTACATAGATGACAAATGCCACATGTTTACTACTTGTTCAAGTGACTAACTACACTACGCAAGACCGTACTCCTCAAGGAAATCCTCAGCGGACACCTCGTTCATAGACGATAGGATGATTGATGCAGCAACAAGCTTCCTATAGTTAGCCATCTCGACCTGGAAAAAGAAACAAAATGACTGAATTCGAAATGGCTGATTTGGAAGAAACAAAGCCAACTATGGCAATGGAAAACACAAACCTTCTCATACGGTATAGCCATCTTCTGCCCATTCCATGATTTGCATATACAAGCATCGCAAAGAGGCCACGTGATCATCCTAAAAAAAAAAAAACAAGTAAGGTCAATGTGTCTACGTGAGAGGAGAAAAATTTGGATTCACGGGATCAAAACAAGAGGTGGCAAGCGAATACATACAAGTTGTCCTGTGTCGGGTAATCTGTTGGGTAGTGCCACCTGAATGTTGACACATCACGCTTGAGAACATGGGCTGAATAAGCAGCAATCCCAAAGTTTGCAACCTGCAATGCACAACATGGTTAGAGCGTGAACTTGGTGTAAATCAGTCCAAGAACGAAACAAGCAAGGAGCACACAATTACCAAGTTCTCGGCGCTCTTGAAACAGGGAGTGTCCTTTGAAGCATTGATGGAATTGAAGAAGCAAAGCCTGTCTTGGAACAAGTTCACTTTGAGACAAGAACCCAATGATCCCCCTCAACAATTGGAAAGAAGAGCTACAAGCAAAGAGAAATGCATAAGGTAAGGTGAATTTGAGCAAAGGCAACAAACATATGGAACTAATTTCAACATTTGAGAAAACAAAGATGCAACATTGAGCGAAAAAATCCAGCGGGCATACCGGATGCATCCCCGAGCTTCCATGTCTTGTTAATCCGCAATAGGCCTTTTACATAACTTTCCGATTGAATTCATGTGGATCAACTTTTTAGCTTATCCGGGGCAGCAAACAAGTCACAAATTAGAAACTAAGTCAAAAAGGAACAAAGTGAGGTCAATGAAAGTAGATCTTCTTACCGTGCAAGGCGAGAAAATGCATATTTCCTCTCCACGGCGTTGTCATGTTCCCAAGCTTTTTACAATCATGGTTGAACGGGCCAGTCCACATAGACATTACCATGTTAGAAATATGGCCCTTACGCTTGAGAGATCCATAAAACTCATCATATGTGACATGAAATCCAAGAATGCTAGCAAAAGGGGCAGCGATTTGGATGTCCTAAAAAAATTATAGCAGCTCAAAATGTACCCAAAAAAACAGCTATAAAATAGGCTAATGAACATAAGCGCTAAATATATATATAGAGGAAGGCAATCATGCAACAACCACATAAAACATAAGAGACATTTGGAAGCGACTAATGCAACATGGAAGGGGTGTACAAACACGATTCTCGGGTGGATATATATGCGGGTGTTGTATTCTCAAAAGCACAAGGCGATCATGCAAATATATACACTACGCAAGGGTGGCATGAAATCCAAATATATATACACAAAGGAAGTCATGCAACAATCACATAAAACATAAGAGACATTTCAAAAGCGGTATTGCAACATGGAAGGAGGTGAACAAACTCACTTCTCGGGTGGATCTTCGGTGATGGTGGTCGAAGTTTCAACTTATGTGCTAAAAATCTATGATATACCTCCTTGGTCTCGTGGGTTATCTTTAGCTTCTTGGTTGGCTTAGCATATATATCCTTAGCGGCCCGCCTCTTCCTATTCTTCTTGTCAAATGAGTGCGTATTCATCTCCTTGTCCTCACCATTCTTCTTGTCAAATGAGTCTGTCTTCTTCTCCTTGTCCTCACAATACATAAAATCGTACTCTACGGATCTTGTGAACCGAAAAAGATTAAATGACGGAATGCCATCCCTTTTTTGAAACAATTTTGGAATGGACTTTCTTTGTTGGGGTATTGAATTGTCTTTGTTACTTTCACATTTTCGAGGACCATAGAAGCAAGCTTTACTGCAATCTCTCTAGCATTGAGATTCTTTGTGACCACCAACACTCCTATCAGCAAACCGAGCACCATCGGCACCCTTAGCATCTGCTTTGAACACCAGCGGTAGATGTCCCATCAACACACTTAGCATCCTGGCGACCACCACCGGGTACCATGCACACCATCACCCAACCGAGCACCATCGGCACCCTTAGCGGCATCACGGTCACCACCCGGTACCCTTAGCACCATCGGCACCCTTAGCGGCATCCGCCGCCTTAGCGACATCCTCGGTCACCACCATTGGTACCCTTTGCACCATCACCCTTTTTTCACCATCACCATTTGCGGCATCACCCTTTGAAGCATCACCCTTTGCACCATCATTGTCACCACCACCGGTAGAAGGTTCATCGGGAATGATGGGTGGAGGCCTGGGGGTACGGTTGACTATCTTAATTTGTCATATCAAGAAGGCGGTTCTTGAATATTGCCTTGCATTTGCCCTTGAAATCAGCGACCATAGACTCAACAAGGTCATCAATATCACGCTCAATGAGAGATTGCGTCTCGCGTGACAATTGGCTTGTATTGAGGAGGCACCTATTATGATGGCGAGAAGTTAAACATGGATATCAAGGTCATACAACATGGATATGAAGGTAATGCAACATCGAAAGGGATCTATTGCAACAAAAGGAGGAAGAAGAAGGAAATGGTATTACCGCCCGGATGAGAACTAATATTGGTGGGGCTTACAGTGCGGCCGATCATCGAGAGAGGCATGAGACCTTGGTACTTCAGCGTTAGGATCCTCAACTTGACTTGGAAGTGTTGAGTATGGTGTAACATCCCGAAACTACAATTCAGAGAGAGAGAGAGAGTGTTACAAAAATAACATATTGAACAAGGTACAACAACAAAGGAGAGAGGTACGAACCGGTAGCCTCCCAAATTCATGCAACTTCGGCCTCTGCATGTCCACTTGCATTGCAAACTCAAAGTCTTTAGTAGTCAGATTGCAAATTCGAGGAAGGTCATAGCAGATTTGATACTGTCACATTTAGGGATAGCTAGATGGTCCATGTGCGCAATCTGCACAGGTAAAATGATATGCATACATTAGATACAAGCGATGCATTGGTATAGACAAAGGTACAATACATGATTGGAATCAAAAAGGCACAAGAAGAGGGTGGTTGTCATACCACAAAAATTGGTAGGCGACCATTTATTCCATGGTCACGCTCAAAGTCGTTGGTGAGAGTTTCTGGTACTTGTCAACCGCTTCCATCAACACATCAAGGATGTAGCCAGCCCAATCATATTCCTTGATCTCGGACACATCATATAATTTTGTGAAGGTACTTCAAGCCGACAAAGCATTATTCAGCGAGGGCGGTAGATGCGCCCCAATGCTAGTAGCATGAAAGCCCGCATGAAAGTTTCCTCATCCTCGCTAGATTTGAGGACCTCTTCGCACCTACTAAGCTTGGCTCTTTTACCTACCCTAAACTTGTCCCTTATCTTCAAGAACTCATCAAGCTTCTTAGTATTAACGAGAAATCTCAATGGTGCGGTGCCATTCTCAATCCCTAGTATCTTGCAAATCGAGCCCGATCCAACACTATAACCTTTGTTTGTCCATTGCTTTCAAGCCTAAACTCACGCAAAGACGGGATCAATGTGCTTCATAATCCACTTGGTCCACCTTCTTGGAGAACAGAGAAGTCTTGCAAAGAAAGCAAAGGCGCCGTGACCGGCAGACCTTGATCCAACTTGCTCGCTCATCGGCAAATGGAAGAAGCTTGTACAACCTACGGGCTAAAAATCTTGTTTTGAATTTCTCCTCATCTTGGCTTTTCTTCTTCTTGCACGAAATCAAAGGAAAAAAACATAGAAACCGTGTAAGCAGGTAACAATCTAGTGATGTGGCAGCAAATATGGAAAAGCAACAAATGTCTAATTTAAAGAGCACACCAATTGGAAATAACACATCATCACAACATAAAACACTCATATTTGGAGCCTACATCTTATATATGTATTCTTTATGTCGACCACTCATATCTTATTACGGTGCGTCTTTGGACCGTGTTGAACTGGTATTATTTGGACTGGTGCAACTACTCACATAGGATGTTGCAATGCTTCTAATGACATGTTTAACTAGTATTAGTCGCCTTTGTTGCAAGTAATAAATGGTGCGTGTGTTAACTACATGAAATGACGTTGCAATGGCAACTAATTCAATTAAAATATGTAGCGTGGGGAAAAGATCAAGTGAAATGACCACATTTTGAGATGAAACAACTAATTGGCTAGTAGCAACATACAATCCGTATGGTTGAAATAGTAGGTACACTAGGATGTTTCATTAGAGCAAATAGAGATGATGCGCGTGGGGAAATCATCACGTTTCAAAAGGCGGTAAGATGTAACAAAGAGGTTCCAAGTAAACATAACATTAAAATATAGGTAAATGCAACATAATGAAATTAAATTACATTGAGCACGTGTAAAATGACATATCCATTCAATTATAGTCTCGAGAAAATGGCATACATAACATGTATGAAGAATATTATATTGGAATGAGTAAAACAATGATTACCCAAATACACAAGTGGGAAAACTATAAGTATCTAACATAAACAAAGCTATTTTGATAGCGGCGGTGAATAATGTCAATGTAAAAGGCTATAATTTATTATTACTACTACTATTATTATTATTTTGATATGACCTAGTGCTATGAACTCATTTTCATGAAGGAAATAAGACTACAACTACTTGAATCAATAATATAGAATGCAGGTAGATCACATATAACCTAGCACTCTCACGCTTGTTTTGAGAACCTAGCACCCTCTCTTGATCTCTCCCCTCACACCATAAAAGAAGGCGGCCGGCTGCGGCGGCGGTGCCCATGCCCCTAAGCGCGCCGGACACTTGCAACAACGCATTTATCTCCGGCCTTTCTGCCAGCCGCCCCGCAAAAATGTGCGATTATTCAAGTGAAACCTTGCTCTACTTCAAACATGTACAAGCTACCTTGTGCTTGTTGCTTAGTGATTGTTGCTTATTGAAATATGTAGAAGCTATCTAGCAGATTATTAACAACCAAACCTTAGTTCAAGTTGCATTGTATGTGTCAAACATCTAATAAGCACATCCTTAGTAGCATACAAGCGCCCAATCAATGAAGCTATGTTCACGGTCGGACAAGCGTGATCAATGGTGACAAAAATGAACACCATACACAGGGACCCTTGTTGTTTTGAGGATGCGGCATTTTTCTTCGTGACCTTCCTCTTTGCCGCGTTTGCTTGACGAAGGCGGGACATGAGCATTTTTGGGCACCCTCGAGCCAAGTTTTTGAAGGATACCTTTGCGCGGCTGCTTGGGCGTCATGCGATTCTTCAGCTGGCGACTCCATCGTCAACAAAGGCATCATCATCATCATAGGCTTTGGACAATGCATGTAAGCTTGCCCCAACAACCTTATCGCCCTAGCCCTCGTAGAGACCATCTTTGTAAAAGCGAGACAATCAAATCTGTCAGAATTAGTTAGAACCTGAAATCAAAATACTAGGTAGCCTCAATTAGTAATAGTAAGAAGGGATTGTTTAGTCGGACTTGATTTTGTCAAAATATTGTGCAATACAAAGAGCACATGCCAAAATCCGCTCCTCATGCAGCGCAAGCGCGGCGGCAGGCCGCGTAAGCGCATCATTTGGGAGCCATGCACGGCCTTGTTCCCATCCTCCTCCCGCTCCTCTCTCCTCGCAACCCCCGCCAACCCAACCCAACACGGAATCCGCCCGGCGACGCGAACAACACACGCGCGGGCGGCCGTTCGAGCCAACATCGGCGCCCTCCTCTCATCTCCCGTGACGATACGCGGCGCGCCCACGGGTTACCCACGAACACCACCGCTGGGCGTCGTTTCCCGACCAGCGGCGCACGGCCTCCGCGCAAGTGCCACACCGGCTCTGGGCGCGAGAGAGAGAGAGAATCTGCGAGAGAGAGAGAGAGAGATGCCGCATCTAGATGTATATGAAACCCCTAATCGCATCTAGCGAGAGAGAGAGAGATGGCGCACTCAAACGAACCACGGCGACTAACCGGGCGGCGAACCCTAACGCTAGGCGGATGAAGAGGAAGGGCGAGAAGAAGAAGAGGGCGACTAACGGCGGCGTGAGGGGACGCGGCCGGATTCGCGGAGGGCGATGGCGTCGCGAATCGGTGGAAGACCTCCTCGCCGCGGTGGGCGGCGGCGGGCGATGTGGGCGGTCGTGGGCGCGCAGCGCTCGAATCTTGGGCGATGTGGCGGCGCCCTTGCGGACGCGAATCCCGGCGTCTGCGGCAGCGGATCCCGCCGTGAGTAGCGGCCCGCCTATCGAATCGGTGTTGCCGCTCGTCGGAGTCTCTGGCCTTGGCGGCGAATCGGGCGGAGGCGGGGGGTTTCGCTCGCTTCGCCGCGGTGGGTAAATTAAGTGGGAGCGGCGGTTGGGGGAAGAAGAGTGGGCGAATTTTTTTTTTTAACGGGGAGGCGGTTTTCCTTTTGATGCGATTGATCGGGGGGCCACGAGCGCGTAGCGCCGCGCGACCCACGATAGCGTCCGTCCGATCTTTGGTGCGGTCCATGGGGCCCAGCGACACCTAGCATTACGATTTGTAATCCCCTTGAATCTGTGATCGGTGGATGCGCTTTTTGCCTTTGATGTTAGAGCGCGGAGATCGAGTTTTTCGTTTTCGGTCTCGTGCGAGAGGCGTGGAATCTAAACATTTACAATTTAAATCTTTTGAGTGCTCACGAGTTCAAGGTCTTCTTCAAACCTCGGGCATGACGACGATCAACCTCGGCGTCAAGAATCTTTGGCGCGCCCCTTCGACCATGATCGTCCTCAACATCGTCCGATCGGTGCCTACGGTATGACCACAAGCGCTCTCGGTGCAAATTCAATCCCGATCTCAAATTCCCGGTCGCGAAATTCAAATGTTCGAGATCTTCTCATTACTCATTTCAAAAATTCAAATGGTCGAGTTTTCCTCGCGCCATTTTTGACCAATTAGGCTCTCGTTCAAAATTCAAATCATCTAGCCAACCGTTGTATCACGAGCGCTAAAGGCCTATTGGGCCCAAAGCCACTCCATGACTCCCATTACGGGCATGCTTTCTACTCTGTTATGCGGCCTATGATCATTTCTCGACCCAATTGCCACAATCATCTAAGGTGCACCAATTGCCTCCGCTACGGCCACCCCAAAATCCTCATTTGTCAAGCCCCTTGATTATCACACCATTCGGGTATAGAATCCAACAAAAGCGGAAATGGGAAGAATTTTTTGATTGGCGGCGTGCCTATGGCAGATGGGGCACTCCCCTCATGTTTCACCATGGCGATATGCTTCCTTAATTATTTTTGTCACCAAGCCGGAGTTAGTCCAACCCCACTTATTACGGTGCCTTGGGCAGCGCCATCTAGTACTACTTGGTGTTTGGTGGCGCGGCGGAGTTCTTAGACGGACGAAGGTGGCGAGGAAGTCAAGCATCCTGAGCCGCCGGCCCGATTCTATAGATAGCTTTCCCATACGGCCCGATGACCTACTCTAGCTTTGGTGAGTATCTCCGCCGCGACTATTGGATTAAACACTCATCTCGTCCTCCATGTCATTTGGGAAGACAAGAAAACCCTTGCTATGCCTGCCTGCCTTGCTTAAGGGCGTTTCAATTGAGAAACAATACCGGGCCGATCGATATCGTGATACATTTTTTATCGATCAATTATTGACTATTAATTTTGGTTTCATACTTTAGTGAAGCTATTGGTATTTCGTATTTGAATTCCTCTTAATCCTTGTCGGGATAATGACATTTCTTGCTTGATTAATCGAGCGAGCTTCAAAATTTATGGATATTATTAAGGAGAAAGAGGTGAAAGCTATCTCATTCCCAATAATGGCTCAAACCAAGTAACATCTTCTCCCCTCCATATGCAATGGCTTTACGGCTTCACCAGATCGGCCTTTCATGCCGGTAGGGCGCAGCGTTTGATGATCCTGGCCGACCTCTCATGAGAAGAGTCATTCGGGCATGTGCATCGTATGACCATGAACTAGTCATCACCATCCTTAACCCTATGCCACAAGGTCAAATGACCATCCACAACATTCTTGGCGATTTCCTACGCAATCATGTGTAGGCTAGCGTGGCATGCAACCCTACCCCTATGGTTAGGCTTTTGTGTGGCTAAATTATCTGTTCCAGAAAGACATGTTGATCAACAATGACCCTCATCAATACGACAATGTTACTATCTCTTTTTTTTGTTTAGCATATGAGCCTCGAACTATAGAACATCCACAATGGCACATGAAGTTTGGCTTATGCTCTTGGGTCTAGATTTAAATATCTCCACACAACCCCTTGTAGAAAAGGTTGTCTCCTATTTTGGTCAACTACTAATTTGGGAAGAGGATCTTCTATTTACGTCAAGAGCCATAGTCAAAGTCGAGTTTGACCTTAGAAGATATCCCTTGTTTTTGTATTCAATGAAGGAAATGGCTTGAATCGACAAAATTTGGGTTTGTACAATGTGAGGTGTTGCATACTCATATGCTTGGCCTAGGTGCTTAGGATGAAGACCTCCCACCCGGATGATGGTGATTTTGACCCCAATAACTTCTTTTACCATGAATTTGGTCGGTTTGGGCCGGGTCCACCTTCACCCACCACCTCCACTTTGCACCTTTCATCCTAGAGAACTTGCAAGCTTTGGGTTGGGGAGCATGGCGCACGAGAATGTGCAAAATTTGAAGATGATCTGTCTCACCTTGATCTTGCACAACAGAATCAAAATGCAGTTCTCTCTGAAGCTGTAGCTCAAGCAGTGCCACTTGCAGTCGTAATCCATCAAGACCCTCAAAATGCTTTGCCTATAGAAGAAGAAATAATCCAAGTGCATACTCGGGATGGTGTTGGCGTGCTAATGTAATGGGCTGCTAATGCTCATGTGCTTGCAATGGATGACCTCGAATTTTTCGATGATGAAGTGCCTCAACGAGTTCTAGCGGTCCTTGTTGAAGTCAACATTCCTTTTTGTGCAAAACCCACTAAACTTT
>JADLZK010009674.1:0-281134 GCA_015847255.1 Hyparrhenia diplandra
CAAGCTCCCATGAAAAATGTGAGCCTACAAAACCAGCAGAAAAGCTTACAAGTTAGAGCATCCAGTAAAATCAGCTATCTTCTCACAAGGACCACCCGTAATTGCTTTTTCACTTAACCACTTAGCCACGTAGCTACTCTACTATCTATGGCCCTTTGAAATTCCTCAGTTTAATTTCATTCATTTTTTTCCCAGGGGACATGGGATATACATATGGGCCTGTGAGGCTTCAGGAGACATTTAGTCATCCAAAGATGCATTACGTACTGTTTTCTCAGTGAACCATCTGCCATGTATGGACTTAGTGTCGTGACAGGAGCTATGGTGGTGCACGAACAACATCCACCCTGATCATGAATAATGAGATGATCACTCATAGTGAGTGGAAGGTGCTACACAGCGCGCTTGCTCAAGGCGCATGCTCAAAGAAGATTATTTGCCGTGCTCAAGGATTATGGAATATATATGATCCAAATACCAATTAATCGTGTGATCCCAAATTACAAAAGAGGGCAAACATTAACTTATAGTACCATGATGAGGTACTCTTGATCCTTCAAATGCAATAATCAGTCTTCTGACAAGAAATTCAGATAACCTCCATAGGACGAATTCATTTCTCATGCGTAATGCCTTCGGTATGCAGTTTGACGGGCCTGTCTGTAATTACCTGAACATGGATGAGTTGTGACAAATAATAAATAAACTGCACTTTGTGAATGTATGTGGTTGCAGCCATTGTGGCTTACTGGTTGATGTGACTTACTGTACCACAGGACGGCAGGATGTTAATATTTTTTTGAAGGATCATGTTAATATTTCTCATATGCCTCTGGTGCAGAGTAACATTAATTGGCTTGTGAACAATGATGTGTCGCCTATATATATAAGAGCATTACATAGTTTACAACTCCCGGTCAGGGTCATCTGTCCTGAAGTTGTATCTGCCTCCGCCATGCATATAGCTACATGACTGCATTTGGAGATAGACAGAGATAGACATAGGACTGGGAGTGCAAGGGCATCGAGAAATGATATTTGTGGTTGAGTAATGTACATTCCGGCAGTTCTATGAGCGACAACTTATTCAGTAACCGAGATGGACTGAATCATCCGGCAAGCACCAGAGGTCCAGAGCCATGAGGAGTTACAGGCCCAACGTGCGCGTACGGGTCCAGGTCAGACTGAATCATCAAGCAAGCAACAAAGCCATGAGCAGCTTGGCAGCGGTACCGCCTGCGTGTGGCATAAACAGAGCTCCTCGCTTGTATGAACTAAACATCTTCATCCACAATTTTGTCAAAAAAAATCATCATCTTCATGCAGAAGTAAACCTGTCTCAACGTGTTTATGCTTGCAGGTTTTGCTGGTTATATATTGTGACTCACTAGTCAGTTTATCTCACGGTGAATATTAATGTAGTCTTGTGTGCCTGTGGTGCACTAATTGGCAGCCACAATAAAGGTTATATTTTTTGAAGAGAACAATAAAGGTTATATCGAACAATACTGATATGCCTTTGCAACTCCCAAGACTCATCCATCATAACCTACAGGGTTCCATGCCTATACACATGCAGTTCATGCGATCATTCAACCCACTCTGCTGATGAGTCCCATAACGTAGGAACTGACCCAACACTGAAAGCATCTGGATGTGCAGAGCTTCACATCTCTTGTCTGAACTGAAACCCATGACATCGTGGAATGATTGCGAACCAGGCAAACATCAGTATCTCCTGAATATGTTTACGATTATTGGGCTTCTTTCAGATTTGGTATTTGTACTATATTTTACTTTGAGTCAGCATTGTGTTCCACTAACAGTCATTGTACATAACAAATTTCATGACTGTTAATCAGTATCAGAATTAGTAAGGCATGCAGTAGTAGCGGCAACTATATATATTTTCTTTGAAAGATGTCAGGAGCTTTGCATGCCTTGCCTTTCAATTAAGTAGACAAAGAGGATTTATGTACAAGAAAAGGATGGAAAACGGCTACATGTGCTACTCATTATCAGCATTCATAACGGAACGAAAATGAATGAGCCATAGCGCCCAATCACATGCATCTAGTGTAGCGCAAGGTTAATAGTCGTCTAGGAGAGCAATACTACAAAGCTTGCAGCTCCCTGGTAAGAATCACAAGGGTTAGCTCATCAAAAGTTGTATGCTCCGACCTAGCTGCACAGTTACACTCTCACGATGGAAGATAGACATGACAGGCATATGTACGATCTTGAGAGGAACATGATGTAATGTTGTTCCCCTGATACCCTTCCGAGTGTTATGTGATTCTTTCAGATTTCATGTTGATATTATATTTTTCTTCCCAGTATGCATTGTTTTATATGCATGTAGTAGTAGCACCCACTGTATCCATGTGCCGGCCTCTGGCGTAGAGCAAAGTTAATAGTCGTCTATAACAACAACACAATAAAAGTTTGCAGCTCCCTGCTCCTTAGAAGCTGTATGCTCCTACCCACCTGTACATTTACCCAACTAGTTTCACCAACCCGTGCTCTCGCAAGACGGGTTAGAATCTTAGGAGACACTGATTAATAAAAATGATTTGTATTAAATATTTTCTCTTCACTAAAAATAAAAGGTATGATAGGTAAGTTTTGATAATCTATCAATTATTGATTTTTATATGCTTGTCATCCATATCCATTAGTTTTTTCTTTATACAGATCCTCTATTTGTCTCCAATTATGCTTTTCATCCATATCCATCAGTTTTGATAATCTATCAATTATTATTTATTTCCTTTTAACTGAAACATTTGTTTAAACTATTAAGGTTTTAGTTACCATCTATATTTTGACGATATGATTGATTCTTTTTCTAAACTTTTGAGCTTATAATTGCTCACAACGGCTATTGATTAGGTGATTATAGTCTACCAGTTCAATTGTAAAATGTTCCTTTTTTTTACTTCTAGCGTTTTCATGAGTAATAATTTCTAGGATTATTACTTTTCTAGCACGATATGTGTTTAGTTGAAACATAAACGCATAAAGCATGTAAATTCATATCGCTTGATGTGATGTCATAAAATATTATATTTTAACTTTCATCTTTTGATGACATGTTAATTTGATCCAATGCTAAATATATCCCATAGTCAAAATTTTTATTTTTTTATTTGATCAAAAGAATATTCTAGGTCTTATGCTACCCTTAGTTCTTGCAAAGTGGCAGTAAATAGGTGGAATAAATAGTTGTTTCAACATGCATCATTGCACTCAACATGTTGCATTTTATATTGTATTAATATTATTTTATCAAACAAATAATTGTAAGAACTAAATTACTAATATTCATATATGATACTCCCTCCGTCCTAGAAGTCAACAATTCCAACTTTGACATAATTTATATAAAATATTATTAACACTTATAATAAAAAAAATAGTATCACCAGATTCTGACGGAATGTATTTTTATAATAAATTTTGTTTGAGACATAAATATTAATATTAATTACTATAAACTTAGTCAAACTTTTAGTCAAATTAACTCGACACGCTTCTCATAGTTGCAAGTTTTTTGAGACGGAGGGAGTATAATGATCCAATCAAATTGTTTAATCTTTTTTTGAGATAATGACTTGCAAAATTTATTATCAAGAGTATTAATATATATAACTTAAAGTGAAGTTTAAGTCTCATTACTATATGATTTGCTAAGAATATTTTTCCATGCAATAAATATTTATCTTCATACAAACATGTTTCAATATAATTTTGGCAGTAGTGTGTATTTCAAATAGCTTTGTGCATATATGGTACTTATAGATATGGAATTATTTTCAATAATAGCATATATATTAGTATTTACATGTAGATTTGAGAGATTTTTTTGTTAACTTGTAATAACTACGTGGACAATTTCAGTACAAATTATATTTGTATATATTACACTATATTATTTTTCATTATGCAAGATATGGTTAATTTAAATGCAAACTTAGGGAGCAAAGGCAAAAAAAATAGGCTAGGTTGTGTCGAGCTCTAATAAAGTTTAGCCCCTCCTAATCTATGTAATTATTCATATCTGAAATTTTTTGAAATATTGCTGTTTTCGCCGATGGTCGATTTTTTTTTTATATCGGTATTACCATAGCTCGATATATTATTGCGGCTCGTTTCTATGAGATAGTATGTTATTTCACCGATGTTATATAAGTTTGCGAAGAGTGATTGATTATAGAGTTTTTCAAATGAAATCATGCAAGAAAAAATTGAAAAAAAATCAATTTAAATATGATCTGATATTTCTGAAATTTCTAAATTTTTACATTTATCGCTAGGGACCAAATTTTTTTCTTACTGGTAGAAAACCTAGCGCTACATACCTGGGGTCTGTAGTTGGCGCTAGAGCCCGGCTTGATCAGCTGCTTCGTCACTAATGATTGAGGTGGATAATTTATAATTCTGGAGGCTTTAGTTTTTACATATATGCTTTATTGATAACTCCATGGATCATGGTCCCTAATATGTAAGCATCATTAACATCTAATGACAAAATAATTTAATGGAGTTATTAGTGAAGTGAACAAAAAATTATAAGGATTATATCAGGACTTATTTGTTCAAAGTAATTGTAGACTATTGCTTTCATTTGTCGCAATTCTTTTCCTTGGTCTCTCACCTAAAAGTTTTATTGACCATGTCGAAATAGTATAAAAATAAGTACTTAGAGAAGTCAAATTAAATTGTAGTTTTAGGATAGCCAAATTTAGTACATCTTGAATTGTAATATGGGATTTAGCAAGATGGCCACACCTTTAGTCCGCTCATGCGGACCGTGCAAGCGTGTTGATGTAGACGCTAGACATCGTGGCACCAGGGATTGCCTGTTCCCATGGCCTCCCTTTGCTCACTGAGACCTACATGCATATGCATTCATATGTTAGACAGATGCATGTGTCAAGATGGATGCATACACATACAATGCATATTATGCTCAGATGGCTTTGGGTCACGCACTTGTGTGATGCCGACATTGTGCCTCCTATTTTCACGTCGCAGGCATGCACACCGGTGGCCGGAGTGTACCGCGATGTGTGACCTCTTCTTGCCGTGGTGGTTCTCGCGGTCTGGTGACCCGTTCATGCCGCGGTGCCTCTTGCGGTCTCGCACCATCTCGATTGTCTGGCTGTTGCGCCCAACAATTCGTGAGGCTAAAAGTACTTTTGACATCTACCAACGTGGTGAAGGTAGTAATAATCAGATTTAGTAGTCTCACCCATCATGGAAGATCAAGATATGACGTGAAGCCATCACCCCTTCTTGATGCCTTGCTCCTAGTGCTGATCATCTTGGTCATGGCTCCGGGCTGGTCTAGATGAGTCGCGAGGGCATGGATGATTGATGACGTGAAGCCATGCATCATCCTCCTCTCCATGGAACAACGACGCTGCCTGTGCTAGATTAGAGGAGATGTTGCGGTTATAAAATAATAGATTTATCTTGATGGAACAAATGTCGTCGCCAGCCAGGGGCTGGATAGGTGTTGCGGTTAAAAGAATAGATTTATCTCTTTTCTTGCTTTTTTTATCTAATATATTAATATAATGGCAGATATTAATATAATGGCAGAGTGGGTAATTTTTATGAATAGATCCAATGGTATAGATCAGTAGAGCCCGTAGATTTAATGGCCAGATGTTTCTGATTAATGTGAGAATTTCTAGTATTTTTCCTTTTTTTCTAGAGCATCTGCTGAGATTAACGTGGAGGCTTCGTTGGAAGCCTCCAATTAGTAATAGTAAGATGGGAGATAGAGATAATACGTGTAGGCATGCGATTGCGAGGCATCGGGAGATTACACAAGATTACAGGAGATGTTGTGGGCACAATGAGTTCCTAGGGTGGTACTTCTTGTTGGCAGTCGGCACCAGTTCTTTTCGTGACCGGTCCTATCACGTTACTTTCTCCTCAACCCTTTCGTTTTCATTTCTCTGGTTTTTCTCTTTGACCACACTCTGTCTTCTGGAATTACAGCAGCCCTGGAGAAAAACTATTGCCACTTTGCAAGTCACCATTCTTTATTTAGGTGACATCCGATCCTACATGGCTAGTACTATGACTCTATGAGCCTATATATATGTTGGTTCATGTTCTAGTTTTTTTACACAATGTTTACATTTTCTTCATTTGACAGTAGAAGCAAATGAACCTGATGCGTTATGCACACGATAAAACAATGGCACTAGTTGTACGGGTGCAAATTGGCAAAAGTTAAGACAATTTGTGGGTTCGCGGACAACCCTCCTTACATCATGTATGATCGAGCAAAGAATAATGGTAGTGAATGATTGAGCAGAGTAACGAGTTTGCACGATATGCCCATACATTTAGGATCCAAAGAGATTCAGAGCGCGTGAAAAATACAACACCTTGAGTTGATAACGCATAATGTATCTAACTAAGCCACCCACCTGGGCTTCAATAGGCATGCATTCCCCATTGTAAGGCAATCCTATTTGGATGTTCATTCATAATCCATAACAAGATGATAGCATCCATAATATTGAAGATGCTTGATCTGCTTCTGTGTCAATATTGGCTCTTGAGGGGAACATGATATATTTCTCCTCCTGTGATATCTTGTGTACGTAGGAAGGAATGGATAATTTGGGGCCAACACTAGTCCTCTCATGTAAATTCGAACACAAAGGAAACTGAAAAAAAAAATCACAACCATAGTTTCTGAACTTTGCATAATAAAGTGTACTAGGGACATGTCATGGGCAGCCAGCAGGCCCTCCCTCCCTCCGAGGGAGGGCATCAGCCCGGTTAGTGGCTAGGAGATCAATTAGCCCTTGATGTTAGGAGTTGTCATGGGCACCGTAGGCAGCAGGAAAGGCAAGCGTGTAAATTGGTGCCATGGCTAGGAGGAAAGATAGGAGTTGTTAGCTATTTTTGGTATTTCCTAGAATTAAGGAGAGATTACCTCCATTCCTCTATTCGGTTGAGCTAGAGGCTATTTATGCTTGTAACCAGATGCATGACGAAATCAAGCAATAGAACATCAATCAAATATCTCTCTTCTTCCCCAATGACTCTCAAGCGCCTAGGGCTGCTACCCTAGAACTAAGCCTGCGGTAGAGGGGTATAACCTCGCCGGAGAAGACACTATCCCCATGGACCCGACGTCCATGACACCTGGTATCTAGAGTCACCGATTCTTCCACAGCCGCTGCCATACGCTCCATCTCAAAAAAAAAAAAAAAATCATCCGATCCAGTCCGATCCTCAAAAAAAAAAAAAAAAAGCATCGATCCAGATTGCCTACCACCGCCAGCCGCCGCATCTCCACCACCACCCCGCCATCTCCGCCTCCGCAGATCGCCGGCCGATCCACTTTCTCCCGATTCCCCATCGAGCAGCCGTATTCAACCTCCACCCCGGCCCTCGATGGATTTTCCGCAGATTTGATGGGACCTCGATCCGGTGGTAGCCGTCAACCGTCGCGAGCTCTACTTCCGCCGGGAGCGCATCATGGTGGAAGAACGAGTATGGCTGGCTTCCCGCAATTTGAAAGCTGACGCCCGAGTTTGGTTCCGCCAAGTCCAGCACGATGAATTCCCGGCGTGGCGTCGCTTCACCGAGCTCCTGCTCCTGCGTTTCAAACCGCCCCCGTGCCCCAACCAGCTTCATCAGTATCCTTTGGTGTCGACAACTCCTCCGCATCCTTGCTGATGTTTCTACACAGCTGGATCGCATCAATGAGATGCTCAACGCGATGGAGAAGAAGAACCGTGAACGCCGGGTGGGCCGCCGCCGTGCCGCAAGCACGGGACTTCGTACGCCGCCGAGCGCAGGCTCTTCATGCAGCAAAAGCATCGGAGGAGCAGCGGCGGTGCGACTACAAGCCGGGGGCGAGGTTTCCTTGTCCGGTGTGTGGTGCGGAAGATGCGCATGCTCCTCCGCCTCCTCGCTGTCGGGCGTGTTCACCACACCGGCCTCAACCATCCGTCCCGGCTGCTCCAAGTGAAGGGAGGTCCAAATATGGGCACTTCCACTATGGCGAACAAGCAGCACCTTCCAGCATCGGGCATCACTGGCTATGGCCGCCTCCTGCATCCTTGTTCCTACCGTGGTGCTAGCCGACTCCAATGCCAGAGCGGGCTGGTTTAAGCTCCACCCTTCAGCCCCATTGAAGCCAGCGGAGGTGCTCTTCCCATGGGATCCCGGACGATGTCAGCATCGGCACCTTCCGCCTCCGCCGTCCAGTACTGCAGCTCGAGGACGAGCTGGTCCTCAAGGGAGGGGGAGATGTCATGGGCACCAAAGGGTGGCCATGCTGAGTGGCAACCTTTAATTAGCAGTGGTTGAGAATAACCTTGTATTCAGCAGTGGCTTAGAATATCGTGCGCGATTAGCAGCGGTGGCTGAGAATAACCTTCTATTATTAGTTCTAAAGTTAGTGGTGTGTGTTTGAGGCCGCTGGCCATATATTAATTCATGTAATCAGACTCGGTGGAGATTAAGCAAAGTATTACCAACAAATCTCTCTCTCTCTCCCGATGCCTCTCAAGCGCCTAGGGCTGCTACCCTAGAACCTAAGCCTACGGCAGAGGGGTATAACCTCGCCGGAGAAGACACTATCCCCATGGACCCGACGTCCATGACAAGATGTCATGGGCACCAAAGGGTGGCCATGCTGAGTGGCAACCTTTAATTAGCAGTGGTTGAGAATAACCTTGTATTCAGCAGTGGCTTAGAATATCCTGCGCGATTAGCAGCGGTGGCTGAGAATAACCTTCTATTATTAGTTCTAAAGTTAGTGGTGTGTGTTTGAGGCCGCTGGCCATATATTCATGTAATCAGACTCGGTGGAGATTAAGCAAAGTATTACCAACAAATCTCTCTCTCTCTCCCGATGCCTCTCAAGCGCCTAGGGCTGCTACCCTAGAACCTAAGCCCTGGCCAGGGGTATAACCTCGCCGGAGAAGACACTATCCCCATGGACCCGACGTCCATGACACCGGTATCAAAGATCAGGTTTCGATCACCATGTCCGCCTCCCGTCATCCACACCCACCCACCCGATCTCTCCACCAACATCACCACCAGCAAGAACAATCTCCCACCCGCCTTCTCCACCGCCGCATCCATTCATTCGCTCGCTGGAGGGTATGGACCGCCGCAGAGCGGTGGGATCAGTTCGTCGCGGATGTTCCACCGCCGGGTCGCAAACCAGAGAAAACAGAAGGAACTCCACGCAGCGTGCTCTTCAGCGCAAATATGATTCCCCGCACGCCGCCGGTGCTGTCCCTTCTCGGGGAGAAGCACCTTGCCGGTGGTCTCCGTGGCCATCCCATGGCCGCCATCGCAGGAGCAGGCCGCGGTGCATTCCGCATGGCGCGATGGCCTTTGTTCGACGGGCGATGCAAAGCCGCACATGTCGCTCGGGCTTCGTCGCAAAGAGAGCGCGATCACCACTCGCTTCCCTGTCCCCCCCGCGGCTCCATTGCGGCCGAGGTTCTGGGTGGCAGCCCCCGGCGCAAAGAACCGACCAGCCCAAGGCAGCAGCACGCACCGACGGTGGTGGCCGCTGTCGTTATCCTGGCGCACACCTTGGTGGTGTCCGGCGCACGAAGCAGGGTGCTACATCCTCCCTTCATTCGATGTGAAGCCAGCGATTCCGTGCTTCCCATGGGATCCGGGACGTGATGGTCGGTAGCTATCCAGCTCGAGGGCGAGCTGGGTCTCCAAGGGCGGGGGGATGTCATGGGCAGCCAGGCCCTCCCTCCGAGGGAGGGCATCAGCCCGGTTAGTGGCTAGGAGATCAATTAGCCCTTGATGTTAGGAGTTGTCATGGGCACCCTAGGCAGCGGAAAGGCAAGCGTAAATTGGTGCCATGGCTAGGAGGAAAGATAGGAGTTGTTAGCTATTTTTGGTATTTCCTAGAATTAAGGAGAGATTACGCATTCCTCTATTCGGTTGAGCTAGAGGCTATTTATGCTTGTAACTGGCATGATGAAATCAAGCAATAGAACATCAATCAAATATCTCTTCCTCCCCAATGACTCTCAAGCGCCTAGGGGCTGCTACCCTAGAACTAAGCCTGCGGTAGAGGGTATAACCTCGCCGGAGAAGACACTATCCCCATGGACCCAACGTGACAGGACATGCTTTTGGTGATGAGGTTGGCCCTTCTACTTATATCCGAACCCATGATATGATGGAATACTTACTGATGGAGATTGAGGCCAGCTTCTTTTTGCGAAGCAAGCGAGCATCAGTTTGCAAATAATGGCGTGAATGTATAACAAAAAGTGCCCACTATCACCTGAATACCCTTCGGAATGTTATGGGCTTCTTTCATATAATTTTCTTCCGAGTCATCATTGTGTTCTACTTTTGACAAGCATTACTTCGCTTTACGTGACAAATTTCATGAATGAGTATCTGAATTACTAATACAGCAGTGTCCGATATATGCATGTGCTAGTCAGTAACCAGCATTCATAGATTGAATAAAGAAACTAATGAGAAAATTAAATGAAACGTACCACCCGATCGTGTGCCTCTGGCACAGGCAAGGTTAAATGGCCACCACATACTCGGTTATCTATAAGAACAATACTAGAAAGCATGCAACTCCCTACTCCCAAGAATCACACACAGAGGGTTTTCTCACTTGTAAGAACAATACTAGAAAGCTTGCAGCTCCGATCCACCTGCATGGTTACACAATAGAACATAGTGAATTGGGAGGCATCGGAAGATTATATGAAAGTATAGACCATGTTGAGGACACCAGCAGCCTGCATGACTGCGCGGCCAAGCTTTCATAAGGAGTATTTGTTGGCTCTAGGACAAAAAGAGCAGTACACGTACACAAAGGTGGTTTGGGGAGAACTGGACAAGAGAGCACTGGTCCTATCATAGTTCTCTTCCTTTGCAGTCACTCTCTTTTTGCTGCGATCACTTTTATTGCTGTATTTTTGCTCTTTGACCACACCCTCTCTTCTAGAGTGCACCTACCCTACAGAAGTGCCGTCAATATGCAACCGTTATTCTTTCTCTAGATGGCATCGATCAGATGCTACATGGGCTATTGAGGCCACAATCTGAATAACTACCTCCTGAGCAATGCTCCAAACTATAAACGGTGATGGCCATACTTTTATGAGGAGATCAAGTTGTGTTTATTAGTTACTCTTGTATGATTATGTCTGATATGATAGTTTGCAAATAGACAACACAAAAGGATTATTCCCTCTTATTTTGATTTAATTTATAAAGTGGATGTACTGCCTTGGAATAATAAGCTTGTCAGCGATTATGTTTGGTGGAGAATGTTTTATAGTTGGCAAATGACTGTTTAAACCCCTATTTCCCCTGAAATTTCCTCGTAACTTTATAGATGTTTCAAATGATTGCAGGTGGAAGGTTTTCCTACTGCCACAAGAATCAACCTGACCGATTATTTTGTACCTATATGTGAATTTATTTATTTAGTACAAAAATATTAAGGCTCAACTATTTGTACCATGGATTAAAATCTCATGTGGGCACATTATTTCTTTTGCTCCACCTGGTTCTATCAGTTTATCTCTCACTCGAAAGTAGAAGCAAATGAGGCTGATGTGTTGTGCACACGTACACTTGGCTTTACATAACAAATTTCATGACTGAATTGTATGTGAATCAGTACTCAGCATTCAAAGATCGGATAAAAACAAAACTGTCATGAAAATATAAATGTGCATAGCACCACATATAGATGTGCTACTCAGCATTCAAGACCAAATAAAAAAATCTGATATGAAAAATTAAATGAGCACCAGATCATGTGCCGGCTTTCTGGTGCAGAGCAAGGTTAATAGTCATCTATATATACTACGAAGTTGAAGCTCCCTAGAGTCGCAAATAGGGGTAGTTCCTTAGAAGTTGTATGCGTCCAATCACCAGCAGGGTTATGCTTACACAACGGGCCGGAGATAGAGATGATATACGTAGGCCTGCGATTGCGAGGCATCGGGAGATCATACGAGATTATAAGAGATGTTGAGGGCTCAAGGTGCAGAGGCAGAATTTCTTGAAAGACCAGGACACATAAACACGAGCACCACTCCGAGCAGTCAGATTGAACGGTCCTGTCATGCCCCTCCCGCTCCACTCCATGCGCGCTGTGTCCCAGTGAAATCCAGGCAGACAACAATATTTGCTCTTTGGTCGTGCTCTGTGTCCCGTGAAATCCAGGCAGACAGCAATGCTCGAAACACAAAACAGCGATGGTCTTACTTTTATGCAAAGACTACATTGTGTTTATTAGCTTCACCTGTAATAATGCTTATGTCTAATATGAAAATTTGCACCTTTAATTGTGTTTATTTGCACATAGACTCACAAACGATTATTCCTCTATTTTCATTTATAAAGTGGATGATTTGTCCGCCATTGATTAATAAGCTTGTCATGGTCTCCACATATCATCGTCCGGTGGAGAATATTTATAGTCGGCAAAATGGCCGTTTAAGCCCCACTAAAATCTCCTTATAACTCCATAGATGTTTCGAGTGATTCCATGCGGAAGGTTTTCTGATTCCCAAAAGAATCAACCTGAGTGAGCTTTTTGTATGGAGATAGTTAAATTTATTTTAGCAGTAAAAATCTGAATGCTCACTTTTTGTACCATGAATTGAAATCCCATATGGGCCATTTAATCTTTTTTTTTCCCACCCAGTTCTGCCACTCTATCTCTGTTCGTTCATAATTAACTTGTTTTACACAATGTCGTTTCCTCGTTCCACCTTAGAAAGCAAAATGGGGCTGCTGATGTGTTTCATGCACACCTACATGTTAGTTAAGTGAGAAAGAAATACCACTAGTACTTAATTAAAAGTGATAGAGAATAGAATATGTGGAATATGTGATGTATTACTCAGGAACCATAGTTGTGCATATAGGCACGATGGGGAGACGGATACGGCATGCCCAATGTTTACAATCTAACAAAAAATCCTATTGGTTTCTTGGTATCCCATATAAGGCTCTTTGTTTAGAGAGAAACAAGATACCATGTAGAGTGTTTATAAGAGAAACACTACGTGGTATCTTGGTATCCCATATAAGGTTCTTTGCTTCATAGAGAGAAACAGGATACAAGTAGAGCGTTTATAAGAGAAACAGTACGTGGTATGTTGGTATCCCATATAAGCCTCTTTTGGTATCCCATAATGTCGTTTCTCTCTATGATGTGTGTTGGCCTCTTGGGAGTAAGGTGCTTCGAGCTTTACAGTGGATGATCAAGTGGAGTCACGAGCTTGCAGGATAGGTAATGAGATTGCAACCATTTATAGATATTTAAATAAGGATTTTGAGAGCTCGAAGGACTGCAATGACACGGCGGTATGAGTTTAAGGACTGATATTGACTTTACTCTTTATATTGTACATTTCTTCTTAGTCGGTTTGATGTTCTACTATCAGTCGTTTCTCCACAAACAAGCATCTCTTACTTAGCTTGGGTCGCAGCCGGCCGGGCGTTGACCGGCGGTGTTGTATCGGCCGGCACGGGGCTCCTCCAGCACTCGATGACGGCTGGGTCGCAGCCGGCCGGGCGCTGGACCGCCGAGGAAGGGTTACACCGGGCGGCGACCGCCGCGAGCGCCAGCTGTCCTACCCGGGATGCAGCGGAGGCGCAGGGTGGGCCGAGGACCTTCGGGCAGCCGGGCGAGGGCGGGCAGGGCGGCGCCGGGAGGTGGGGAGGCCGGGCGGCGGCGGATCGGCGCGCAGTGGTGGCGGCTCGGTGGAAACGCACTCGACAGAGAGGGAAACACAATGTCCACACGCTGTCCACACGCTGGGGGGGGCAAAGGTATTGGACTAGGGTTTCGCTCTTTTTGGGCCAAAATTTTCGCTGGGTGGGCCAAAACATCGCGCCACTGGAAAATTTTATTCAGCAACGGACGGTCCAACTCAATAATTGAGATATAGCTACGGACCATCCAATGCAAAATTAAAATATTTATTGCAACGGACAGTCGATCGACGTATCCAATTTTAGCAACGGATGATCCGAGATACATGTTTAGCAACGGACCTTCCAATGTTATTTTTATTCTTTAGCAACAGACATCTGATGCTGATTTAGTGTTGTGGTGTAGTGATGGGCCATTTAATCTTTTTTTCCCACCCAGTTCTGCCACTCTATCTCTGTTCGTTCATGTTTAACTTGTTTTACACATTGTCGTTTCTTCATTCCACCGTAGAAAGCAAATGAGGCTGCTGATGTGTGTTATGTACACGTATATGTTAATTAGGCGAGAAAGAAATAGCACTAGGACTTAGAAGTCCTTTTGGTTTTGCGGTATCTTGTTTCTCTGCATGAAGCGAACAATATGATAGTGTACAATTAATTAGAGTAACGGGTTTCTAGGATATGGATATGTAATGAGATTTGAACCATTTATAGATACATAATTAGATAAGCATTTTGAGAGTTGAAGGACTGCAATGATACGGCCATATAAGTTTAACAACTGATATTGGATTTTACTCTCTATATTGTACTTTTCTTCTTTGCGAGCGTTATGTTCTACTAACAGTCGTTTCACAAACAAGCATGCATCTCTTACCATGCTTTATGTAACAAGCTTCATGACCATTAATCAGAATCTAAATTAATTATACATGCAGTAGCGTCTGATGTATACATGTGCCAGCCATTAATCAGCATTCATGGACACAATAAAAATATGATACGATAATTAAATATAATGAGCTGCAGCGCCCGATGATGGTGTGTCTCTGGCATAGAAGTTAAATATAGCCCAACGTAGTCGTCTATAAGAGAAACACTACAAAGCTTGCAGCTCCCAACTCCCAAGAGGTCAAGAGGCTTATTATCACTTGGCTACTCAGAAGTCGTGTGTTCTGATCCACCAGCGGTTACACTTACACACAATGGGAGTGGGAGATAGAGATGATACATGTAGGCCTGGGATTGTGAGGCATAAGGAGATTAAACGAGATTACTAGAGCTGTTGAGCAATTCTCCAAACTCTAAACTGTGAGGACATTCTGAACAAACTCCTCTGCAACATAATGAGGGTGAATGAATTGGTGTTCTCTATCATAGTGCCAGACTAAGGTTCTGTTTGGATCTACTCAACAAGCTACTATGCCTCTGCTCCAAACTCTTATAGCTAATTGTTAGTTAGGTAACCGAGCCTCCCCAGGCACTTGGAGTGTGTGGGGCCGGGGCTTCTGGAGATGATAGCTGATGAGCTCTCTTCCTTGTGCATCACTTCATCTATGTACACACCTAGAGCATCGCCGATCTGCTGCATACCCAATATCTGTTCAGATGTCTGATAATGGCGCCTGGCAATCCTACCGATGCTAACTGGCCATGGGTAGATGGTTTTGTTATAAAGAGCCTACCTACTGTTGCCTCTGCTAAAACTAGGTGGACTGAGGAAGACTGGCACACGTCCAACATTCATTCGACGGCATCAGCAAATCGTGAAAAACTAAGAGTGTGGCCAAGAGATGCAGTTCATGCAATGATTATTCGTTGAGGCCCGCGCATGGGGAATCGACCAACACTGAATGCTGCTGGACGTGAACAGATCGCTCTCATGTTTGTAATAAAATATTGATGGTCTCAAACACTTCAAAATTTACCTAGTTTTTAAGAAGTCCAGCCGGTTATGTTTATTTTAACACACCTCAAAACAAGGCAATTTGTTTCCATAATATTTTTTGAAAGAATCAGAAGATGCAACACATGGGTTGTGCTTGGGATTGTGATTAGGCGATGGGTCAATTAAGAGTTACGATTAGCTCAGTTGTGTACCACTACCATCTATAGATGCTCTATAGAGGCTGCAACTAATTTCTTCTCTTTTGAAAAAGAAGAGTTATGATTAGCAGTCAGCAGAGATTGTGATAAGGTGCCACATGACATTGTGATTAGGGATTCAGGCCCTGTCGTTCGCATGGATCATGTGTTCGTTGGTAATCGCCACTGTCCTTCCTTATTGGTCCACTCTACTTCTCAATCGGAAGCAATTCACATTGGATCAAATGAAGAATTCAATATGAGTTTCAACAGAGTTATAGCGCCGAATCATGTACAGAGTCTCAACAGATGTCACCCATGCATATATATATATACGCACCTATGTTGTCGTGGCACAATCGAGCTCCCATGAAAATGCGCACCTACAAGGGCTCTTGGGTCACAGAATGTTCTAGCTATCTTGTCGCAAGGCTGACCCTTCTCACTTAGGCACTTAATTAGCTTTTTTTTTTTGATAATTACACAGTACAACGCAGACGCTCACAACACGCACACACACTCATCCCTATGAACACACGTGCGAAACCCTACCCCTATGAGCACCTACGAAGGACTGGGCAGCCGGCACATCCGGAGATTCTCGAAGTCACCATAGGCGCCCGCCGCCGACGGAACGTTGCTTACCACTTAATGCATAACGCCGGTAAATCCTGGGAAAATCCCAAGAAAAGGTGCGAGCACCAGGATTTGAACCCCGGTGGGTAGCGGCCCCACAGGACCGCCCTACCATTGGACTACAAGCCACGCGCAGCACTTAATTAGCTACTCTACCTAGGCCCTCTGGATCTTTCATTTGCTCATGGGACATAGGAAAATACATACACACGGGCTCGTGAGGCATTAGGATACGATGTTGAGAGGATATGACATATACATGTTTTGTCAGTGCAACATCTTTTTTTCTTGTATTGACTTTGTTGTCACAGGAGATGATCAAGACACTACCAAGTTTCTGCGTGAATGGCATTATCCAAGCGCCTGGTTTGGCTCTTGTCCATGCCACCATGACAAGCTCGACATCACCACCGCTCCAAGCATCACCAACACACACAACATTATTGAGGAGAAACACTGGCCAGCGTTGCAGCGGCAGGCAGCAGCCCATACTGTCACAATAGATGCGCCAACGGTGTTTGATGAAATGCCCGCATGCCCACATTGACCTTTTGGTGTCCGATCAATGCATGGTGCAGAAGCGGTGACAAATTCATCACCAATGTCTATGCTTGTCAAGAGTTAAATATATGAACATTAAATGAGTTGTAGCATTGGATCATGTGTGAAGTTGAGCAAATATATATGTTGTAGTAAATGCACAGTATGTGGTTGTTCGATTATTTTATTTCACTTTGTCCATTGTTGATCGCCACAATCCTCAGTCTACTCTACTTGTCACGCGAAAGCAAAAGCGAGTGAGAAGAAAGTCATGTTAGTTGGAGAAATAACGAATTCAATATCAATATTAAATGAGAGTTGTAGTACCCGATCAAATATGTTGCACTAAATGCATCGCCCTTGCATGCACCTCTGGTGCCACGATTGTCAAATGCAAGCAAACCATGACAAATGTTAGACTACAAGAGCAACACAAAGTTTACAAGTTTGAGCACACTCTCAACTCACAAAATCCTCTAGTTACATTATTGCAATGGTCACCCTTACTTCACAGTTCTTCCATGAAACTTAGCTACTCTACCTAGGCCCCTTGGATATTTCATCTTCGATCTAAGTGGCACATGGGAGGTAGTACACATGGGCATGTGAGGCATTAGGAAAGGGTGTTGATACCATACCATGCTTAGTTGTTTCGTCCGTGTAGCATCTTCCTTATATGAGCTCAGTGGTGCCACTAGCTAGACATGATCTAGGTACTCCACGGAGAGATCATGTGCTAGCTTGTCCAAATGTTGCAGAATCCGAGAGATAGAGATAAGTACAAGAGATACCATGCCTAGCTTGACCAAGCGGGAGAGTTACGAAGGGGAACAACAAGTCAAATGAAGAGACTAATCTAGCAATGGGGCAGTGTTCATTCAAATGTAATGAGGCTTAGAAGTTCAGATAAACTATAGTGTTGTCAGTCCTCGCTACTTTTATATGGTTTTCCATATGAAGACTAGAAGAACAGTTCATCTCTATGCCCAACCATTCATGTCTATCTATTTCTGAACAAGTGATTAGCTATCTAATCACATTTACCTCCTTTCTATTTATTAGATTTTCCCCTACCGTTTAATGGATCATTGGCGGGATAAACAATATGGTTTGCTTTCATTTACATTTTTTGCGTGCGTGTTCTGTTCAACTCACATCCTAAGATTCATAGATATAAATCATATAATGTAAGTGTATGCTAATTATATTTACTGTGCCAAATAACAAATGTCGGTTAAATGTATTAACAGTATAAGCATATTAGCTCCCAGAAGAGTAAACTATGTTGACACTGGATGCCTCCCAATGCCCATGCATTGTGCCTCTCGCATCATAACTAGAGAACAAGTCAAGTACGAGCTCCCTTTCACCAAAAATGAGCTTATTTCAGTTCAGTGCTTCGTGGCAGATCAAGACCCTTCAAATCATTTCAATCTGCCTCTATCCACTGAGGCCTTTGAGCAGTTCCAACAGCTTTCAGCCATTCTGCAGGGTTTTCAGCTTCAGACAGCTCCTGATGCCTGGTCTTATATTTGGGGCTCTTCTTCATTTTCATAAAAATGGAATACTCTCAGTGTATGGGTTTTACAATTGTTTCTCCCATCTATAAGTGGTTTTGAAATCTGCAAGCCAACCAAAGAGAAAAGTTTTTTCCGGTTAGTTCTCAAAGACGACTCAAGACAAGAGATATTTTACAAAGAAGAAACATGACAAGTGATGACTACAACTGTATTCTTTTTTTCATCTTGACATTGTGGAAAGTCTAGAGCACCTCTTTCACTGTCCTTTTGCTATGTCTTGCTGGAAGCTTTTTGGGGTTAGCTAATGCCATCCAATCTGATGTTATTAATTCAGTAATGGCTTTTAAAGTCCAGCTTCAGTGTCGTCGTGTCTTTCTCGAAATTAGTACAGCCATGTTCTGGGCTATTTGGGTGGCTAGAAATGACTACATCTTCAGGCAGCTCCAACATTCTCTGCTTTCGGTCAAGCATGCTTTCAAACATGAGTTGGCCATGATTAAGCTCAGGAGCAAATCATCCCTCTCTGTTCAGTTTGATCCATGGATAGACCTCTTTGTGTAATCTTTTTAATTTTCTTTTTGTACCTTTTTTTTGTTTTTTGATCTTTGCTGTAAGACTTTACCTTTGGTTTAATAAATCACAGTAGGGGTGCCTCCCTCCTGTTTTGTTCAAAAAAGTAGAAGCTCCCATGAAAAATGTGAGCCTACAAAACCAGCAGAAAAGCTTGCAGGTTAGAGCATCCAGTAAAATCAGCTATCTTCTCACAAGGACCACGGCACCCGTAATGACTTTTTCACTTAACCACTTAGCCACGTAGCTACTCTACTATCTATGGCCCTGTGGATACGGGATCACCTAAGGACTCTACAGAGTTGTTCGCAGGATTCTATCCTAGCCTGCGGTCACTAACAACTCACAGAAGGCAATGGAAGCATAGCTACGGTAGACTTCTGTTGTAATCAGGATAGAATTCTAGTCAGATTACCATGTAAGGAGTTTGGGTGTTCGAATCCTCTACGGACAACCCTCTCTCGTGTCCGACTAGGTCCGTAGCAAGCCCTTTGGCCCCTTGGACTATAAAAGGCGGCCAAAGGGCACCTCGTAGAGGAGGAGGCAACTTGAACACATCAAGTGTCAGAAGCTTCACAACCGATCTTCGGTTGACCCCATCAATCAAAAACAGGCTCACGCCGACGGACGTAAAGGTCTTTACCGATCAGGATTGAGGGCCCGAACCAAGATAAAACCCCGCTCTCCATGTCAATCTGGCAAGAACATACCGCCGGGCTCCAGGTTCATCGAGGCCCGTACAAACCGCCCGGTTCACCCCGTGGCGGGCTCTCGGTCGTAAAACATCGACAGCTGGCGCGCCAGGTAGGGGCTCTCGTCGAATTTCAGCACGAGTCCGGGGACCACGAGATCATGGGCTCGTCGACGAAAGACGATCATCTTCGGATCATGGACATGCGAGATCGACCACGACGGCAAGACTCGGCTACGCCATCGAGGAAACCAAGACCGAAGAATCTAAACTTGCCGAGAAGCTCGAAAGTTGACGCCACCGACATCGCCTCGAAGCGGAGAACAAGCTCGACATCGACTTCGAGAGCAACGTCATGGGCCGAAAGCCGAAAACGAACTCGGTGAAGGAAGACATCCAAGGTTCCAAGATGGATTCGAAGACAACTCGGCCACACTCCTACTCCGACTCAGATAAGGGAACCGAATCAATTCGTGAAGAATTTTTCGAAGGCTACCCCGACCGGAGAAAGAAGGCGAAACCGAAGACAAATCGGGTATCAACCCAAAGTTGCCTTATCAATTCCCAACGGACTACGCGAACGCAGCCGTTCGCAAGACACGAGGCGCATCAAGACAACCTTCAAAAAAGGAGGCCGGAGATTCCTTTGAAGGGTGCACAACGGAGGTTCATCCTAACAAGGACACCGAGGAGTGCATCATCCACGGCCTAGAACCCTCAACAAGGCGTAACGCCAAGAGGCGACGATGTACCGGGATGGCAAGCAACGAATCTTCCCCGGACGGAAGGAGTGGCGTCCGAAGGCAACCGCCGCCAACGAAATACTAATGGTAGCAAAGCCCGCATGCCGCTTAACCCTCCGGATGCCCCTCGACATCGATCCACCGACGAAGGCCTATCAAACATCTCGGCGGACGAAAGAACCCAAGAAGACGAGGGAGAAGACCAGCGTCATTCAAGGCTAAGGAGAAACAAGGTAAGGGAGGACGCCGAGACGGAGCAGAAAGCGCAAACAAGCCCGGAACAAATACCAAGCCGACCTGCGCGAATACGAGAAGATGAAGTCTGAAAGAGAAGCTGAAGACAATCATCAAATAACGCACGAGAAGCTGCAAGAGTTGGTCAACCGCCTAAAGACTGCTTCAAACCCGAATGACGAGGAGAGGCTCATCAAGGAAGCGCTTCGTAAAGCCATCCAAGAAAGAGATCCCGCCAGTCACGTCAAAGGCAAACAACTCGCATGCACCAAAAAGCCGGTCTAATGTCTTCAAGAGGTTAGGCACGCCGGAGAATTCCAGAAACTCGAGGCGACCCCGGAGGGATGGCGGAAGCCAGAGACCCCCGAGGGCTAATCCAACCCCAAGGAAAAGCCGACGAGAAGAAGTCGCGGAGTCCTCATATAGACCCGCAAGAACCCTGACGAAGGGCGCAAAATCGTCGGGACAAACCGAAGGGAGGACAACAGGGGGCTACGACAGGTTCCCTTGCTTCGCGGAGAGACTCCGTGGAGGTCAAGCTGCCCGCAAAGTTCAAACCTTCAAACCACTCGAAATATGATGGGAAAACAGAGCCCAAGCAATGGCTCAGAGTCTACTCACAATCCATTGAGTCGGGCCGGAGGAGATGATGACGCAAAAGCCGTTTTCTTTCCCATAGCTCTAGAAGCTCTACCGCTCCAATGGTTCGACAAGATCGAAGAGGGCTCAATAAGATACTGGGAAGACTTTAAAAATATTCCCGTGACAACTCTCGCAGAATCATTACCCATCCTATTACACGAGTGCCTAGTTAAAGAGCCTCAAGCAAAAGCCAGGAGAATCCTTAAGAGACTACTACCGGAGATTTGGCGAGATGAGATCCCAAGTACACGACATCACGTAAAGAGAAGTGGTGGACGCCTTCGTAATGGATTTTCGAGAGATGGCGTTCTCGGATTTCTACAAAGACAACCCGAGGACCAATGAACAATTCAAGATCACTGTTGAGAAGATGATCGGAGCCGAAGAAAGAACCCGTGATCGCTTCCCGAGAGAGAAAGAACACGGAAGGTCCGAAGAAAGAACGTAACAACTCTCGGCAAGATAAGAAGCGAGGGCGGACAACACAGGTTGCATTGGCGAGAGAAGCCAAAGAAGCCCTACAAGCCAAAGTACAACAACAACAAGAGCAACGGCAATGACAAAGACAACATCAAGCTAGAGGATCTACCTTGCGCCTACCATCCCGGAGCTCACCACTCACTTTCGAAAAACCGCACAACTTTCCAAGAGAGATATAAAGGAAGAGATTCAAATTTAAAAGGGACGATCAAGAAAGCAAAGGAGAAAACAATGACGGACAAAAACAGGGGAGACTTCCAGAAAGCAACGAGATCTCTAAACGTCATATTCTCGGAGTTCCCGGATCAAAGAGCAAGAGACAAGACAAGAAAGCACTACGATCGATCATGGCAGCAGAACCCGCAACACCACGCTACCTTAATTGGTCCCAATACCCAATTTAGTTCACAAGGGAGGATCAATGGACAAGCGTAGGGCAACACCGCCCTGTATCCCTTGGTGATAGAACCCACCATAGCTGGAGCAACAAGAACCAAGGTACCGATCGACGGAGGAGCAGGCTGAACATCATATTTCGTAAACACGGACAAGATGGGATCGACCTCTCAGATTGATTGCTCCATCAAACACCCCATTCTACGGGATAGTTCCCGGACGCAAAGAATACCAATTGACAGGTCACCTTGCCGACCACCTTCGGAACGCCATCAAATTACCGGACAGTAATACATCAAGTTCGGTGGCGAATCTCGAGTCACCATATCATGCCATCATGGGAAGACCAGCAATTGCAAAATTCATGGCTATTCCACACTATCCGTATCTATTGCTAAAGATGCCGGGCACCATTTGGGATTCTTTCGATCAAAGGAGATCTCTAGAAGGCTTTCGAGTGTGATGTCCAAGCCATCGAGATAGCAAACAAGACCGGAATACTCTTGAGAAAAGAGAAATCCATCAAATGGCACAGAGACAAATCCAGAGGAACTCGAGATACCCGCCAAGAAACAAGCAATCTTGGTACCCCCGGAAGAAGCCGACGTCAAGCACATCGACTTAAAGACTGGTGACCCTTCCAAGACAGCGATCATCAGGGCTCACCTATCTCCTAAATAGGAACTCGCGCCACCGGCTTCCTAAGGCAACACAAAGACATATTCGCCTCGAAACCGGCGGACATGCCCGGCGTACCAAGGAGAGCCGGCCGAAAGCACGTAATCGATATCAATATGGGATCCAAACCCATCAAGCAAAGATCGAGGAGATTCTCACCGTAAAAGAAAGAAGCCATCAAGAAGGAGATCGCAAAACTACTCGCGGCACAGATTCATCGTGGAAATCTTGCATCCAGATTGGCTAGCTAACCCAGCTTCGGGTTCGTAAGAAGAACACTTTAATGGCGCATGTGTGTGGACTACACGGACTGAATAAGCACGCCCAAAGGATCCATTTGGGCTACCAAGGATTGATCGATAGTGGATTCCACAGCCAGATCAGCCCTACTATCGCTCCCGGATTGCTACCGGGCTACCACCGGATAGCGCTCAAAAGAAGATCAGAGCAAGACCTCTTTTATCACCCCTTCGGTGCCTACTGCTACAAAACAATGTCTTTCGGATTAAAGAACGCCGGAGCAACGTATCAAAGAGCGATACAGCACTTGTTTGGAAGGGCAGATTGGCAAAAACGCCGAAGCATACGTAGACGACGTAGTGGTGAAAACAAGGGAGCCAGATACTCTGATCCAAGACTTGGAAGAGACTTTCAACAACCTCAAGAAGTGGAAGTGGAAGCTCAATCCAACAAAGTGTGTTTTGGAGTACCGTCGGGACAACTACTCGGGTTCTTGGTCGGCAGCGAGAGGCATAAAAGCCAGCTTCAAACGGATCAAGGCCATCAGAGATGAGACAACCCAGAAATGTCAAGGACGTCCGTAAACTCATTCAAGGTGCATGGCAGCGCTCAACAGATTCATATCAAAGCTTGGAGAGAAAGGACTACCCTTCTTCAAATTAATCAAGACCAAGGAAAGTTCGAATGGACTAAAGAAGCGCAACAAGGCATTTGAAGAACTCAAGCAATACCTAACATCGCAAGATCCTCACTCCACCAAAAGATCAAGAAGATCTCATGCTCTACATAGCAGCAACCAATACGAAGGGGTCGCCAAAGAATCATTGTGGAAAGAGAAGAGCCCGGGAACAACAACAAGACCCGAGGCCGGTTTACTACGTGAGCGAGGTCCTTTCGTGAGTCTAAAGCTCGATACCCTCACGCATTTAAAACTACTCTACTCCATACCGATCACATCAAGGAAGCTACGACACTACTCGACACCCACAAGATAACAAATGGGTTACCGACTCTCCACTAGGAGACATCCCGAGGAACAAGGATTCAACAGACGCATATCAAAATGGGGCGTAGAACTGAGCACTAAATCTAGAGTTCACCCCACGAAGAGCAATCAAATCCCAAGCACTCCCGCATTTCATTGCAGAGTGGATTTAACTCCAACAGCCCATACCCGATGACATCAAGAAACATTGGAGCATGTACTTGATGGTTCATTGAAGCTCTGGGGAGCAGGAGCCGGGATTCTCTTCATATCTCCGCACGGAAGACAACTCAAATATGTGCTACAAATATTGAGGCAAAGCTACTAACAACGAGGCAGAGTATGAAGCACTCATCCACGGCCTCAAAATAGCGAAAAACTCGGGAATCAAAAAGACTTCAAGTATACGACGACTCCGCGGTTGTCATCAACCAAGTCAACAAAGACCGGACCGCACCAAGGACAACATGGGCCTCATCTTTGCAGGCACGCAAATTGGAAAAGAACTTCCAAGGCCTAGAAATCCTACACGTGCTCCGAGACGCAAACGTGGCGGCAGATGTGCTAGCCGACTGATCTGACAGAGCTCAAGTCCCACCAGGAGTATTCGTCGAAGAACTATCGAAGCCCTCAATCAAAGAGAATCCAGAGCAAGAACACATGGAGCAATCAGCCTTAACAGGAGTGATGATAATATCTCCAGGTCGCAGAACCACTCCCTGGATCGAGGACATCATCAACTTCATAAAAAACAAGGCACTACCCCAAGACAAGACAGAAGCAACAAGAATCTTGAGAAGAAGCAAGAACTACGTGCTCATTGGGGACAAACTATACAAAAGAGCAGCATCATCAGGAGTATTACTCAAATGCATCACCGTAAGAAGGAAAAGAAATCCTCAAAGAAATCCACTGGATGTTGTGGAAACCACGCAAAGATCGAGAACCCTCGTGGGAAAGGCATTGTAACGGATACTAACGGCCAACGGCTCTCAAAGACTTGTAAGAACTCATCGAAGATGCAAAGGATGCCGATGTTTGCAAGACAGCACACGATACTGCGCACAACCCGACCGCATACCACCATCATGGCCTTTTTCGTGCTGGGGACTAGATCAAGTCGGACCACTTAAAAGAGCCAAGGGAGGATACGAATACATCTTCGTAGCAATCGACAAATTCACCAAATGGATAGAATACAAGCCATTGGTCAACTACAGCTCCAACAAGGCAGTCGAGTTCATCCAGGAGATCATGCACAGATTCGGGATGCCCAACGGGATCATCACAGACTCGGATCACCCTTCACGGCGCGTAATTGAAGATTGGGCACGAGATTGCGGCATACAAATCGATTATGCCCAGAAAGCACATCCTCGGGCGAACGGACAAGTTTAAAGAGCCAACGGACTCATCCTTGCCGGATTAAAGCCAAGACTATACGAAGAACTCAAAGACTACGGAGCAAAATGGATCAAGAGATACCAAAAGTTGTCCGGGGCCTAAGAACTCAAATCGCGAGAGCAACAGCTACTCACCTTTCTTCCTAACATACGGATCGAGAAGCGGTATTACCAAAGAGATCTCGATATGGAGCTCTCCACGGATTGAGCAATTCAAGAAGAAGAAGGAGAACAGATTAAGAAGACTTGAGATCGACTATGCGAAGCGGTCGAGAAGATGCCATCCTTCGTAACGCAAGATACCCGCAAGGACTAAGAAAGCACTATGACAAGAGCACACGCCCAAGAAACCTAAACCCGTGAGATCAAGTACTCAAGAGAAATCAAAAGACGTGAAGGCAAGCACAAGCTGCTCAATCCGTGGAAGGACCCTTCATCGTCAAGAGAGTCTTTGGGACCAGGAACCTACAAGCCGATGACCACGAAAGGAGAAGAAATCGTAAACTCTTGGCACATCGCCCAACTCGAAGGTTCTATCCATAAAAACCTGAAGGTCGCAGAGATGTCGCAGAATGCGGGAACAACTCTCCTCAAGAATAAGGAGAAAGTGGCCTCGAGAAGAACTCTAGACCTACAAGAGGTACTAGAATGCGCGGCACTCTAACCGTTCTAACCAAAAAGAACTCAAAAGAGCGCAGCCGCATGCCTCCCAAGAGAGAGAGGAGCACAAAACAGCCCAAATCGACACTTCACGTAAGAAAAGTCGACCGACCCGTAAGGCAACCCCGACCACCGTAACGGAGGTCACCAAACAAGAGTGGAACCACGCCAAGTCCATTGAATAGCGCCCATACCTTAAATCCTAGCGGCAGATTGTGAACCACGACTCAAGAAAAGAGGACGTGGGAATCGACCCGTTTAGGTCGCAGAGGCCATCGAGGGTCCGAAAAGAGCCAATATGTCCTACGGCAGAGGACGGCCCTTCGATCGGGGCGTGAACGGTGTAGTGTTATGAAATAGGAACCCATCGTCTCACATCAAGTCTCTGAAGCGAGCAGCCCAAACCGTGCAAGGTGGATTGTAGTGTTGTGAAATAGAAACCCAACCACCTTGACCTTCAAATCATGATGCAGGCACTTAAATGGGCCCCGGACCGAGAACCCTATATAGGACGTCATGCTAGAGTCCACGGAAGCATGGAAGAGCCCTTGCCCAAAAGCGGCAAACCGGAGTTATAGCAACTCCACGAGCATGACTCAAAGAACAATCACTAGCAAGTCTAAGAAAAAGACAACGCTAGAGGCCTAAACGGCCCAGAGCAAGACTCCACTTATCGTGGACGTCTCGAAAAGAGGCAAGAAATCACACGCCGGAGGAAAGCAACCCCTGGGCAGAGCGGGGCACGACCCCAGCAACCTACAGCAAGTCTAAAAGCAAAGACGGCGCTGGAAGCCCAGAGTAAAACTCGGGCACTTTGGAGCATGACTCCACATCTACGACAAGTCTCGGGAAGAAGAAGACAAGTCGCGGCGCCAAAGGAAAGAAGCCACAGACGCAGGAGCAAGACTCCAAATACCCAAGCAAGCCAAGAAAAAGGCGTGCTAACACAGCAGGGAAGAAGCAACCCTAGCAACCCGGAGCAAGACTCCATCTCGACAAGTCTCAAGAAACAGCAGACAAGTCGCGCGTCAAGGGAAGGAACCCACAGACACAGGGGCGAGACCTCAACAACTTCAAAGCTAGCCTAAGAAGAAGGCAAGCTACAGCAACAGGGAAGAAAGCAACCCTGGCACTTAGGAGCACGACTCCACATCTCCAGCAAGTCTACAAGTAAAGACGGCGCTGGAAACCAGGGAAGGAACAACCCTGATATTAAGGAGCATGACTCCATACCTTCGACAAGTCTAAAGAAGAAGAAGACAAGTCGAGCGTCGACGGAAAGAATCCAAGGACGCAGGGGCTAGACCCCATCTACCTCAAGCAAGCCAAGAACAAAGGCGCGCTATCAAAGCAGGGAGGAAACAACCCTAGCACTTCAAAGCAAAGCTCCATACCCACGACAAGTCTCAAGAAAGAGGACAAGTCAGGTGCCAAGGGAATGAACCCAGAAGACACAGGAGCAAGACTTCAACAATCTACAGCAAGCTCAAAAGAAGCTAAAGCTGAATGCGTAAGAAGAACTCTAACGCACAGGAGCAAGACTCCTTTTCACTTTTTTCCAGCAGGTCTACAAAAGAGGCAAGCTGAATCATCAGAAGAACAACCCTGATGAATGCGGAGCTAGACTCTACTCAACTACCCGGCTCAAGCTTACAAGAAAAGGACGAAGCCAGAAAGCCTCGATCTAAAGGCACAATCACATCAAGTCGTCCAAAGATGAAGAATTCAGAGGACAGAAGCAGTAGACAAATCGCAAACAAGTCTGCTCGAAGGCAGATCAGATCTATACAAGTACAAAAGGGATAAAAGAACAGACATCTTTTATTCATCATCTCAAGACTACAAAGTTACATGGGAAACAAGTCCCTACAAGATACAAAGAAGACTGAGATGCACAGGGAGCCCAACAACTATGAAGAGTACTTCAAAGAAAGCAAGGGGAGTCCATGTCCAGAAGCGACGAAAACAGAACACCAAGATCTGTTTCCAAACTCCACCAAGCTTACTCCAACAACCGAAGATAAGATCCCTCCGGACCTTGGCAAAGAAGCCAAGAAACTTGCGCAAGGACTCAAAGCACCAAAGAGCGCTAAGAAGACCACGGAGGAATCAAGATCGCACGAATACGGGAAGTCCGCGTAACCCCCGAACAAACAAAGGGAACCAAAGAACCACGAGTTCCAAAGTCCGCCGGCCTAGGGAAAAGAACCTCGCCGGCACAACACCCGAAAGGAGCAAAGTACCATAAGAGTACAAACACGGCAAGAGTTCCTCAAGACTCAAAGGCAAGAATCTAGGAAAAGATAACCCCTTGAACTAGGCAAGGTGCTATACCCTCCAAGAAACTCGAGCCGATGAACATCATGAGGACCAATCTACTCGACCAAGAAAGCACCTTAGCCCCCCTCAAGCTAAGGAACAACTGGAAGTAGACTGCCCAACTCATCTTCAGAGGCCGGCGAGGTGGGATTGGACGACAAAGCGAAGGAAAACTCGATCGCAAGGCATCCCTTTCCCACCACTAGCCACGTCCAAGAGAGGAGCCACCGCTGGAGTAGTCCCCTTCTACTCCACATCACAAGACATCCCTCACTCGCAGAAGAACCTCAGAAAGGCAGGAAAGACGCCCGGGGGCTGATCCAACTCAATCAAAGGCACCGCCATGGATCTAAAAGCTCAAAGAAAAGGTTTTTTCCGAGAAGAGAAACTGTCGAGAAGAGGAAAAAGCAGAGAAGAAGAAAGGAAACTCTGATCCCCAACGAAGCAGAAGGGGGCATATTTATAGGCAAGTACCACATCGCCTATGGACCGAGCCCACAGAAGACGAAGCAGTTTCCAAAAAGGAAGGGCCACCTAAATTCACGCAAGCAGAATTCATGGCAATAAGCGCCATTCACCGACCTTTCCCCGAAAAAAACGGGCAAAGAAAAGCGCACTACACGACCCGTGATCGCACGAAAAAGAACGGTCAAAAATCCCGGAGGACGTAAGAACCTCTAAGATTCCTTTCCAAAGAAAGAACTCCAAGACGCCGGGGCTACAAGATACCCCGGATAAGATTTTTTCCCGAGTCGAGAAGAACTCGAGGATGGAGATCTCAAGATCGCGTTGAAGCTTCAATCCGAGAAGAGCAAGGAAAGCTCTCACGACTCATACTTGAGATGATCGGGGGGCGCGACAAGAAGATCCATCCAGAGAAGAACTCCACGAACGAGAAGAACTCGAAGACAAAGGAAAAAGCTCTCAAGACCGCGTTTCAAGCTTCATCCGAGGAGGGCAAGAGAAACGACCCTCACAACTCATACATGAGACTCTCGGGGCTCGCGGAAGAAGAGCGATGGGGGAGAGGAAAGAACTCCCAAGCGAGAAGAACTCAAGACGGAGACAAAGAACTCGAAGACCTTCCAGCTCTTTGTGCCAAAAAGCAAGAAGCTCGGGGCTACACCCTACGGGTGCACTTTTTCAAGTGCACACCGTAGATTGATCTCAAGACCATATCAAGGCTTCATCCAAGAAGGGCGAGACAACTCTCAGAACTCAGCCTAGAGATGCTCGGGGGCTTGTGGATACGGGATCACGTAAGGACTCTACAGAGTTGTTCGCAGGATTCTATCCTAGCCTGCGGTCACTAACAACTCACAGAAGGCAATGGAAGTATAGCTACGGTAGACTTCTGTTGTAATCAGGATAGAATCCTAGTCAGATTACCATGTAAGGAGTTTGGGTGTTCGAATCCTCTACGGACAACCCCCTCTCGTGTCCGACTAGGTCCGTAGTAAAGCCCTTTGGCCCCTTGGACTATAAAGGCGGTCAAAGGGCACCTCAGAGAGGAGGAGGCAACTTGAACACATCAAGTGCTGTAAGCTTCACAACCGATCTTCGGTTGACCCCATCAATCAAAAACAGGCTCACGCCGACTGGACGTAAAGGTCTTTACTGATCAAGGATCGAGGGCCCAACCAAGATAAAACCCCGCCTCCATGTCAATCGCAAGAACATACCGCCGGGCTCCAGGTTCATCGAGGTTCGAACAAACCGCCCGGTTCACCCCGTGGCGGGCTCTCGGTCGTAAAACATCGATGTGCCCTTGGAAATTCCTCGAGTTTAATTTCATTCATTTTTTCCAGAGGGGACATGGGATATACATATGGGCCTCGCGGAGGCTTCGTGAGACGATGTAGTCATCCAAAGATGCATTACGTACTGTTTTCTCAGTGAACCATCTGCCATGTATGGCCTTAGTGTCGTGACAGGAGCTATGGTGGTGCACGAACAACATCCACCCTGATCATGAATAATGAGATGATCACTCATAGTGTGTGGAAGGTGCTATGCAGAGAGCACGCATGCTCAGGGAGGATTATTTGCCATGCTCAAGGATTATAGATTATATATATGATACAAATACCAATTAATCATTGATCCCAAATTACAGAAGAGGACAAACATTGACCTATAGTACCATGAGGTATAATTGATCTTTCAAATGCAATCAGGCTTCTGAGAAGAAATTCAGATAACCTGATCTTATCACTACCGGATTCAGCGATTTCCGTGAGTGCTTTACTCACCGGAAAGGCCCTTATGCCCACGGGAACGAGGTGGAGAACGGCGTTTCAAGCTTCTTTCCTGTGAGCTGTAACGGCGCTGCTCACGGGAAAGAAGGACCTGTCTGTAGTTTGACATCCATGTGACTTTGCCTTTTGAGACACAGGACGAATTCATTTCTCATGCGTAATGCCTTTTGGAATGCAGTTTGATGGGCCTGCCTGTAATTACCTGAACATGGATGAGTTGTGACAAAATAAATAATAAATAAACTGCACAGAGTGAATGTATGTGCATGTGCTTGCAGCCATTGTGGCGTACTGGTCGATGTGACTTCCTGTACCACAGGACGGCAGGATGTTAATATTTTTTTGAAGGATCATATTAATATTTCTCATGTGCCTCTGGTGCAGAGTAAGATTAATTGGCTCGTGATAACTGTGTCATATGCTATATATATAAGAGCATTATTACATATATAGTTTACAACTCCCGGCCAGGGTCATCTATCCTGAAGTTGTATCTGCCTCCGCCATGCACATAGCTACATGATTGCATTAGGAGATAGACATAGAACTGGGAGTGCAAGGACTCGAGAAATGATGCTAGTGGTTGAGTAATGTGTCGGCAGTTCTATGAGAGACAACGTATTCATTAACCGAGATGGACTGAATCATCAGGCAAGAACCAGAGCCATGAGGAGTTGCAGGCCCAACGTGCGTGTTACCGGGTCCAGGACAGACTGAATCATCCAGCAAGCACCAAAGCCATGAGTAGCTGAGTAGCGGTACCGCCTGCGTGTGGCATAAAACAGAGCTCGTCGCTTGTGTAAGCCACCGTGTATGAACTAAACATCTTCATCCACAAGTAAACCTGTCTCATCATGTTTACGCTTGGAGGTTTGCTGGTTACGTATGTTGTTACTCACTAGTCAGTGTTAGATAGAGTTAGTTAGGGCTATTTCCCTACCGCAAGGCTTGATGTGTAACGACTTGTAGATCAAGTAGATTGTTGAGATCATCTTGTAACGCAATCTGTTGTAATCTCAACTTATTTGTACAAGCCACGCTCGGGGCATTTCCTAGCCTATATAAATATGTAACCGAGGGTCTGGAATGGCAACTCGTTCCACCAAATCTCACAGTCAGTACGTAACTCACCGTGAATAATAATGTAGTCTTAATTACTAGTGTGCCTGTGGCGCAGAGTAAGGCTATAAATTTATAATTGGCACCCAAAATAAAGGTATATATAGAACAATACTGCAATGCTTTTGCAACTCCCAATACTTTTGTTGAGACCATGCCCACCTCAATAGGCGCGTTTTTCATTAAGCGGGTAGCAACTCCCAATGCTAGACTCGTCCATCATAACCTACATGGTTGCATGCCATACGTAGGCCTGGGAGTGGAGGCATCGGGAGATGATGCTAGCTGTGGATCAACAATGCTCCATGTAACTCTTGCTTATGCATTGCTAACCTCGAGATGTTCAGATGTTCGACAATGCATGGCACCGGGAGATCCTGCTGATGTTAGTTGGGTCAGCGGTTTTGTTAAGATCATTCAAGGTCCTTGAAATCACGATCAAAGACAAGATATATCCAGAGAGGTCGAAGATACAGTTGCCTCTGCTAAAACAAGGTGAAGGCTGGCACAAGCTGAACAAGAGAGTGATGCATACAATGCAGTTCATGCGATGATTCAGCCCACTCTACAGATGAGGCCTACACGTGGGGAAACTTAGCCTACACTGAATGCACCTGGACGTCAAGAGCTTCACATCTCTTGTTTGTGATAAAATGTTGAAGGCTGCAAACACTAAAAAGTATTTCTAGTATTTAATCCAAGTTTTAATCTCCCGCTATAGCTGCAGCTATAGACGGAGATAGCTGCTGGGAGAGGGCAACGCTAGGAGATTAGACTTTTAATCCTAGGATCATAACCTCACTTCGTGTTGTTTATTTTGACATGCCGTAAAACCATACATTATGTTACAATAATATTTTACAGAGAGTTTCCTCAAAAAAAAATATTTTACAAAGAATCAAAAGATGCAGCACAGGGGTTTGGGATTGTGATTAGACGGCGGATCATTTAGGGGTAACTATGATTAGAGGTCAGTAGCACGTGGCATTGTGATTAGGATTTCTGTACCCAGCGTATGCAGGGACCATGTGTCCATTGATGATCGTAATTGTCCTTCCTTATTGGTCCACTCTACTTATCAGGCAGAAGCAAGAATTAAACGAAGTAGTAACATATTAGCTCCAATTAAGAATTCAATATGAACATTAAATGAGTGTTGTATCGCAGGATCATCTACAGTGAGAAAATATGTTGTGTTAAATGGATCGTATGTGGCTGGTTGGTTAATTATTTATTTCACTGGAGGCCACCAATGCATATATATATCCTTGTGGTGTCATGACAAAGAGAAAGTCGATTACTCCCACGAACAATACACGCCTGCATCAGTAACACAAGCTTTACAAAGTTAGAGGACTCTCGAGATGCAAATCGTTCTAGTTTGCTACCTTCTCGCCTAGGCACTTAGCTTTAGCTACTCACCTTTGGCCACCTAGGATCTTTTTTTTAATCTCCATGCATGGGACATGGGAGATACATACACTGAGGTATCAGGAGACGATGAAGAGAGGATATGATGAATACATGTTTTGCCAGTGTAGCACCTTTCTTGCATGGACGTAGTGCTTCCACGGGCTGGAAAGAAGAATCAAGGTACTCTGCAGAGGATTAGCTGGGTAGGATCTTTAAAAAAGAGAATCTGAGAAAATGCAATCTAGAAATACCTAGAGAAGGAAGATAAACAAGGAAATGAAAGTGGAATTCTAGAGCACATAGACGTTTATGGAGTCGATGAATATAAGCATCTATGCTTCATAAATTAGCGTCCAAAGTATATGTAGCTTTTTTTTTTTTGACTGAAAAGCATATGTCGAAACCAAGTACACAGGGCCTGCTTGGTTGACAACCAATTTTTGCCCAACCAAAATCATGGTAAGCCAAAAACTTGGGCTTGTCAAACAAGACTTGCCAAAGTTAGGGAAAAAAAAAAAACATAGGTGTGCATTTGGTTGATTGCCAAAATAAAGGCTTGCCAAATTTCTCTTTTTTATATATAGTTTAAGAACATTCTAGAGATTTGTCAAAACTTTGGCATAAAAATTAGTGATGCCAATTCTTTGGCAATGAACCAAATGATGACCACACAATTTTGGCATGCCATGATTTTGGTTTGGTAAGAATTGGATGTCAACCAAGCAGACCCAATTCTAAATTTGCTTAGTTATTTCTATTACAGGTCTAAAGGTCCATCCTGCGATACATGTGGCCTGGGAAGGACACACTCCATCCATTGTTGACCGCCACCATCCTCGCCCACTCTGTTTCTCACGCGAAAACAAAATGCGAGCGAAAAGGAAGTCACATTAGTTGACAAAATTAGGATGTCAGTGTGAATATTAATTGAGTTGCCGTGCCTGATCTTGTGTAAAGTTGCGCAAATATGGCACACAAAATTAATGCATCGCCCATGAATGAATCTCTGGCATCATGACATAAATTCTGAGCTGCCATGAAAACCACATATACCTACAACAGCAACACAAAGTTTACATGTTGGAGCACTCTGAAGTCACAAAATGTTCTAGATCTGGCTACCTTCTCACAAGGGTCACCCATACTTCTCACTTAAGCACTTATCTACTCTACCTAGGCGGCTAGGCGCCCTTGGATCTTTCATCTTCGATCTCATTGGGACATGGGATCGGAGATATATACACATGGCATGTGAGGCATCAGGAAACGATGCTGATAGCATGCGATGCCTACATGTTTCGTCAGTGTGACATCTTCCTTGTATGGGCTTAGTGTTGCCACTAGATCGTGGTCGAGGTACTTTGCTGATGGATCGCGTGCTTGCTCAAGGGTTGCAGATTTCGAGACTAGGCTAGCAATAGCTAAACCCAAGAGAACCACAGAGAGGAATAACAGTCAAATGCACAGACCAATCAAGCAATGGGCCAATGCTCATTCAAATGTAATGAGGCTTAGTATTCAGATAAACTGTGTGCTCTAAGTCCTAGCTACTTTCATCGGGTTGTCCTTATGAAGACCAGAAGAACAGTTCATCTCTTAATTAGGCCCAACCAGCCATGTCTATCTATTCGAACGATGATTTGTCTATATAATGACATTTACCTCAGCTCCTTTCCATCTATTAGACTTCCCCAAACAATTTATGGACCATTTAGGGATAAATGACATGGTTTTCTTTCATTTACAATTTAAATGTTATTTAAACAGAAAACATAAATGACCATCGTTTTGATCCACTTACATCCAAATGTCGTGTAAGGGAATGATAATTATGAGGGCCAAATAACAAATGTGCGGTATGAACAATCCAATGAATTGAGAAAATTCAGTATAAATATTAGGTGAGCTAGTGTAGCACCCGACCATTGTGTGAAATGGAGCAAATATATATGACGCACTAAATGAATCATGTGTGTGTGTAATTGACTGGTTGATTATTCCACTAGATGTTGCACATGCACCTCTGACACATCAAGTTGATTGCTAACTACCTCTAGGAATAAAATAAAATAAAATAAAAAAAAAAATAAAATAAAATAAAATAAAACGTGCGCTAGATATAAAAGCAAAGCAAAGCCTACAAGTTAGAGCTAAGTCAATTCTCAAGTATGTCAAGGACGTTTCTACCTTGTCAGTAGGTCACCTAGCCTACTCACTACCTACATCACGGCTACGCCCCTTGAAAATATCTCTCCAGGTTGGTTGCAATCCTTGATCTCCATGAGACAAGATACACATAGGCCTCCGAGGCATCAGGAGACGGTGTGGTTATCCACCGTTACTTCCCAGTGCATCATATTCCTTGTACACACTCGGTGTTTGCTACTGGAGACGGCGCAGAGACGACATCCACTTTGATTATGCATAGTGAGATGCATGATCGCACCGCACATAGTGAGCTGAAGAGTTTCACCAGATCGAGAGAGCGTGCACGCTCAAGGAAGATTTTCCATGCTAGCAGGCTTTGAAGAAGAAATTCAGATAACCTCTTGTGCTGGAAATCCTACTTCAATATGGCTTTGAGATCAAGATTGTAATTCATTTCTCATGCTTAGCAAGCCCATTTCTTCCAGAGTGAGAACTGTGCTTCTAATATTTTTTAGACAAGGGAACAAAGTTCCATCCTCTACCATACAATGGACCATGTGCAGTACAATCTCGTACAAAAACATTGGTTGATCGGTTAAATAATGAATTTGATATCAATATATACTATGTAGCCGTAAGCCCGTAAGCCCTAGAGCCTGACCATGTGCCAATGTATAGAATGCAAATGGAGCAAATATGCCACACTAATTAAATGCATCATTTGTGCGTTGTGTTGCTGGCTGCTTCGTTATTATTTCACTGTATATATGGTGGATGCTACCCATGTAGGAGTACCTCTATATATAACATCGTGACACAAGTTAGAGCTCTCTCAAAGTCTCAAGTACAGACACTTTTACCTTCTTGCTTCTGGACGAGGGTCACCACTCACCACACCCTTGTCACATAGCTTCTCTACTGGGTCCCTTGAAAATCCCTCCTTGATATGTTTCATTTCTCCATTGGACATGGGAGAAAAATACATACACATGACCATATACAAGGACATGGGAGACAAATACACAGACTTGACCATGCGAGGCATCAGGAGACCATCGTTCTGCCAAGTGATACAAAAGAGTGTTTTTAGTATACCATATCTACTCTGTACCGGCCTGATTGTCACCATGCGGCATCACAAAGTGCTGCTTGGGGGAAGCTTGAGTGATGATGTGGTAGTGAGACCAAACAAGTGAGATGAACGATGAGCTGCAGAGACAGTGTGCTCAAGCTTCTGAAAAAATTTTATGGAAACTCAATGCTCATGTAGTTTGTGTCTTGGTGATCGTGCCACTTCATACTGTTTTCATAAGTGATGCTCATCTGTCTTTTGAGAAAAAAAAGAACAAGCTAGACAACCAGTGAGCACACACGATTTTAATGATTCAAAAGATAATAGATATATAGTACAGCGACACCTTCACAAAACAGAGAATGTAGCGTTCAATTATAAATTGTGAAAAATGATACATGTTTTCTTCATAAAGCCATGAAGTTTAATTGTCGATTTGGTCGAGCTGGATTAATAAAAGAAATTTTGGATCAGTTCCTCGCAGGCTCATATCTGTTTGCATTGGGTGATTAGCAGGAATCTGTTTGCATTGTGATCAGCAGTAAACAATAAAAATCCAGATTGAAATTTGAACTAGAACATCAAACCGTCTAGAAATTGGCACTGAAGTGGTTCGGTGGCACCCAACCAAGTTCCATAGTGTGGCATCTAGCATTTGAAGCAAATAAACAATGTGTAGAAAAAAAACGATTAATAGCTAAATACGGTCCAGAATACAGTCTAGCATAAGGATCTAGCTAGCTACTAATAACTCCTGCCTCTCTTCCTAGATCTCTAGTTTCTTGTAATTGCTATGATTCATTTTTTTTTTTTAGATAATGAATTGTTAAGGTTCCTGAATGCTTGCAAGTCCAGAGTTAATTCTATTGGAATTGTGGTAGATAATTTATTATTTTTATAATGTATTATTATATTTTTTTATATATTATATAACAAATACAATATCATATAATGGTATTGTATTTGTAATATATCATTATATATTATTATATTATATTACATTAAGTTACATTACTATTGTGTTATATTATCATGCATAATCCTAGTGTGAAAATGTATCTCACATCTAAACAAAAGTCCTTGTCACCTGGATAAATCCTTTTAATTGTTACTAAGACAACTTTGCAAATGCTATGGGGCTATGATCCTGAAATAGAGAAAAAAAAAACCCTCAAATGATTGGTTAAAAAATACAGTTTTTTTTTCATTACTATCCAGATATAAAAGCAATAAAATTCAAGATCACTGTCATTACAGTGTTTTTTTTTCAGCATCCCCACCCCTAAAATGTTTGGTTAAATCTTCAATAATCTTCATAACAGCATTATTGCTTCCTCTCAATGCAGTATATATGTGCAGTACAGTCATATTAGCCTGAAAATTCAGTATGAATATTAAGTGAACTAGTGTAGCACCCGACCATGTGTGATGTGGAGCAAATAAGTAAGCTGCACTAAATGAATCATGTATGTGTGTAACGTTGATTGCTCCACTAGATGCTGCACACACGCCTATAAAAAGCAAAGCAAAGCCTACAAGTTAGAGCTAAGTCAATTCTCAAGTATGTCAACGACGTTTCTACCTTGTCAGTAGGTCACCCTATTCACTACCTACACGGCTACGCCCCTTGAAAATATCTCCTGGTTGGTTGCAATCCTTGATCTCCATGAGACGAGATACACATAGGCCTCTGAGGCATCAGGAGACGGTGTGGTTATCCACCGCTACTTCCCAGTGCATCATATTGCTTGTACACACTCAGTGTTTGCTACTGGAGACGGCGCAGAAACGACATCCACTTTGATTATGCATAGTGAGATGCATGGTCACACATAGTGAGCTGAAGAGTTTCAACAGATCGAGAGAGCGTGCACGCTCAAGGAAGATTTGTCATGGTAGCAGGCTTTGAAGAAGAAATTCAGATAACCTCTTCTGCTCGAAATCCTACTTCCATATGGCTTTGTGTTCATGAGATCAGGATTGTAATTCATTTCTCATGCTTATATAGCAAGCCCATTTGTTCTGAGTGAACTGTGCTTCCAATATTTTTTTAGACAAGGGAACAAAGTTCCAGCCTCTACCATACAATGCACCACATGCAGTACAATCTCGTACAACTATATATAAATATTGGTCAATCGGTTAAATAATGAATTCGATATCAATATATACTATGTAGCCGTAAGTCCGTAAGCCCTAGAGCTTGACCATGTGCCAATATATAGAATACAAATGGAGCAAATATGCCACACTAATTAAATGCATCATGTGTGCGTTGTGTTTCTGGCTGCTTCGTTAGTATTTCACTGTATATATGGCGGATGCTACCCATGTAGGAGTACCTCCATATATAGCATCGTGACACAAATTAGAGCTCTCTCAATTACAGACACTTTTACCTTATATTGCTTCTGGACGAGGGTCACCTCTCACCATCCTTAATATAGCTTCTCTACTGCGTCCCATGGAAATCCCTCCTTGATGTTTCATTTCTCTATTGGACATGGGAGAAAAATACATACACATGACCATACACGAGGACATGGGAGACAAACACATAGACTTGACCATGCGAGGCATCAGCTGGAGACCATCGTGCTAACAAGTGATCCAAAAGAGTTTTTTTAGTATACCATATCTACTCTGTACCGGCCTGCCACGGCATTACAAAGTGTTGCTAGGGGGAAGCTTGAGTGATGATGTTTGATCCTATCATATACATAGTGAGACCTGAGCGATGAGCTGCGAGAGGCGGTGGGACGTCAATACTAACCTAATAAAAGTTAGGGAAGTAAAAGTGAGAGCGAGACTTCCGCCTCAGCGTCATCTCCGTTAGGGGCGACCGAGGCCCCCATCCGCCGCCGCCAAACCACCCCGCCTCCCTCGCCCGGTGGGGCCGCCGCCCGCACCACGCCATCGCGCCCTCCTCGCCCCGCGCGGCGGCGGCGGGGTGGGCTCAAACGGCAACCCCCGTGCTCGTCGTGCTCTTCCCTTCCTCCCCTGCCTCCCGGTTCCTTCCCTCCCTCCCTTCTCCGGCGCGGCCGGCGGCTCGGCCTTGGATCCGCCCCTCCCTCGAGCCGGTTCGCCACCTCGCGGCGCCGTGGCTCTATGCTGCTTGTCGTGCTGGTCTTGGCCGCTAGGAGTTCTGGCCGGCGACTGCGGCCGGGACTCGTCGGGGCCGGCGGGGGCCGGTGCGCCCACAGGCACGGATCCGGTCACACCACGCGGATCTACGCTCCCCGACCTTGGCCGCTGCTCGGGGCCTCCTCGTTGGTGCGGGGGTCGTGCTTTCGGGCTAAGTCTCCCTGGCGTGCGTCGGTGCTATGTCGGTGGGGTGCGCCATCTGCGGCGCCCGGTTGCCTCTTGGTGATGCGGCGATGGACACCGGGCTCGGGGCGGCTCTGCTCGGCTCCCACGGCGAATCTTGATGGCCTTGGGCGCCATTCTTCCCCGGGGCGTCATTTTGAGCCCCTTTCCTCCTCGCCCGGCGTCTGCGCCATGGTGGTGCAAACCAGCGGGCGGCGTGTTCGGGCACTCACCAACGTCGTCATGGCGGCGAGGTTGGCTGAGATCGTCTTGAGGTCGCTTTCGCACCACGGCGGTAGTGGGGTGGGTGGCGGCGATCGTCTCTTCACCTAGAGGGTGATGCGGGTGAAAACCCATCCCTTTTTGGGACGGCGTTGACGGGCGCCTTTGGCGTCGTGACCTTCTTGAAGGCGGCGTCGAGCATCTCTTCCACGGGCATCTACTCTTCATCAACTTGGGGGCCGGCCATGTCTTTTGCCGCCGATGCGTCGTCTTTGTGCCTATCCGGCGCTTCATGCCGCTCTTCAAGCGGTATGTTAGTTAGTGTTTGTGGGAGCCGTGGCCGTTGTTTGGCGGATGCTTTGCCGCCTGTCTTGCTTGGGCGGATGCTTTGCCGCTAGGGTGGAGGACGAGATGTGACTCGGAGGAGCCTTGGTGCTTCAGGTCGCGTTTCCGGCGGTTGCTTTGCCGCCATGGTCGTTCCCAGTGGATGCTTTGCCACCGAGGTCGTGTTTACGGCGGATGCTTGGCCGCCAAGGAGGTTACGGTGGATGCTTTGCCACCGAGGTCGTTGTCTTTCCGGCAGATGCTTTGCTGCCGAGGTGTATCTTCTACGGCTCGGACCACTACTAGCTACCTAGGTGTTGAGTTATCTTTTGTATAGGCGCAGCTTGCTGGGGTTGTTAGTTGGAGGGCCCCCTGCCCCTCGATTTTCTTGCTTTTTGTTTATGTCTTTGGTGTCTTCTCCTGTGATGTCTTCTCGGCATCCGGGTTTGTTGTATTTGGATTTGGTTTTCCTCCTCTTAATGAAATACGGGTGAACGGCCCGATCGCGAAAAAGCTGCAGAGACAGTGTGCTCAAGCTTCTGAAAAATATTGTGGAATCAATGCTCATGTAGTTTGTCTTGGTGATCGTGCCACTTCATACTGTTTTCACAAGTGATGCTCATCTATCTTTTGAGAAAAAAAGAGCAAGCTAGACAATCGGTGAGCAGACACGATTTTAATGATTCAAAAGATAATAGATATATAGTACAACAACACCTTCACAAAACAGAGAAAGTAGCATTCAATTATACATGTGAAAAATGATACATGTTTTCTCCATAGAACTATGAAGATTAATTGTCAATTTGGTCGAGCTGGATTAATACCAGAAATTTTGGATCAGTTCCTGTTGGCAGGCCCGTATCTTTTGCATTGGGTGATCAGCAGGAATCTGTTTGCATTGGGTGATCAGCAGGCAACAATAAAAATCCAGATTGAAATTTGAACAAGAACATCAAACCAAGTTCGATAGTGCGGCATCTAGTGTATTTGAAGCAAATAAATTAACAATGTGTAGAAAAACAATTAATAGCTAAACATGGTCCAGATACAGCCTAGCATAAGGATCTAGCTAGCTACTAATAACTCCTGCCTCTCTTCCTAGATCTCTCTGGTTTCTTGTTATTGCTAGTAAGGTTTTTAGATAATGAATTTTTAAGGTTCCTGAATGCTTGCAACTGGTCCAGAGTTAATTTATATAGTTCAAGCCCTCTTGAAACTGTTGTACTACTGTTTCCTTAATATCTACAGTTTTTTTAATGTCTTATTTCCTCCATTCTAAATTATATTATTATAAGAGATCTTTGGCTTTTCGAGGTTAATTTTTGCTATGCACTTAGATTGGCAGAAATATTTCTAGATGTCGAGGTAGACAGGAACTTTGTTGTTCTCTAACCATGTTCAATTAGCCTGCTTGATCATAAGCAACTAACATGTGAGAAACAAAGTAGTAACGAAACCATGCATGACTGGTAGACGTGCCTTGGCATATGGTTGCTAAAAATTAGAAAACCATGAAACGATTCAATTAGTCATGGTGCTGGATTGATGGGACTATCTGTAATTAACCGAACATGAATGAGTTGTTACAGAATAATAAATGAACTGCACTCAGTGAATGTATGTGCTTACAAGTTGCAACTACCTTTTTGTGGCTTGCTGGTTGCTGTGACTTACTGTACCACACACAGGATGCTAATATATATTTCTCATTTGCCTCTATTGCAGAGCAAGATTAATTGGCCTGCAGAAACTGTCTATATATATATATATATATATATATATATAGTATTTCTATATGGTACCCGGTACCGAATTTATTCAGTCCCCGGCGTCCATTGGGCAGCCAAACAGACCCAGCCCGAGACCGGACCGAGGCTCACAGCCCGGCTCACGTACCCACCATATCGGCGGCAAAGCAGCTCAGCTCCCCCACCAACCCACGATTTCATTTGCGGTTCCATTTTCCGAATCCATCCGCCCTCTGCCGGCGCCGCGGCGTCACCGCCGCTACCTCCCGCCCTTTCGCCGCCCGCCTGTCTCCGGTCTGCCCCAGCCCGTCCGCACGCTGCCCTCCCCGCCTTGTGCCGGGGGCGCTGGATCTCTGCTGAGGAGGCCCGGACCAGCGGCGGACCACCCCTGTCCCCACCTTGTATCCGTCCGATGGCGCGGAGCACCCCGCAAGACACGCGACACGGCGGTCCTCCTCGGTGACGGCGGCGGCCACCGCAGGCGAAAGGTGTCCGTGGGCGCCCTCTCCCCCTCCCGACCGCCGCGGCGACGCCTTTCTCCATCGGTGGCGGCGCGGTCTCCTCGTTTGCTCGCTGGCCGCACTCAGATCACTCCCGCGCCCAGCGCCTGTTCCTCGAATCGCAGCCGAGCGAGCACGAGGTACCGGTCGTAGCAAAGCCGCCGCCCCGCTTCGGCTGGGACGAGCCCGTGGCCGCCTCGTCGCAGGCTGTGTGGGCGGGCACGACCGTTCGTCGAGCCGCCGGGTCGGCCGGGCGAGCCCCTCCCGCAGACGGGCTTGGCACGGATGACGTGTGAGCGGTCGACAGGTATAGCATCCTTTCCTCCCTATCTCCGTCCGTAACCAACAAATTTTTAAAATTTATGCCCTTTCATCTCCGCCAAGATCTAGAGCCATGGCCGCCGTTGCCTCCTTTTCGTGCAAGTTTGGATTGAGTAGGGAACCTCCTCGTGGAATTTTGGATTGATTAGGCAACAAAGCGGGGGAGCAACAATTGATGTCAAATGTGAAGTTGCAGGTGCTCGTTCTGTCATTTAACTAGATGGATTATTATGCAAGAGTTTATTAAATTAATAGGTCAGATCGTGCAAAATGGTCTTACCTATTCCTATTAATCAAGGAGGAGAAGTATCAATGCCTCCACCATCCGTTGAACTGCTCCACACCCCGGTCCCTAACCATTTTTATCGGGCAAGTTCAAATGAACTAGAAGTTCTAGTTTTCAGCTTATTAATTCTGCAAAAAGAGGTTGACTTGAGTTTCTATTATGTTTAGTGATTTTGTGGGACGCTTATTAATCGTTTTTGGTGGACACACTTTTTCTAATCAGGCAAGCTCAAATGAACTAGAAGATTTGTGGTTCTAATCTGCGGTTCAATGTTCTAAACATGAGGTTCCATGTGCAGCAAAGAAGTTTTTTAAAAGTGGTTGATTTAGAGCTTGAGGTAAGCAGGCCCATTCCTTACCATGCTTATTATTCATACCTCATGTTATTTAAAGTTATGGATGCCCACAACGTGACAATAACCTGCTATTAATTATTGTCAAATCAGAATGGAAGCACCAAATATGTATGGTCAATCTCTTTATCATTGTTCTCTATTTATTTTTGGGATCGATGCAAAGTGTTGTGAACAAAAGATATATAATTAGAATATTTCAATGTTAGTTAAGCTAATTAATCGATCTCTTTCTGTTAGAATGTTTTGTAAATTAAATGGTCATGGATGTGCGGGTGCTTTTCACTATAAAATTAAAAGTTACGCGGTCTAATGCTGAAATCAATCCGTCAACCCCTGTGAATTTGTGAGATGGATAAATGTGTGATAATTTCGTGATTATTTCAGCTCACGGACTCGACGTTTCCTATTCTAATTTCATTTTGATTTTGTGAGTCATTAATCAATTACCACTACTAATTTGCATGCGGATGGGAGACCATTTCTGTCGAAGGATTTTTTAGCGCTGCATGGCTACTCATCTACAAGGTCAATTCTTCAAACAATAGTTTATCGTGCTATGCTTGGGGAAAAAAGTACTTTCGGCTAGGACACTACTATTCTTTTTTTTGGTAATACTAATGCGTGATGAGGTCACATTGAAGAATCGAGGGGCATGATCTTTTTTTGCTTATGAAAAATATCATATTTTTTTTTTTTTTTTATCTCGAAGTTCTAAAATCGTGATGAGGTCTCATGCCTTCTTTTTGTGTGTGTGTGTGTTCTTTTTTACTTGTTCCATATGGGTTTCATCTCAAGCCTACCCCAACTAGCTTGGGACTAAAGGCTATGTTGTTGTTGTTGTAGAAGTTCTAAAATGATTGTTGCTAATAAATTGGCCGCCTGTTATAATTCCCCTGTTAAAGAGATCCATTTCTCTTAAGAGATGATTGTTAAAGACATTTGTTTCCTCTTTGGCTAATTAGAATTATATCAGCTTCCAATCATAGTTATATATTCTATTGCCGAATCTTCTTACATTTGTCCTCCAAGCAGCAGCTCCATAGTTCTTGAAACCTTGCATTCATGTTACATGCAGATTATTTTCGCCAAATTTCATCCTCAATTGTTAAGCTAATTCAATCACAATTCTAAAGAGTGTTGTATGTGCACAAAGCTTTGATAGTTCCGAGCCCTTTGATGAAAATCTCTAATTGTCCTTTCAAATTGTATTTGATAACTTATAATTCCAGCTCGATCTCCAACATGCTCTCACTCATTTGCACACCTGTTCTAAATATTAAAAAAAAAAAACAATTTAGATTTTTATTCGAGTACATACATGAACTCTTAACTTGTTAGGCCATGAGTTATAGAGAAGAGGAATTCCGAGGCTTGTCATATCTGGGAGTACTTCAATAGATAGCTATTGTGAAGTCTTTTATACTTGCATTACATCCAGAAGTAGATATCTTGCAATTACAATTAATATGGTTTTATGTGAGAAATCGGACAACATTATTTCAATTTTTTGCAAACAATGGCTGAACGATAAGAATTCGAACCGATAGAAATACTAGGAATAAGATTACTTGTTTTGCCCTTGCCGCATAAGTCTTGAAATAGTAGAAAGCGTGAATCTATAAGAGAACACAAGCTCCCTAGAAGGCCATTTTGATCAGCACCTTTATATAGAGAAGTCACAAGTGCATGCTTTTTTAATCATATTTGGTCCAACAGTTCGTAATGGGTGTCTTTTTAAGTGATACACACAGTGCTTGCCTAGATTATTTTTTTCGCTAGTAGAACTACGTAGGCGAATTTTCATTATTAGTAATTCGGGATTTTTGAAGTGATATTGCGATGGTCGTATTGTAGGGTGATTAATAAGGCAACTTAAATAAAAAGCTTTAGTTTGCAATTTGCATAGTCGATGTTAGTATTATAGAACATAGATGCATAGATGCATTCCATTAGTAAATTTTATCACAAGAAGTCTGCTAGTTCCATCTTTTGCTCCTTGTATGCATCTTTGTGCATCACATGAATAAATAGTTCAGTTCATTTTTGCCCATCACTAGTACTGGCAAAGGTTTTGTAGTACTAGCTCATCCGAGGCAACTATGCTAGAAAACGAGCTTATGTAGTAGAAAACATAGCAAGGCCATTAGAGTGACCTGGCTTCTTACCTTGATGTTAGCACCTCACTTTTGTGTATTGCCTCGTGACTGAATGCTATATCTGCCATGTTTCGTGTTCCCTATGGCATTTGGCTTCATTATCTTTGGATGATTTCCATGTAGATATATCGCCATGTTTCGTGTTCCCTATGGCATTTGGTTAGACCACCGCCAATTTCTATGATTTAAATTTGAGTTTATTTTCTTGTGAATAGATGCTTAGTGGTGGCTAAACTTATGGTTTGCTTGCCTTTTTGCAAAATGTAAAACAACTCGATTTACTACTTTCTCCACCTTTGTTCTTGTCGCTTTTAAGGCGTAATTCTATAGCCTATGTCATTTTCCCCTTGCACCGCAGACCATGAATTCTTAGTGTCTTGGTGATATGAATTGTTCTTGGATGTGTTCATTAAAGCTGAAGCTATCTCCTATCTTTGTCATGTGTTCCCACATATACCGCCTTTGTCAAGCTAATTTGGTTCTTGTCTAAATAATTATCTACCCAAATTTGGGTTACGCCCCCGCACCATTAGTTCGATGATCTCACATTTAGCATATCAATGCAGATTCCGGAAGCCTACGGTCGAATCATTTGTCTTGGACTGTGATTTTACAATCGTTTTATTAATTATCTAGTTAAACCTACTAATGTTACGCACAAACGCCTTTGGTTTTCTAGAGCTATACGACATGCTTGTGTATTTCTAGTTTGTTTTCAACCAATGTTTCGAATATTTAAAATACTCCAGTTATAAAGGTAATTCTTTATTTCCAATTGAATTAAAAAAATACTAGTGAAGCGATCGAAGATTAGCAAGGTTGAAAAACTCTTTGGATAAAGCAGATCCCACCACCGATTATTCTAGATGATGAAAAAAGTTCCTATTTATTTTAAAAAATTTGTAGCACAATGCACACATCTCACATGGACAAGGACATAATATTGGATAAAGTACTTGTTAGTTGCTAGATTCTGATTTTTACTCTTAAATGACATTATTTATGATCAGACTAGTATGCCTTTTGTGCACACACATTGGATTTTTGAGGTCTCACACTTATGATCGGATAGTCTAGGTTCAGCCAAAGTGTAAATTGTGACCTTTGCTTCTCATTTGTTCAAAATGAGCCTTGGGGTATCTAAGTTGGCACAATAATGCATAGCAGCGATTATGTGTCTCTCTGCCTATCATTTGGTACCTTAGGTCAATGTGAGTTTTAGACAAAGCATAGGTGCCGTTTTGCATTAGTTTCCCTTCTTCCACCTTTGGTAGGTGATGTTGGCCTTATCAAAGACTCGATCAGCCACACTAGTGTGCTACTTGCATGAACAAGTTAGGCTGGAATGCTTTGCACTTGTTTGGAATGATTCTTTGTCTCCACGATGCATATAATTTGACATTGATTTTATGATCTATCTATCTTGATTTATGTATGCACTAGACATTACGTAAACGAAGTTATTATGACTACAGCAAATGTGAGCATTTGTATTGCTTTCACCATATATACCTATCCATTAGTTGCTCTGCAACTTTTTCTGAATATTGATCTGTGCTACCATTCGCTGACTGCTGTAATGCACACATGTTTGCAAGTCGAGGATGGTGTGGTACATAGGTCAAACTTTTGATGCCTTTTTCGTAGCTCAATTACGTAGCATTGCGTAATTCCTAAATGTAACAGCTAATTCATCTAGCCATTAACTCAGTACATATTTGCATCTAGCATACAGTTTACATATTTCTATTTCTTTTTGGCGTATATGTGTAGGTGATGCTACTAAATCGGCGGGAAGTTGAAGGTGGTTTGTTTAACATACTAGATGCTTGAACTTTATCTCTTGTTTTGTCAGTTATTGCCACACGAGGATGTCCATGCCGGACTAGGCTCTGGTTGCTCAACCAAAAGTTTTTTTTGATTCACATTCTCCTTTTATATTTATTTATTTGAGACACTCTTTTAAAGTTTGCTCTTATTCACGATTAGCCGGTTGGACCTACACAAAGTTAAGTATTCAACTACTTTTTATCAAAATTTTGGGTGCAAAAAACTGGCCATATGTTTTCTATTTATAATCAATTTGAGCAAGCAGATTGTTGCTCATTGTTACTTCATGTTAGTTGTCATTGACAACGATAGCAGCGCGATCTTTGGTATCGACAATAATGGATGGCAGGACTTCTACAAATGATTAGTGGATGTTGCCCCATCCCTGTACTATGTATTCAACAATGCATTATTAGTCAGGAAAGTGCATGAGACCTCATCCCATCAGCAGGGATGGTATGTTGCTTTAAGATGCATTACCAGATCACTCAGTGACCAACAAAAGTTCCATTTTTACTACAATAATAATTTTTCTTGTTTCTGATCCACAATTTCGTATGTCCAAAGTTATATATTACAACTATTGTTTCCTTTATAAGATCCGCAAATCCGTATGCATTGCATCTTGTGTTATTAATTATGAAAGTTCCTTTTATGCTTTCTTTTGTTCTCGCTTCTTTTGACAGTGAAGCATTTGGCGGTCATTGGAGAGGGGCAAGAGAAGAGAGGGATGCATTCGTTTTGTCTTCTCTTTTCACATTCACATAAAAAAAGCAATATAATTTGGCATGAGTTGCTTTCGGAAAGTCTTGGAAGTACATCTCGCAATATCTAACAAGTCTTCATCCTCTCGAGGCCATCGCCTCCCAAGAAAAACCAAGGAATGAAAGCATGGAAAAAAAGATTGACTCTGTTCATGGCTGTAAAAGTTGTGTATTTTGTAGTCCCCTTTGTTTAGCTGACAACATTGTCCAAACGTCTACTCTTTTTTTTTTTTTTGCGAGATGTAAAAAAGATTTTCTTGTACATGTGCCTTCATATAGGTTGACCATGTCAAGCGTACACTTGAATTATAGTTTTTATTTAGTGCTTTATATTTTTCTTCATATGATTTTACTATGAATGCTTAATTTGTATTGATATTATCAATGTTAACATGTTTCTAGTGGATATCAGATTACCGTCAAGCCACAACAAAGATCAGTTCAAAAAAAAAAAAAAAGAAAAAGACCACAAGTCCCGTCATTCCATTAAAAGAAATGACAAGTCATTGCATCAAAAAATAACAAAGAATAACTAGCAGTTCAGTAAAAAGAAAAAAAAAAAAAAAAAGACCGCAACCTCCGTCTTGCCATGAACCAGAATAAAAAAAACGGAGAAAAAAAAAAGGTGTCTGGGATGCGCACGTCACCACGTCGTCACCACGTGGGAGCGGAGACGAGGTTGGTTGGAGGCCTTCGGAGGGCTTGGCTGGCTTGCGAGGCACCGGGGTCTGAATGCATTTGGACCCCGGGGTCCAAATAGTGCTGGCGTATATATATATATATATATATATATAAGAGCGTTACATAGTTTGCAACTCCGAAGAGTCACAAAGGTCCATCTACTCTGAAGTGTGTCCTCTCATCCAGCAGACAGCAACATGACTGCATTAGTTGATAGGCATAAGACTGGGACTGTGAGGCATCAGGAGATGATGCTAGCGGTTGAGAAATGCTCCATATAACTCTTCCGTGTGCATTGCCTCTTCATGAAACGCTGGAGCATCACGCATGATCTGCTGCATCCTGAGCTACCTAGATATGATCCATTTGCTGCCAGCGAATGCCGCCTGGGTACAAAGGTCATGCAGTGGGTATTTTTCTGTGGTAACTTCATTTCTTTGGCACTCGGTAGAGTGTCCCAGAACTTTCCTTGTAAGATACTGATCTTTATCTTGCTTGATGGTAATATGAGATGATATGGCATCGACCCAACCAATACTGCCATGATGTATATGGTTGACAGAAGATCTTCATCTTCACAAACAAGACACATAGTTAACAAGGGGTGCAAGAGTTGCCAGACTTTCAAAACTGGATCTGGATGAAATGTTTCTTTGGTAGTCATGTCATATCATGGTCGCCCAAAACTATTCAGACGGACTAGAATGGCTCGCCCAAAGCAAATCACAAACAATATAGCCTATTGAATTACTCAAAACGATTATCCATCACAAAGACAGATTCTTCCTAACAATAAACTAGTCAATATTGGTTGGCTGTGGAAATCATCTTGCCAAAACAAAAGAAAGTTCCATTTCTGGTTAGTTTTTTCAAGACAGATTAAGCACAAGGGCTCTACTGAGAAGTAGTATATGCACTTACCAGTCCTTTGTGGCTGTAATATTGAAGAGGATCATACCTTCTTTTTCAGTGCCCCTCCTTTATGGCTTGTTGGCCCTGAATATAGTACTGAATCAAGTTTAATCATAGAGAATTTCATGGGTCAGCTTCGGGTGCCATATTTCATGGAGATTATTCTAACAATGTGCTGATTATATTCTAGACAATATCGAATGAATTATTTTTTATGCAACTGTTATGGATGTCCACCTCCATAAGTTGATTTCAAGCACAATATCCACCTCTCGAAGATCATTGATTAATGGATGTGGTCGCCTTAAGATGTCCGCCTCCATTAATTGAACATTGACGGAGGCGAACACCTTAAGTGGCCCGCCTCGGTTAATTATTAACCGAGGCAGGCTCTACGCTAGCAGCCTATCCACCGACTATTGAAGGCGGCCACCCAATGCTCAGTTCATAAAATGGCACCACCGCACGATGTGGCCAATGTGGTTGTCGTTTGGCTCCTCAAACTGGGGCGTGCATGGGCGTGTTGAACTCAACGACAAAGTGGCAGGAGTGGCGTGTAAACGCCCTTTGTGTAGGGTCCGGGCGTTGTTGAGGGAGGACTTGTCGGACGCATGGACAAAGGCTGCCGTTGTTTGAGCACGGTTTTAGCGTGGTGATAGTGAATGCGAACTAGAGAAGCCAACTTGGAGGGGCAGGAGGAAGCGAGTGAACGCCCCGGGATGTTGGTGTGGCATTCGAGCGCGATATTGGTGGCGGCCGGGGCCACGAAAGTGGTAGGTCGGTGGCGACCGGGAGTGCAAGGCAGCCATGTGGGTGTGTGCGTGCGAGATGAAGAGGTCATCCCATTATATATGGTCGGTGGGTGTGGTGGAAAGGGCTGCTCGTGTGGCTGCAACTCTTAGGGTGTGAACATGTCACGCCCCACTTTTAATGGGTCGTTAATCACACGTGTTTGCGCCGGGATCACGCCACAAACACGCCTATTAGTAACGATTAATGGTAAGCAGAATTAATAGTAAACCGAAGCTATCGAGATATAGGATGGAAAGGGACTTACAAAGTGGCGGACGAAGGGTCACCAAGTCGGGTTACAATATCGAGTCGGCCAACCGAGAAGCGGTGGATTAACTATGACAACGTCCCTTACTCCCACAGCGGCACTTGTGCACGGATGAAATCACGGGCTTCCACGCCCTTCTCCTAAGCAAACATCTTACGAACTCCTACGATACGCTGATCTTCTACCTTGTCGCCGATCTTACCTTCACATGTGCCGATATATCGTAAAAAATAGAGGGGTGAATACAAACGTGCTCGCCAAGTCCCAACCCGGGGGTTGTAATTATTAAGGGTTTGGGCCCTAGCAGAGTCTCTAAAACTGCTCTCGCTAGTTCGGTTTATCTCATGTCATCACCGCTGTCATGACACCACATGTTAGTCATCATCAAAATGTATATCTAATCATAGATGTTCGCCCTAGCACTTGCCCATTCCAAGGGCGTGGCTATTCGAATAGATTCAATTAACTCTGCAGAGGTTGTACACTTTTCCCCACACGATAGACACCGCCCTTACCACCGCGACTTGGCTTAGGCAGGCCTAACGAGATCCGTACCGCTTGGGTGCTACCTAGGTATATTGGTATAATCTTCACCACGACTTCTCGGGGGTTGGAAGGATAACACGCCACCCTAAGATGACGCATCACCCTAGACAATATGGTGATACCAAATCACCCACGGCTTTATTGGTAATACCTAATTACCCAACCTATACCGTCAACACCACTCTCAATCTCAAATCATCAATATGTGCCTCTAGCACTTTGCGCCACCGCGCCCAAACACTTCCGTGGAAGACCACTTCAAGATCCACGCCAACCCGGACATGGGGCCACTCTCCCCACATCCGCTCCCAATAGGTCGTTTGCCTACTCCTCCGCCACCTTGGATCCCAATTATACCTCAACCCAACGGGGTGTGAATCAAGCCGCCCCATAAACGGGGTGTGTGGTCAGACGTAATATTATACTAGGTAGAAGGTCTATGAACCGGTCCTTAGGGGGAGGCGAGTATCTCTCCTCGAGGAACCCCCATGGCGATTCCCCGACGACGTGGTATTTAGGCTCTACCGCACTACCACTACTCACCTTTTTTGTTGGTTAGGGTTCATTAGGCATTCTCATGTTTCTCTTGATCACAACGTATGAGCATAGATAACGTGGATGATTACGTCATCCCGGCTTTAGCTCCATAGCTACGTTATCGGGCTCACACCACTATTTACTAATCGATTTATTATTATCATCATCATCATTATATCATCATATTAAGGTCATGATTAAGGGGGGTAAGGACTTGCCTGGGATGTTCTTACGAATCGGCACGGGCGTCGAAGCGATCCTAGCTCGCTCTCCGAATGGGAAGCTTCTAATCGGGTCGCCGAATCTACTTGCGATGGCGATAAACCCTAGCTTGAACTAGAACATATAGAACAAACATAGAACATTATGGTGGCAATGGGTTAGATGCATAGAGCTAGATTTTTGATGAATTATGGAAGTCGTTTTCACGCGAAAACGGAGTTAGTTTGCATGAGATATGGATTTTATAATATTAATCCCTAATTAAATCATTAGGGTAATATTATAATATAATTTTATCATGTAATAAAATTGGAACTAATTACATGATAAAATTCTATAAATCAAATAATGAATTTACAAATTTTCGGGAATTTTTTCTCGACAATCGGAAAGTCTATTTTCAATACTCGCGGTACAATACTCGGGTGTACATAGCAATTAATTAAGTGTACACGAGTGAGTGGGTTCATACACGTGGGTGCCACGTGGGTCCACGTGGGACGCCATCGTGGCCGCCACGTAGGCGCCGGGTCACCGTGAAACGGTTCGGGGGACGGGAGTGGCGGTATGGCGGCGTGTCGCCTTCGGGTTGGCCCTTCCTTGACGCCGTTATCGTGCGGGGCGGGCGCCGCCGGACGCGTTCCGCCCGCCTCTTCCCGACGGGCGGCGCCGCACGGAGTTTTGCCGAATGGTGCTCCCTTGTTCGGAAGCTTCGCCGACCTTCCCCGTGGCGTTGACGACGCGGCGGGGGACGGGTGAGCCGGGCGCTACGCTCGATGTGACGGCTCGGGGGACCGCCCGTGTTTTCATCAGATCAGCGCCCACGCCCGCGTGCGGTTTCGAGCGGCGACACGGTGGTCATGGCGCCGGGCGGGGGCCTCGCTGCCCACGCGTTCGGGCGTGTTGGGGAAGAAGGGGAGCGGGTCCCTATTTTGTCGGTGAGGGAAGGGGTGGAGAGTGGGCTTCGCGTCGGCCGGGCTTGGCCATCCGGCTTGGCCATGGGCGCCTGCCGCGATGGGCCAAGGGAAAGAAGGAAGGAGGGGAGGGAGCTGTTGGGCGAGAAGGAATGAGCCCACGAGCTCTTACTGATTTTCCTTTTCTCTTTCCATTTTCCCTTCTCCTATTCTTTCCCCTATTTCTCTTCCTAATATTTTATGCGTGCAAATATATATTGTAAATATTTATACAGGTATTTGTATGTATCCTCATGAATTATATTCATGAAATTATTTATCTATTGTACCCGTATAAATATGCATATATATATGTGCACACACTTTGTCCCCAATTCTATTATTGCATGTGTAGTTTATACACTATAAATATTTATACAAGCACACATATATCCTCATGACTCTTATGGTCGAGAATATTTATTCATGGTGCTTATAAAATATTTGTATATATACTTTTGGTACACGCGTGTTTTGGTATTCATTATTCCCGAGAATAAATTCGTAAATCATTCTCATGCAATGTCTTCCATAAAGTCTAGACTTACCTTGCATCCTTTGATCACCATAAAGTTCAACAAGCAGAAACAAGATTTCCTATTTTCTATATGGCGTGAGTTTGAGATGCAGGGTTTTCAAGACGAGTGGTTTCGGTTTAGCTAAAAATAAATCAAGTTTTAGTTGTAAATAAAAAAAAGTTCAAATTTTTAGTGAATTTTAAAATGATGTAAAAACACGGGTACCTTTAGGACACACATTACATAGGTAGTTATAGGAGTGATTGCAGAGTTTAGCATTTCTAATCGCCAAGATAGGAGAGCCAAACCCGAACAGTGCAGAGAGCCTTCTTTCCACTTTGTCCATTAATGGAGTGAGATCATCAATCCTAGGCTTTGTGGTGCCCATGGGTAGTCCAAGATATGTGAAGGGCATGGATCCAATATCACAGCCCAAAGCAGTTTGCATCGGTTTCCATGTTCTCTCGGACTCGATGTTGATGGGGTACATATGTGATTTCCCATAGTTGACATTGAGTCCAAAGTGGATGCTAAGAAATCCCGGAGTAGTGCTTTGAGGAAGAGCAACCGATCTTCATCGCCTTGGACAAACAAAGAATGTGTCATCAAAGATATTGGACTATTGGATAGTCTTCATTAGGGTCGAGGTAGTGGTTTAATCAGGTGACCCACCATGGAGGCTCTATTGATCAAAGCACTTGGAGCAACTCAGCAGCCAAAGACAAAGAGGAGAGGTGATAGATGGTCACCTTGCCTTACTCCTCTTTTACACCGAAGTACTTTCCAGGGGACACCATTGAGCAATATGGCCGATGATCCGTAAGATAGTATATTATTTGTCCAAATCAATCCAAGCCTGGGGTAGTCCAAGATGAACCATCATTCCCAAGATAGTGGAGTGTTCTACGTTGTCAAATGCCTTTTCAAAATCCGGCCGTGGATTATAATGCTTCTTTTGGATTGGTGACACCGATGGATATACTCAAAACTCCAAGCCGGGGCGGTCTTGTATTGTTCTAGTTACGATGAACCCATATGGTTTTGATGGACAAGCCTCGTAATTACCGGATTGCAATCTATCCGCGAGTAACTTTAGTGATGACTTTGAAAGAGATGTTCAGGAGTGAGATGGGCCTGAAATCATTCACAGCCTCGGGGTTCTCTTTCTTAGGCACCGGGGTGATGAATGACTTGTTAATGCATTCCATGTTTGCCCTTCCTATTTGAAACTCATCACATAACTTATAGAAGTCATGTTTAATAATGTGCCAAAGCATTTTTTATAAATAGACCATTAAATCCATCGGGACCGGGGCTTTGTCGGAGGGCATTTTCTTGATTATCATGTCGATTTCTTCATCAGATAGGACCAGCTATAAAGTCCGTGATTATCAATCGGGTCGAATGAGCCGAGATAAGTTGAATCTCATAACCGGAGATGCTGATTGGCCCATTCTTTGTTTGAATGCAGACCATAGAAGACCCGCTTTACCCCGATGGTCATTGATATAAGCACCCCGCTCATTCATCACCGAGATATTGAGTTTCTTCGAAAAGAGATTGTGGCCATTGCATGGAAGAATTTTGTACACTCATCCCCAAATTTAATTCTCATTGGATCGTGTATCTATTGCGCCAATAAATGTTTTTGTACTTGAGCCACTTTTGGAGTTGCTTAATCACTAAGATTCTAAAGTTAGCCTCGTGGATTATGCAATCTCCTTTGGTCTTCAATGCCATCAATGGTGCCGATGGCCTCATTACAATTGGATATTAAAACCCTCAAGTTAGAAATGCCTTTACTCCATCTTTTTTTTAGGCAGCCTCTAAGAGCCTTGAATTTGTTTGATAACAGTTGGGCTCGATCCCTAGCATTACCGTGTGACCGCCATGCTTCGTAAAACAAAGTGTCCAGAAACTGTTGTCCGCCCAATAGTTTTCAAATCGAAAAGTACCAAACCGAGGAATGCTAGTACCAATAGAGATCTTACAAGGGAGATGATCTCGAGGTAATCTTTGCCGGAGGGAGTACTTTCGTGTTAGGATACTCCTTTGCCCAATTTATCGAGGTGAAGAACCAATCCATTTTGCTCAAGAAGTGGATTAGATTGCATGTTGCTCCTGTGAAGGATCTTCCTTTTTAGGGGCAATTCCACTAAGCCCAAATGACCAATAGCGTCATTGAAAATCGGTATCATTCAGATTACCTCCTCGGTTTATTTCATTTGCTTAGGGAGAGATAGAAGTTGAAATCACCTAGGAAGAGCCAATTATCGCAAGATTATCATCAATGTAATGAGATTTGAACCACTCAATAAACTCCGCCCGCGGGATCATCACAGGGGCCCATAAACCGTTGTCATGTTCCGTGTCTCATTGTTGTGCATGGATTGGAAGCCGATGGAGATGCCAAAGCTTTGCTTATCAAAAACAATTCCCCGAAAACTCGAGCTGTTCCACACAAACCAAGAAGCCCCCGTAAGCCCCTACCGATGAGACATAATCAAAACAATCAAATGTGAGGGGCTTAACTTTCTAGTATAAGACACATCAAAAGATTTCAAGCGTTTGGTTTCTTGTAAGCATACAACCGAACAAGAGCTCTCCTCAATTTTCTCTCTAACAAAGATCCCACTTTGTAATCGGCATTAATTCCTCTAATGTTCCAACAGAGAATATTCCGGTGTCTATTATTCATTATAAACCATAATAGATTCCAACACACAAGATGATGCCACCGGGGTCATCGAGGATCATTGACATAGAGGAGACACGGATGGGAAACTTTAACATGCCAAAAGATAGAGTGGACAAGCCAAGCATATTCCACCACTTTGTACAAGAGTTCCGGACATGACAGACTAACCAAGTATGGTTACGTAAAAGAGTTCAAACACAAATTATTCCACCCCCCACCAAGTGACGGATGGGATTGTGGTAATCGACAATCGACTCGACATTCTAGGAAACAGTAAGAACCGAAAGACCCCACTTACGAGACTCGAATTTCGACAAAAAAAGCATCAAACCAAAGCACCCTCCCCTCCCCGCTCCAAGCTTCATTCTTCAGGTTCAACATTTGGAACAAAGTGGTGGGTGGCTCCCGCATGAGGGCATCATTGGTAAGATCGCCGGGATCAATACCACATCTTATTCCCCAACTTTGCAATGTTTCAAGAGAGAGGGGTCTGATCTCACATGTCTTATCATCAACCTCTGAGCCAGTCTCTGCGTCTCTTATAGGGGGCTTTGCCCGCTTGGACCGGCGTAAAACCCTCCTTTCCGGATGCAAGTCTTGGGTCGCGTCGAACAAAGTATGTTGGGTCGGGGGTTCTTGGATCGAGGTAGAGGTAAGAGAGGATAGAGACATACCCTTTCTCTTTGTACCGTGAACCGAGATTACGATGATGCAGGTTGGGCCACTTCTTCGGTGGGGTGGGCTTTTCATTTTGAATTTGAATCTCTCGATGGGTCGCGGTAATCTTTATACATCTCGGTTTGGATGACCCCAAGCTCATTGATGATCATGATAGGATGGACTGACTTCTCTCTTTTCTGCCTCATGATGTTCTCCAGGATGTAGGGAAAGGATTGCAGAAGGATAACTGCAGGACATGGCTTCCACAACACTATCTCTTTCCCTTTGGGATCCTCATGCTCTATGATCTTTGCCTCCAATTGTATCCATGATCCTTCTGTCAATGAAGAAGGGCTGCAGCAGAGATTCTAAGCCCATCTTGATGAAACTTGGGATCTCCCCCATGCTCGAAGGGGCAAGTTTAGCACACTGGCTGGCCAAAACTTTGAATCTTCTTTGGTCAACATGATCACTTGAGGCATCACTTTGGATGTGGAACTGTCATCGATAGCCTGCAGGAAGTCTTCCACATGAATGTCGGGTCCAAGAGCCCCGAGGAACTTCATGGATGAACCGGAGAGGTCAAGATCCATGATGTCTTGAGGGATGTTTGGGTGCTATGGAATTTGTGAGCCCGATTCGGGCCCAGATTGCCATTGTCGCCTACAAAAACCCGAGGGTCCCGGGCTGGCCACTAGATACCACCATCGAGGTTCAAAGATCGGGCCCTTCATCAACATCCATATCATCCTCCACATCCTCATCTTCTTCATCAACTTCAACTTCATTGTTTGCAGGTTGGAACTGGATGTGTGGTATCATTGGTGCTGGGTGGCTTGCTGGCTGTTGTGAGTTGTGACTCCCTATATGCTAATATTTACTCGTGAGCCTCTGATGCAAACAAGATTTAAGTGGCTCCCAAGCATGGTCACTATGACTTCTCTATATATACAAGAGCAACACCACCCATGTGTCACAAAGGTTTTCTCGCATTGGGAGATAGACGTAGGGCCTGCGAAAGTGAGAGGCACCGGAAATGATGCCAAAGACCGAGAAATGATCCACATAACTATTCCTTGTGCATTGCCACCATTTGACGATCCAGTAGCATCACGAATGACCTGCTTCATCTTGAGTTGTTTAGACACGGGATTGAAGCTAGGCGTGGTTGCTCCATGGATAGAACCGCATCGAACCATCGATCCATTCAAGACCTAAAGGGGCACCGGTTTGTCCATGATAAGCTAAAGTGTTTGGGTCTAAAGCTCCAAGGTATTATGGGTTGACCCATCATGTCGGGCATGCGGCTCTGGCTACAGCCTGTCTTCTCTCTTTTGCGTACGCATACGGCCGCCGCCATCCGCCTCCACGACGAGGAAGCACGCCATCGACCGCACCATTCGCGGACTCGTCCTCATACTCGTATTCCTTGCCGGCGTCGTGTCCTGCGCCTCAGCGCCGGGCGTCACCCCACGAGGCACCCACACCTATCCTCATTGTTTCTACTCCACCCTCGGCAACAACAAGACAAAGAGCTTGAGAGATTCCGGCGTTTGTGGAGAAGAAGAGAAACCATCAGGGGCAGGAGTGGAGGGGCCATGGCGACGGCACCAACGGCGGCGCTTAGATGGAAAAGGGTCGATCCATGTCCATGTGATCCATTGGTTTGGCCGGCGGAAACTTGTTGACCAAAGTTATAAGGGATTCCAAAAATCTTGGAGAGTCAAAGCATCTAAAGTTTGACCAAAATTGTAGAGAGAATTAAAAAGTTGACAACAAATAGGTATATTATAAATATATTTAACAAAGAATCCAATGATACTTACTTGACATCCTAAATGTTATTATCTTATGTATAAATTTGGTCAAACATAAGATGCTTTAACTCTCCAAAATTTCTTGGATGCCTTATAATTTGGGATGGAGGGAGTATGTGCGATCTACGGAAAAAAATGAAATTGGTATTTTTCATAATGCATTGTCTCGAGTTATAGTGTAGTACAGTCTCAATTCAATTGTTGGATGAAAGAAATTATTCAATGTCAATAATATATTTTAAGTGAACCATAGTCCATAGTACCCGACCATGTGAGAAGGTTGGGAAATATGCTGCACTAAATGCCCATGAAGCCATGTAAGAGTACCTCTAGCATCATGACACAACAAGTTACTAGAATTACAAGCTCTCCTAGACAATGTGTGCCTACAAAAGCAATTCAATCCTTACAAGTTAGAGTTCTCTCGAGTCACAGACGTTCTACTTCATTGGTTCTAGAGAGAGTCACCCTTAACTTAGCCCACACTACCTGTTTTTCGTCGAAAATGCCTCCTTGGTGCTTCATTTCTCCAAGGAACGTGGGCGACATATATACATACACTTGGGTATATATGCCCGACTGTGAAAACAAAGTCTCCAAGGAACATGGGAGGCATATATGGCACGCGAGACATGAGATGACCATGTTATTAGCTAATGATCTAAATGTTCTGTAGTGTACCCTCTGCCTATATGGGCTCAGTGTCGATACCACGTGAAGATGTGATTCAGTGTTGCCACCAGATACGGGGGATGCGCATGGAGTGTAATCATCAAACACAAGTGAGATGAAAGATACTATGCAGAGACAAAGTGTCTTCAAACTTCTGAGTTGAGAAGGGTTGTTGAATCTCACTGCTCATGTAGATAGTGTCTTGGTGATCCTGACTTCGCATACTGTTTTCATGAGTGCTGCTCATCTATTAATAAATAAAAGAACGAGAGGGCAATCTGTGAGAAAACACAATTTTTGCTGGATCGAAGGGTAATACTAATAGATCGTTCAATGCCAACTTATAAAAACAGAGAATGTATTTTTGAGAAAAATGCAAGACGAAAATGGCAAATGTTTTCTCCACGAGCCATGAAGACCAATTCCAGAATAGTAATTATCGATTTGGTGGTGCAGAATCCACGTTTTCTTGTTTGGGTCTTGAAGACCTTGTAATTTGTACATACATATATTGATAAAGGAAAAAAAGAACACGTAGGGGGCTTCCCTGCCGACAAAAAAAAAAAAAAAAAAAAAAAGAATCCACGTTTTAAAATGCGGATCAGATCCTGCTAGGTGGCTTATTATAGCTGTTTGCCTTCTTTTAAAACCTGGTCAATCTAATGTTTCACTTTAAGCATTGAAATTTAAAACAAGTAAAGCGAACTGTATGAAAATTGGCACTATACTATATATCCAGCATATATAGTACATAGTGACACTATGGGTACTGATAGTTACCAATAACACAGAATGTTTCTTGCAAGTAGTCTGGAGTTCATGTAGTTCAAGGCTTCTTCAGGCTGGTGTACTACAATTTCCTATTTTTTCGAACAGAATGTCTGCAGTTTCCTAGTGTCCTAAATCTTATGAAAGCAAATTCTAGAAAGATAATTGCACAACGTCATGAAAGCGTCGTTGCTTGCACAATGTATGAAATATTGAAACAGAGGCAACTGTTGAAATATAAGTGAATTGTCCACCTCTCCCCATCAAGAAGCTTTTTGGGTTGAATTGGTTGGTGTATGCAGCTTAACAGCAACTTAACTAAGACACAGAAGATGGTGGCCCCATGGCTGCTCTATCTCTACACAATGAAAATGCATCAACCAGGCTTTCTACTGCAACTTGTGCCTTTCAGAGCAATACTTGCCTACAGATTGTGCATATCATTTCCATCACGTACCTCTCCTTTTGTTATTATCTCTCAAAGGAAAATCATCTTTTGTGGAAAATCCAAGCCAAATTTTGGTGCGTGGAACATGTTCGAAAGAAAGGAAAGTAGAGTCAAGAGATTCTGCAGAAAAAAACTAGCTGTAATTAAGATGACTTTTCCCTAGGTATTCACAATAGAAAGAGAGGAAGAAAGAAACCATTGGGAGTTGTAAGGATTTAAAAATTATAAAATCCTACATTTTCGTGTCTTCACACTTGTCTCACGTGTGGATGTAGAAAAAGATTGGATTTTTATTGAATATGATATCAATGTCGCTAGTTTCTCCATACCTTCGAATACACGGATACCGATTCAAATATTTTACATACGGGAACACATTGTATAGGTTGTATGGTGATTCATATTTGAATATAAATAGTCATAGATACAAATTTATAAAAAGATGAATATGAACTCGATCTTTCAAAAAAAAAAAAATGAATATGAACTCATCACAACAACTTTAAAAATGTATGCACTTTCAGCCTTGTTATAAATGCTACTCTTAGCCTCTGGGACAGAGCAAGGTTATTAATTGGCTCTGATTGGTTAGTTTGCGTCGTCTATATAAGAGCAATATAGTATTATAAAAGCTTGCAAAACTCACAAAGATTGGACTACTAAAAAGATGTATCCTCCCATCAGCTACACTGTTTTTGTTTCCATATGTTGGGAGATACACGAAGTGTGCGCTGGGAGTGCGAGGCATCAGGAGATGAAGCCAGCTGTTGAGCGATCCTCCATGTAACTCTGCTTCCTTGTGCATTGCCAGATCTATTAGCTCACCTAGAAGCTGGAAATAACACTGCTGCACGCTGGAATGTGCGGGCTATCCTCCATATGCATCGGATGGCACCATCGAACCACGGAAACACGAAGAGTGTGGTGCAGACGATCAGTGTGAGAACTGACTATGAGTCGACTCTGCTGAACATGAAGATGCCCACACGTGGGGTGAGCTAACCAACTACATCAGTACCAAGTATCGTGTGTGTGTAACTGACTGGTTGGTTATTCCACCACAGATGCTGCACATGCACCTCTGTCACATGATGACACATCAAGTTAATTGTTAACTCCCTCTAGAAATAAAATAAAATAAAATGTGTGCCTATAAAAGCAAAGTGAAGGTTACAAGTTAGAGCTAAGTAAATTCTCAAGTATGTCAAGGACTTTTCTACCTTCTTCTTAGGTCACCCTACTCAATACCAACACGGCTCCACCGCTGGAAAATGTCTCCTTGTTGCATTCCTTTTCTCCAAGAGACAAGATACACATAGGCCTCCGAGGCATCAGGAGACGGTGTGGTTATCCACCGCTACTTCTCAGTGCATCATATTCCTTGTACAGACTGAGTGTTTGCTACTGGAGACAGCGCAGAAACGATTTCCACTTTGATTATGCATAGTGAGATGCATGATCGCACATAGTGAGCTCAAGATGTTCTGCTGATCAAGAGAGCCTGCATGCTCAAGGAAGATTTGACATGCTCAGAGGTTATGGATTATCAGTCTAATACAAATTAATGGCTGATCATTTATAAATTATAAGGTCCTATAGACCATTGGTATGTAATTAGGCTTTGAAGAGGAAATTCAGACAACCTCTTGCGTGGGAAATCCTACTTCCATATGGCTTTGTGTTCTTGGGATCAAAATTGTAATTCATTTCTCATTCTTAGCAAACCCCATTGTTCCGAGTGAACTGTTCCTTCTATCATAGCCAGGATGGTTTAGTTTTTTTTTGTAGCCTTTTTTTTTTTTTTTTGCATAGCAGCCATTAGATTTTCCACAATGCACCACATGTGCAGTAGTCTCGTACATAAGCATTGGTTGATCGCTTAACTAATAATTTACTGTAGTAAGTACCTGTATGTCCATAACCCGTAGAGCCTGACCATGTGCCAATATAATGAAAATGAAGCAAATATGCCACACTAATTAAATGCATCATGTCTACGTTATGTGGATGGCTGCTTCGTTAATATTTCACTGTATATATGTTGGATGCTGCCCATGCGGGAGTACCTCTATATAAAGCATTGTGACACAAGTTAGAGCTCTCTTAAGGACAGATGCTTTACCTTCTTGCTTCTCTACTACTTCCCTTGGAAATCCCTCGGTGTTTCATTTCTTCATGGGACATGGGAGAAAAATACATACATGACCATATACGAGGACATGGGAGGCAAATACATACACTTGACCATGCGAGGCATCAGGAGACCATATCTACTCTGTACCGGCCTGAGTGTCACCACGGCATCACAAAGTGTTGCCACGGAGGAAGGTCGAGCGATGATGTTCGATCCTATCATACATAGTGAGACCAAACAAGTGAGATGGACGAAGAGTTGAACAGACAGTGTGCTCAGGCTTCTGAGAAGGAATCTCAATGCTTGTGTAGTTCGTGTCTTGGTGATCCTCCACTTCATACTGTTTCCACAAGTGACGCTCATCTGTCTGTCATCTGTCTGTTGAGACAAAAAGAACAAGCTAGACAACCAGTGAGCAGACACGATTTTAATGATTCCAAAGATAATAGATATATAGTACAACGACACCTTCACAAAACAGGGAATTTAGCATTCAATTATACATGTGAAAAATGATACATATTTTCTCCATAAAGCCATGAAGATTAACTGTCAATTTGGTCGAGCTGGATTAATATAAGAAATTTTGGATCAGTTCCTGTTGGCAGGCTCATATCTATTTGCATTGGGTGATTAGCAGGGAATCTGTTTGCATTGTGATCAGCAGTAAACAATAAAAATCCAGAATCAAATTTGAACTAGAACATCAAACCGTCTAGAAATTGGCACTGAACTGGTTCGGTGGCACCCAACTAAGTTCCATAGTGTGGCATCTAGCATAAGGATCTCTGGTTTCTTGTAATTGCTATGGTTCATTTTTTTAGATAATGAATTATGGCATCTACTCCGGTACTCCTTTTCTAAAAAAAATGCACGACTTTTAAAGCAGCCAAGTTGGATCTCACCTAGCCCATCCCATCCAAGAGCAGCCCAAGGCCCAGCCCGAGTCCAGACGGGAACTAACCGTCCGTCGCTCGTCTCCCGTCCCGGCCGGCTCCCGGTTCCTCAATCCGCTTTCCCGGCAGCGGCGGCCATGGCACCGGCAACCGCACCCCCATCGCCCCATCCGCACCTCCTTCCCCCTCCGTCCATGCCCCCACCAAACCATGCCCTACCGTACTGTTGAAAGAGATGCATCAGTCATCGTCGATTCCTCATCGGGCTTCTCCAGGGCCGTCTCGCTCTTGAGAATGTGAGCCTCTGGATAAGCATTGCGCTTGTGGTCTCTTCTGAAAGCGCGGAAGGACTCCGACCGGAACAATCGCTTGTTGCCACGGTCCTGCTTGGTGACCTGCTGCAATGGTGGAATAGCCCAAGCTGAAGCTGGTTGCCTTCAATCCTTGGGTACGCTGATGACCATGCTGCCCGGAAATTGCCGGCGCCTCCTAAAGTCTACGCGAGGAGGCACGAAGTGAGTGGCGTTGGGGGCGGGTCGTCAGCTCTTGTGGCTCGCTACGAAGTGAAGGTGGCATCACGGAGATGAGCGACGGATGAGGAGACGGAGTTTTTTTTTTGAGGCGAAGGAGACGGAGTTACTTCCATCGTCAATTCCCTTCTGGCCTCGGGCTGCTCTTGGATGGGCTAGGCCCATGCGGGACCCAACTTGGTTGTTTTAAAAGTCGTGCAACTTTTTTAGGAGGGAGTACCGGAGCAGATCTCATGAATTATTAAGGTTCCTGAATGCTTGCAACTGGTCCAGAGTAAATTTATATAGTTCAAGCCCTCTTCAAATTACTGTTGTACTACTGTTTCCTTTTTTAATGGAACATGTACGGTTTCTTAGTGTCTTACTCCCGCCATGCTAAATTATATTATAAGAGACATTTTGGGTTTTCTACATTAATTTTTGCTATGCACATAGATTGGCAGAAATATCTCTAGATGTCGAGGTAGACAGAAACTTTGTTGTTGTGCTCCAACCATGTTCAATTAGCCTACTTGATCATAAGTAACTAACATCTGAGAAACTAAATAGTAACGAAACCTGACTGGAAGAGCTTGGCATGGTTGCTAAAAACTAGAAAACCATGAAACAAAGTAGTACTGTGATATCGAGGTAGACAGGAACTAACATCGTCAATTCCCTTCTGGCCCAGAGTTAACTCTAGATGTCGAGGTAGACAGGAACTTTGTTGTTCTCTAACCATGTTCAATTAGCCTGCTTGATCATAAGCAACTAACATGTGAGAAACAAAGTAGTAACGAAACCATGCATGACTGGTAGACGTGCCTTGGCATATGGTTGCTAAAAATTAGAAAACCATGAAACGATTCAATTAGTCATGGTGCTGGATTGATGGGTCTGTCTGTAATTAACTGAACATGAATGAGCTGTTACATAATAATAAATGAAATGCACTCAGTGAATGTACTCCCTCCGGGTTGGTATTAGAAGTCGTTTTGGACAAGGTTTGGGTCAAACATCGGGAATATAAATCATCAATAACTTTTAAGTTGTTGAGTTTGTAAATGTAAAAATTATATGAGTAGATTTGTCTTAAAAAATACTTTGATAAAAGTATACATATATCACATCTCCATAAATATTTTTATAATAATAAGAGGTCAAAGTTGTGTTTTGGAGACCGTGTCGCTGTCCTAAACGACTTCTAATACCATCCCGGAGGGAGTATGTGCTTGCAACCACCTTTTGTGGCTTGCTGGTTGCTGTGACCTCTGAGATGTAGAGCCAAGATTAATTGGCCTGTGGAAACTGTGTGTGCATATATATAAGAGCGTTACATAGTTTACAACTCCAAAGAGTCACAAAGGTCCATCTTCTCTGAAGTATCCTCTAATCCAGCAGACAACAACATGACTGCATTAGCTGATAGGCGTATGATCACTGGGAGTGTGAGGCATCAGGAGATGATGTAACTCTTCCATGTACATTGCGTCTTCACTGTGGATCGGAGCATATCATGAATGATCTGCTTATCCTGAGCTACCTAGATATGATCCATTTGCTGTTCGCGAATGCCACGTCGGTATGAAGTCATGCAGTGGGGACTTTTCTGTGGTAACTTTGTTGCTGGTTTTCTGTGTCAGTTTTTGCTCTCGTTAGAGGTCGTCTCTGTAGGGGTGGCACTCGGTGTAGTGTCCTCAACTTTGCTTGTAAGCTGGAACTCCCAGTGTACTGATCTTTATCTGGCTTAAAACAAAGCTACCTAGATATGAGATGATGGCATCTGGTGACCCTACTGATACTGCCATGATGGATTTAGTTGACAGAAGATCTTCATCGTCACAAACAAGATGCATATATAGATAGCAAGGGTTGCCACTTTCAAAACTGGTTCTGGATCAGATGTATTTGCCATAGGGACTGTACCTTTGGTAGTCATGTGTCATCATGGTCGCCCAAAACAAATCACAGACAATATATCCTATTGCATATACTCAAAACGATTATCCTATTGTGTTCACTCACCGTTGTCTTGCTCGTTCATTTTTAGATAATGAATTGGTTGGTTGTGGAGACCATCTTGCCAGAAGAAAAGAAAGTTCCTTTTTCTGGTTAATTAGTTTTGTAAGACAGATTAAGCACAAGTGCTCTACTGAGAAGTAATATGCACTCACTACAGGAAAGGCGGGGTCATGGAGCCGTCTCGCGTTCGCCGACCACTGAGAAAATCGGCGGTCGGCGAATTTTTTCAAAGCCGACCGCGGCGCTGGCAAAGTACCGCGGTCGGCGAAGAAGTCTTCGCCCGGCGACTTGGCGATCGGCGACGAACAACGCGGCAGGAAAGCGACCTCTTTACCGACCGTCGGCGTCGGCGAAGCTCGTCGCCGCCTCCGACGCCACCGTAACGTTTTTGTCGCGCGCCTCGCCGACCGCCCACCGTCCGTGGTCGGCGAAGATCGATACCATCGCCGACACGCACCCGGGTGGTCGGCGAAGTTTTTTTTAAAATTTATAAAACCGCGGCCCTCACGCCACGTGCGGCATAAAAAAAATTCGAAGCGTTGACCGCCGCCGACCGCCACGCGCGGGTGGTGGTTTTTTTTTAAAAATTAAAAACGCTGCTAACGTAGCCACGTGGCAACCCAAAAACGCCGGTTGCCTCTTCGCCGACCGCCCGTGCGTCGGCGGTCGGCGGCAAAATCTTTGCCGACCGCTGAACACGTGGCGGTCGGCGCGGCGCCTTCGCCGAGCACCTTTTCGGTCTTTCGGTAAGTAGAGAATTTTTTTTTTTTGAATTTGCTATCACAACTTTTTACGTGCCTTTGCTATAGTACATTGAGTTCATTCTTCAAGTTTGGTATTTTTTTAAAACTTTTTACTATATTTTATGAGTTTTCTTGTTATATTTGAATTTCTTTCGAAAACTAAAATTTGAACCGCAAGTGATTCGAATAATGGGTCTAAATGATTCAAAAAATGATAAACATGATTGTGAGTCCATATTGAGTCCTCATCCATGGCCGGGCACCGAAATTCAAATATCTTGTGCGTGAAACACGTCGACTCACTTGCGTGGTCGATCGTTTTAAAATTCTATAAAATTCAAATGGAGTTGAAAAATCATGAAACTTGACGAGTTGTCCTTATATCACATGTGTACACTATGAAAAAAGTTTGAGTCGATTTCGTGACGCGTTTGCATCTCGGGTGGCGATTACGGAGACATCTCTAGCATGTGATAAACGTAAACTCTAGTTGAGATGTCTAGGTTTCAGCGAGTCAGGGATGCAAACTTGCATGAAACCTTTTCAAATTTTTCCACAGCTTAAACATGCAATATAACGATGCCTCGTCAAATTTCATGAATTTCCGACTTCGTTTTCTTTTTTAGAATTTTAAAATGAATCTTGCCTACGGTAATCGGAATGTCTCGCATACAAGATATTTTGATTTTCTCACGTGTCCATAGATGAGGGCTCAAAATATACTAACAAACAAGAATATCATTTTTCCAATCATATAATTCTATTTTTCTAAGGACATGCAGTTCAAATTTTAGGTGGGAAAAAATATTCCAAAGTAAAAAGAAGAAAACTATTAAAAATAGTAAAACGTCTCTGGAAAATGTCCCAATTTTTGACATGTTCTTGTAAACACTCTAACTAAGGTACAGAAAAATTTTGAAGTGAAAATTCAAATAAAAAAAAAATTTGCCGAGAGCCATACTTTGCCCTCGGCGAAGGCCACTTCGCCGGCCGCCTACGAGAGGCGGTCGGCGAAGGTGTTTAAAAAAAGAAAACAAAACGCCGCCGACCGCCCGTGTCGGCGGTCGAAACTCTTCCGCCCGATCCGCCCGCGTCTTTGCAACAGGTTATTGACCGCCGGATCCGGCGGTCGAAACCGGTCCGCCGCCGACCGCCCGAGATCCAGCGGTCGGCGAAGTGTAAAAAAAAAAAAAAAGACATTATCCACTCATCACTCGGCTCACCCTCACCACACTCACACACACACTCACACACACGAGGCACCGGCGCCCGCCGGGCCGCCGCCCGCCCCGACTTCCGGCGCCGGCCTCCCCCCGCCCGCCCGGCCCCAAGCCTCCTCCCCGCCGCGCCCACCGCCGGCGCCGCCCCGGCCGCCCCGCCCGCCAGCGCCGCCCGTCCCGCCGCAGCGCCGCCCCCGTCCCGCGCGGCGCCGCCGCCACGGCCTGCCCGCCGCGCGGCCGCCCCGCACGGGCCGCCCGCCTCCCGCGGCCGCCGCCGGCCCCGGCCCCGTCCCCGCCGGCCCGGCCGCCCGACGCGCCCCCCCCCGACGCCCCCCCCCGGCCAGGCGCCTCCCACCATCCGCCGGCCCCCCCAAGGCCCGCCGGTGAAGAGAAGAAGAGGAAGGGGAGGGAGGAGGGAGGAGAGAAGGGGGCCGGTGCTAGGGAAGAAGAGGAGGGAGGAGAAGAAGAAGGGGAAGGGGAGGGAGGGGAGGAGGAGGCGGGAAGAGGAAGAGGAGGAAAAGAGGAGGAGGGAAGAGGAGGGAAGAGGAGAAGGAGGAAGTTCGACGCCGTCCTCGTGCCGCCCGGCGTGTACGTGCTCGTGGTTCGTCGTGAGAGGAGGAGGAGGTCATCATTGTCGACCGTGCTCGCCCGTCGTCCCTTCCGCGCCATCCCGCCGCGACCCACGTGCTCCCCTCGAAGGTATGGCATGGCATGAAGCAATTAGTAGCTAGTGCATATGGATATGTGGATGTTGGCCATATGGATATGTGGATGGTCGCCATATGAATATGTGGTTGTTGGTCATATGGATATGTGGATGTTGGCCATCGTGCCATGTTTTTCAGTGTATCGAAAAAGCCGCCCGTGTAGGGGAGGTTACATCAAAATTTCTAATTTTTCTCATGTTTTCCTTTCGCGAGAGAAAGAGCCCGTCGAAGTACCTCGGCGTCCCCGATCTTCTTCCTCTGCGTTGCGGGTGTGATCGCAAGCGCCGCCTCACCCCGCCACCCTAGGTATGAATATCCCCTGCTCCGGTCGCATGGTCGTATGTCGTAACCTAGTTAGGCGTCTCCCGTCCGAAAGAGATACGGTTGGAGGTATGCATTTCTTTGCATATCTACGACCAGTATCACATTCGGATTGTCGATTTTGGACAGCCCACGGATGCGTGGATGGGTCGATTTCCATGTCCCGTTCGTCGACGAGTTTCGCATCACCTCCCCACCGTTCTCCGGATGCACACTCTCCCTTCCGGGACGTGTATCGAGGGAGAACGGCGGGAGGTCTTGCCGAATTTCGCCTCGGTCGGGCTCGAGCATGGAAACGACCGATCCCTACATCCGCGGGTGGGATTAGGACCTATCCGGCCTATTAGAGTAGGAACGCCATGTAGATCGAACTCATGGTTGGAATTCGTGGTTGCTAAAGGATGGGACGACCGCCGAGTGGATAAACGACGGTTGGAGAAGTAAGCGTGATTTTGACGAAGAATGGATGGACAAGACCAATGGGTTCTTGGAAATGGTATGGGGCAACGCCGTGCTCGTGGTCATTTGCTAGTTTGGTGTCCCCTGATGTAAAATGTGACAACACGAGAAGAGTCACCGAAAGGATATGCAACGTCATCTTCTAGATGTTGGATTCACCAAGAACTATACCGTCCGGGTATACCATGGTGAAGCACAACGTATGAGAGAGGAGGAGGTGAGAGCACGCCTCGGCGATTGTGATGGTGATGCCGGGGTTGTAGATATGTTAGATGATGTCCACCAAGGACTTTTCAACGAAGCACGTGACAAAGGAGGCGATGGAGAAGGAGGCAAAAGAATTTCTATGAAATGTTGGACTCGGCGAAACCCCTTCATGAGAACACAACGGTTTTATTTGGATGGCATTTGTCGCTTATTAGGGCTGAAGTCCGAATTGAACATCGGTCGAGCAGGCTTCGATAAGGTGTTGTCCATTGTTGGCACCCCGCTTCCAAAGGGCCATAACCTACCATCAAGCATGTATGACTCCCAAAAACTCTTTACGGCACTTAAGATGCCGTATGAGCAGATACATGCTTGCGAGAATGGGTGTGTCCTATTTAGGAAAGAGCACGCCGATGCAAAGCACTGTCCAAAGTGCAAAGCCTCTAGGTACGAAGAGGTCCCAACTGGAGATGGTCAAATGAAGCAGAGTAAAGTCGCCAAAAAAATTCTACGGTACCTACCGTTTGTACCGAGGATTCAACGACAATACATGACCGAGGAATCCGCTAAGCAGATGACGTGGCACAAAAATGGCAAGCGATACACTCCAGACAAGATGATACATCCATCAGATGGTGAAGCATGGCAATACTTTGATGGAAAACATCCTGAGAAAGCAATGGAGGCGCGTAATGTATGCGTGTCGCCCTGGCAATGAATGGGTTCAATCCCTATGGAATGAGTACGGCCCCATACACTTGTTGGCCCGTATTCGTTATCCCCCTGAATCTCCCCCCTGGTGTCGCCTTTCAACGGGACACCATATTCTTGTCGCTTATAATTCCGGGCCACCCGGGGAATAAGATGGGTGTGTTTATAGAGCCTGTGATCGATGAATTGATCAAGGCTTGGGATGAAGGCGTATGGACATCTTTAATCAGAGCTCACGAAGACAATGTTCAAGATGCATGTTTGGTACCGAGTACTCAATTCATGACTTCTGGCGTATGGGTTGTTCTCGTTTGGTTGGTGTTCATGGAAAGTTCCGTGCCCGGTATGCAAGGAAAGTCGATGTTCATCGGGTTGCGGGGCGGGTGGTAAGTTTTCGTCGTTCGACCTACATCGTCAGTTTCTGCCTCTTGACCATCCATTCAGACAAGACACGAAGAACTTTACAAAAGGGGTCGTAGTGACAGAACCTCAACCGCAGATGAAGACTGGTGCCGAGGTCCGTGCTCAGCTAGAGTCTCTTGTGGCCAATAAACAAGGTGGTGGTTTTGTGGGGTATGGTCGGCGACATATGTGGACTCATAAGTCGGGCTTGAGAGGCTCCCCTATCATGATGACCTTCTTGTGCCACATCACCTTGACAATATGCCTTTGCGAGAAGAATATCATTTGAAGCACTTTTTGCACACTCATGGACACCGAAAAGTCTAAGGACAACCCTAAGGCTAGAGTGGACTGGCAAAACTTTTGCGATAGACCAAATCAAGAGATGAGGCCTCCCGCAGCGGCAAGAGATGGCGAAGGCCCAATGTTGATTTCGTCTTGTCTAGCCAAAAGCAGAAAGGAGGTACTTAAATGGATGAAGACCCCGAGGTTTCCGGATGGGTATGCACATAATGTGAAGAGGGGAGTCAATTTAACTACTATGCGAGTCAATGGGATGAAGAGTCATGACTATCACGTATGGATTGAGCGGCCGCTTCCCACGATGGTTCGAGGCTTTGTCCCCGAGAATGTATGGCTAGTCTTTGGCAGAGTTGAGTTATTTCTTCCGCCGGTTGTGTGCAAAGGCGATCTCTAAGACCGTTTGTAGACGGTTGGAAAAGGCGGCACTGTGTTACTCGTAAGTTGGAGAAAATCTTCCCACCCGGCTTCTTCTTGTCGATGCAACATATGATTGTGCACCTCCCGATACGAGGTACGTATGGGGGCCCGGTCAACCACCATTGGTGCTACCCAATCGAGAGAACTCTAAAGAGTGTACGCGAGAAAATGTAGAAATAAAGCCAGAATCGAGCCGTCGGTTGCCGAGGCATACGTTGTGGAGGAGGTGTCAAACTTCACGAGAAAAGTACTATACGAGAGAACATTCCTAGCGTGCATGATCAAATCCCCCGTTACAATGCTTTAAAATCGGTCGAAGCTCGGCCTTTTCCAAGGTCAATACTTAAGCGCCGGTGCATCTACCATTAAGCGGTTGAGCAACAAAGAGTGGCACAATATCATGCTATATGTCTTGACCAACTCACCCGAGGTGGATCCGTACAAACGTGAATTCATTCGTGAGACTTGGTCTTTATCAAGGGGATGCGAGCCACACGAAATTGATACTCTTCTTTCACAAGGTCTTTGGACCACAGAGAACCGATTTCATTTCGTGGTTCAAGAGAAGGGCCCAAACCGATCGCTCTATACGTGGCGAGCTAATTCTTTGTTGCAAACGGGCGTGATTTGAGGGTTAGGTCATTTAGCGCTTATGATGTGAATGGATATCGTTTCCACACGACACAAGCTACGAACATGGGCTGACCCAACCAGTACCACAAAGCGGCGTGCTAACGATCGATAATAATGGGAACGAAAGTACCATGGCAGAGTCGAAGAAATATACGAGCTTTCATTTTATGGCGCCCCGCATCTTAAACCTGTGATATTCAAATGTCATTGGTTCGACCCTGAATGTACTAAACGTACACCGGCAATTGGGCTAGTCGAAGTTCGACCAGATTCCGTGTATCCACGATCCGATATATACATTGTGGCTCAACAGGCCGTGCAGGTTTATTACCTGCCATATGCCTGCCAAAACAAAGATTATCTTAAGGGTTTGGAGGTTGTGCAGAAGGTAGCGCCGCATGGTAAACTACCCGTCCCAAATGATGAAGATAATAACTTGATCAACCCAATCACATATGAGGGAGAGTTCTATCAAGAAGAGGGTCTGCCAGGGAGTTTTGTGATAGACCTATTTGGAGATATAGGAATGGAAGTAGACGATGAAACGTCTGAGGATGACGACGACGGCGTTGAGGTGTTCGACTTGAAGGACATAGCTATGCTAGACAGATTGAGCACGGTCAATGAAGGCAACAATCCTAGTTCAGATTCTCTTAGTGATTTTGACAATGTTGACAGCGATGACGAGCGGAGAAACGCTCCAGCGGACGATGATCCCGATTACTTCTAATACATGTAATACTATGTTATTTTGTTTTTACTGTAATTATGTCTTATTTATTTATATTTTGATTACAATGCATGTAAATCTAATTATGCCTTGTTTATGTTTTGATTACAGGTGATCGGACAAAGATGGCAGGAGGTCGTGGAGGTCGTGGAGGTCGCGGAGGTCGACGACCCCGAGAGGTCGTCCGTGCCTTGACCAGGATTTACAACCAGACGAAGACAAGGCTGACGGAGCAGGCGGAGAGTTCACAGAGGCGGCCTCCTCGTGTCGAGGCCTCCGGCCCCACGCCCGAGCCCGAGGTGGAGGAGGAGGACGACGAGGAGGAGTGGCGCCTTCGCCCGAGCGGGGTGGCCGGCGGGACCCACCGGGCGGGGGACGACGACGCCGCCGACGCCGGCGTCACCGACGGCGGGGAGGACGCGTGGTGGCTCCAACCCTCCGGTGGGGGTTCGGACTCGGCGGCGAGCAAGGGCTGCGAAGGTCTACTTGCGGAGGCCCCTCACGACTCCCTGGGCTCGCCTCAAAGACAACCGCCCCCGTGATTCGCCCCAAAGGGACAAGGTAAGTAGATTTAGATGCGTACCTCATTGTCTTCATTATGCCTACTTCATGTCTTCATTATGCCTACTTCGAGTGAAACTAATATCGTGTCTTCATTATGCGGGGAGCTGGATCGTTGTGTCGGGCGGTGACTCACGCAAAGCCCGCCGGCATCATCGGATTCTTTGTGCGGCAAAGACTACCCCGGCGTCGTCACGTACCACGGGCATACAGGGCCGGCCGCCTGCTGGGCAGCCTACTACCAAGGAGAAGACTCGGACTACACCCACAAGGCAGAGCGGGTGCTCACAGAGTTTTGGGTAACTCGACCTCGCGCACAAAGCCTTTTCTCAATACATCGCATTCTTGAAACCATGAATTTGATATTGTATTTGTATGCAGAACTTCTTCAAATGCGAGGAAGGACAGGAGGAGCGAGCTGCAAGGGTGCTTGAGAACGCCTGCAAAAAACGCGTCACCGATATGCTTTCGGATGCAAAGCCCCAGGCCATCATAAACTACTATGCAACGGTCTTTGGGTCGAAAGTATCAAAGGAGGATGCAAGGACTAAGATGTTGACCCGCGAACAGTTCTTGGAGGTACATGAACAACACTACAGCGGTGCTTGTTTTGAGATAGTTAATGTGATCTTCTAATCGACATATTTTCATGGCGTGTAGATGAAGCCGACTTGGTTTCTGGCGTCCATGGGGATTCTTTGGGATCAGATCGTGGACAAGTGGTTCACGGAGGAGTGGCAAAAGGTGCACGACGATGCCCGGGAAAAACGTTTGGTGATGCAAGGTCCATCACACCACCAAGGCAGTCGGAGCGTTGCGGAGTACAAAGAATTATGGGTAAGCGCTTTTCTTTTGTTAAGCTCAATCTTATTTGTTTCTCTTCCTTTGTTTCTCACAGCTCACTAATCCTCTTCCTTTGTTTCTCACGGTGAAGACACATCCAGGCAAGACTGCACCGACCGGCGGGCCTTACGCATGGCGACAAGAAGAGGGCCGCCTCGATGTTTCCTATGACGTCAACGACCCGGCAGAGGCGTACAGCAACTCCAGTGTGGGCCAACGGATCGTTGAGTACACGGCGGCGACTCGGCAGAAATATGGGGAGGACTACGATCCGGGCGCCCATGACATTGATACGGACATCGTCATGGCCACTTTTGGAGGCAAGAAGCACGGGAGGTTGGGCGTCGCCGACGGCATCATCGACAGCTTCCGCGATGAGACTCTCCGACGTCCGAGCACGGAGGGCGGACACGGACCCGCCGATACGGCCCGAGCAAGCATGGCCTGGGGGCGTTCAAAGGCCCTTGAGGTGGAGGCCCGGCAAAGGCTAGCCCAAAGAGCTAGCGGAGGGAAAGGAGGCGCCGTGAGGAGGTGGAGGCCCAGCCCGGCGACAATGGCGGCCAAGTTCGAGGAACTTACTAGGTTCCTTGCCACGGCAGGTGGATTGAGTCCGCCACACGGGCTCCTAGGTCGGTCGTTCCACGGCTGCGAGACTCAGGCCGTTACGGGTACTCTGCCGGAGTATGATAGCAAAGAGTTTCGATTTTCGTTTCAAATAATCATGTCTAACACCCGCAACATTGTCTTCTTTTGGCGCAAGGCTTCCACTCCCGGGATCGGCGAGGGGTCGAATCAGCCCTTTGCAGGTGCTCAGGTGTTGAGCAAGGCTTCCGTCCCGAACCATCAAGTTCCATCTTTCCCACCCTTCCCGCTAGCTGAATGAACTTGTGAGACTCCCCGCGACTTCTACGGATCATTTGTGGACTTGTTTCTCTTGTAAACTTGATGTTGGACTTGTGGACATGATGTTCGACTTGTGAGACTCGATGTAGACTTGTGCAACTTATTTATGTGATATATATATGTTCTGTGATTGAATGGATGTGAGATATATTATATATGTGTTTGTTTGTCAAGGGGGAAAGCGAAAACAAAAAAAAATAAATTTTTTTCGGGGCTTCGCCGACCGCTTTTGCCAAAAACGGTCGGCGAAGGAGCCTTCGCCGACCGCTTTTGCCCCGGCTGTCGGCGAAGCTGGGAGGGGAAATGGCCCGGTTCGGCCCCTTTCCCAGCTTCGCCGACCGTTTTATCAAAAGCGGTCGGCGACGTTTTTTAAAAAAATTGTCCTTCGCCGAGCAGCACTACGCGGGCGGTCGGCGAAGAAATTGTAAAAAAATGTAAAACACCTTTGCCGACCGCCCATCTAGGAGCACGGTCGGCGAAGGAATTGTGAAAAAAAAAATATAAAACACCTTCGCCGACAGTCCCTGACATGGCGGTCGGCGAAGAGGCGAAGAGGAGAAATGAGAAAAATCTTCGCCCGACCGCCCGGTGTCCGAGGGCGGTCGGCGAAGAGGGCATAACGGCCGTCTATTTCGTGCCTCCGTTAACGGCAACTTTTCTTCGCCGACCGTCGTTTTTGGTGGTCGGCGAAGCCTTCGCCGACGGGTGGTAGTTTGGGCGGTCGGCGAACCGCCCACGCCGACCAAAATTGGGCGACCGCTCGTCGCCGACCACTACGGTCGGCGGCCTTTCGCCGACCGTTTTTCGGCCTTCCCGACCGCTTGCGGCGGTCGGCGAAGTCCCAGTTTCCTGTAGTGACTTATACCAGTCCTCCTTGCCTGTAATATTGAAGGGGATCATACCTTATTTTTCAATGCCCCTCTTTTGTGGCTTGTTGGCCCCCACTTCATTTGATGGTCCTGAATAGTACTGAACCAAGTTTAATCATAGAGAGGTTCAGGGCTCAGCTTCGGGTGCCATTTTTCATGGAGATTATTCTAACAATGTGCTGGTAAATCTAGACAAATCTGAATGAATTATTTTTTGAAGCAATTTTTATGGATGTCCGCTGCATAAATCGATTTCAGGTACAATATCCACCTCTGAAAATCATCGATTAATGGATGTGGACGCCCTAAGATGCATGCCTCCGTTAATCCTTTAACAGACGGCAACCGCCTCAGTTAATCAAACATTAGCGGATGCGGAAAACTTATGTGGCCCGCCTTCGTTAGTTATTAACCGAGGCGGGCTCTAGGTTAGCAGCCCAGCCACAGATTACCAGAGGCGGCCACCTAGTGCTCGTTTAATAAAATGGTACCGCCTCATGATGTGGCCGATGTGGTTGCCTTTCGGCTCCTCAAACTGGACGTGCATGAGCGTGTTGAGCTCAGCGACAGTGGTAGGGGTGGCAGTGCAAACGCCAATGTATGGCCTGGCATCGCTGAGGGAGCACCTGTTGGATGCAAGGAAAAAGGCAAGGCCGCCGTTGTCGGAGGATGGTTTGAGCATGGTGGTAGTGAATGCGAACTATATGGAGAAGCCCACAAGGAGGGGCAGGAGGAAGCGTAGAGCGAGCGAACGTCCCGGCATGTTGGTGTGGCATTCGAGCTTGATATAGGCAGCGGAGAGGGCTGCGAGTGGCAGGTCGGTGGTGGTTAGGAGTGCAAGGCAGCCATGTAGTGTGAGCGGGTTGATGGAGGTCATCCCATTACAGTGGCCGCTGAGTGCCTACAGCTCTTAGGGCGTGAACAACAACTCGTGGGGAAAAGGACCCATACACTTGGAAAGTACGAGCGTTGTGTGGCAATAGGCGCAAGGTAGCCAAATGGTGAGCATCTTCGACATGCTTTCTCTAGCGAGTGAGAAGTCTGGCTTATAGGACTTGTGTATTTATTAGGGGTAATGGATAAAATAGCTGCTGGACCTCTGTTTTTTCTGAAAATATCTTAAAATCGACTCTCTTGGAGTTACTCCATTGAAGCAAGGCTTCTCATGCTAAAAAAATAAAAAGTTATTTCCAATGATTGTAATTCAATTGTACCAAACTGTGAGTGTTATCTCTTTTTTTTTTATCCTCTTATGCCTTTTATTAACCTTTAAAGTCCACTTTTCCAACATGTGCTATTCTCCTTTTTGTCTCCATTATCTACCGAGTCTACAGCACATCATGAGCTTGGCTTAACACAGGGTCTCTCCTGGTGGACTGATGCTTGACCTTGTGTATCAGAATAGTTCAGATCGGTTATCGATCACAAAGGCACTACAATGTGTGCCTTTGCGATCTGTATGTGAACGTGCAGTGGTGGCATGTTTTAGCATCAACAGATGGCAATATCCGTTGTAGCTTACTGAATTGTTTTTTCTCACTATATTTCGTCAAGACAGTGCCATGATCTTATCTCGACACCCCCTTCATACCAGAGAACTTGATGTTTAGGATCCAACTTCATATTTTACCCCTTCATACTCGGTTGAGCTAGCTCATATTAACTTGAGATGGCAACCTATATATCTACATGTGTCTCTTTTACGTTAGTTGTGCTTACTTATTAGCATTCATCGCGTTCAGTTACTTTATCCTAAAAGTCATAAAACATTAAGTATTCAGAACATGGCATCATCCTTGTCTCTTGCCTCATGGCCTCGACTACATTGAGGCGTTTCTTGTCAAGTTGTGTATGTTGGTGTTTTGTCATCATTGACACTATCCAATCAGTTGGGGGCAGCATGATGGTATTTTTCTTACAATGCACCATGTGAAGTACAGTCTCGTACAGTAGCATTAGTCGGTGAAATAAAGAATTTGATATGAACAATATACTAATTAAGTAGCCTTGTCACAAGTGGAGCTAATGTGCCATATTAAATGCATCATGTGTGCATTGTGTGTTGGCTGTTTGGTCATTTCACTGTATGTTGGATGCTGCCCATGCATGTTGGAGAGTGCCTGTACCTCTATATATAGCGTCGTGACACAAGTTAGGTCTCTCCTGAGTCACACACCTTATAAGTTAGTAGAGCTCTCTCTCGAGTATAGATGTTCTACTTTCTTGCTTCTTGCAAGGGTCATCCTTCTCACTAGCTTAGCTAGCTACTCTACAAAATCCATCCTTGGTGTTCCACTTTTCCAAGGAACGTGGGAGATGTGTATTGAACATGTGAGGTATCAGGAGACCATGTTCTTGGCTGACAATACTGCTGGGTTCGATCAGTTACCATATGGCATGTACGGGCTGAGTGTCACCACGACATCACTCAGTGTTGCCACTGGGGACATTGCATGCAACAAAAATGTTTGGTCCCATAATACGTAGGAATATCAAACAATTGAGATGAATGATAACAGGCCACACAAGCTTCTAAGAACAGGGGCGAAGCCAGACAAGTTAGAGGAGGGTGCCTTTCTATTATGGATGTGAAGATTTAGTTCAGTTGTCTTGAGTTTTTGTGATTGTAATGCACCTCATTTGAGTAATATCAACCAACTTTAGTGATTGTAATGCACCTCATTTGAGTAATATCAACCAAGTCTCCATCCAAATCCAATGCAATAGCTGTAATATGTGATTGTGGCTGGTACAATTTATTTGTGGTCCCCCCATATTCCATACTTGTTTTCTGCAATGGGGGGAATAAACCATGCGGTATTTTATTCATGCTAATTTTTATTTGACCAAAACACAAATAAATGGTGAATAGATAAGTACTTTATCCTTAAAGTCATAAAACATGAAGTATTCAGAACATGGCATCATCCTTGTCTCTTGCCTCCCTTGAGGCGTTTCTTGTCAAGTTGTGTATGTTGGTGTTTTGTCATAATTGACACTATCTGATCAGTTGGGGCCTGCATGCTGGTGCTTTTTTACAATGCAATGTGTGAAGTACAGTCTCATAAAATAACATTAGTATGTGAAATAAAGAGTTTGATATCAACAATATAGTAATTAAGTAGCCATAATCCGTATCACCGACCTTGTCACAAGTGGAGCAAATATGCCATATTAAATGCATCATGTGTGCATTGTGTGTTGGCTGTTTGGTTATTTCACTGTATGGTGGATGCTGCCCATGTTGGAGTGTACATATACCTCTATATCACTACCAGAATCTTGAATTTCCTTGAGGGCCAAAACCCGCCAAGGAAAGAGGGAAAACTGCCAAGGAAATGATCCTTGACCATAAACCGTCAAGTAAATGCACTCAAGAATAGAGGGTAAGGGAAACTAGTTTAATTGATGGTTTCGACTCTCAAGGATAATTTCCTTGAAGGCTAACCGCCAAGGATAATAGTTTTCTTGAGGGTCGACAGCTGCCAAGGAAACACTCTAGACCGCAAGGCAATTGCTATTTCCTTGGCTGCTCTTCACTTCTAAGGAAATTAGAGCTTTCCTAGGTTACCAATAACCGTTAAGTTAATTCTAATTTCCTTGAGGGGCGACACACAAGGAAAACTATACTAGCAATAAAAAAAATTGCAGCAATCAATATATTCTAAAATTGCAGTCACTATATTCAATTGACACATGATGACATACATATAGACATTTTATTATGGTCCCCAACGTAAAATATCCATATATATAGCATCGTGACATAAGTTAGGTCTCTTTTGAGTCACACACCTTATAAGTTAGTAGAGCTCTCTCTCTCGAGTATAGATGTTCTAGATGTTCTACTTTCTTGCTTCTTGCATGGGTCACCCTTCTCACTAGCTTAGAGCATCTCCAACAGTACCCTAAACTTTTCTCCCAATATCCATGACTTTGGGACCTCCCAAAAACAAATAGGATAGGAAAAAATTATCAATCTCCAACAGTACCTTATAATTGTCTCCCAATAAACGAATTTGGGCCCACTAGATGGGATTAGTTGGCCCGGTCGTTGGGACAAAAGCCGCTAGCCAGCGATCGTCGTCCATCTCCCCGGCCCCGCCGGAGCTCCTTGCGCTGACGGATCGCAAGAACTCGTCGCGCGTTCATCCTCGGTCCCTCCTGCCTGCTTCTGATTGATGACTGCTGCCGCACAGGTTTATTTAATTATTCAATGAACATCATTGCTTTCTTCGTTTGTCAAGTGATCGAAGCAATGCACATCTGAGATGACCACGTGAACATGTCCATGAGTATATTGAGTGCAGGACTTGATTAAGTAATCATTGCAACCAGCAAATCACTTGAGTGTTCAGAGGATCAGTACATCCTTTGAGCGACGGATTGATTAAACAGCCTGGTCGGCGCAGCGCAGCAGCAAACTATACCGGCATCATGCAGCGAATCAAAGACGACGGTGACCACTGCTTGGCGGCCGATCGGTACGCGATCGAGTGTACGCGAGAAGACCTAGCGGCCGATCGACGCGAGAACGTTCTGGTCCGGCGGCCAAGTGCGCGAGACCGTGCTGGCGCAAGAGAAGAACTGGCGGCCGAGTACGCGAGACCGTGCAGGTCCGTCGGAGTACGCGAGACCGTGCAGGTCCGTCGGCCAAGTCGCGCTGAGACCGTGCTGGCGGCGGCCAAATCCTATCTACGATAACTCCCGGAAAGTAGCGGATCTTCGGCAAGGAGAAGGAGAGGTACCTCGACGGCTTAACGCACGCGACGCGACAAAAAAGAGAAGAACGGCGACTCGAGCAGGAACCTAGCTCCGTCGCCCGCCAAGAAAGTTCCGTGAAACTTCTCTCCCGCGCGAAGGAAGTTCCGCGACGAGGATAGGAGCGCGTATCGAGTGCGGAGATATACGCGTTCCTTGCCGGTGTTTTGGAGTTGCCCAAAGATTGGGACATGATATTGGGTACTGTTGGAGTAGAGTTTTTCTCCTTTTCTCCCAAAAAACAGGTTCGGGAGTTGGTTTAGGGTACTATTGGAGTTGCTCTTAGCTAGCTACTCTACGAAATCCATCCTTTGTGTTCCATTTTTCCAAGGAATGTGGGAGATATATATTGATCATGCGAGGCATCGGGAGTTGGTCTAGACCATGTTCTTGGCTGACAATCCTAGAGGGTTCGGTCAGATACCATATGCCATGTACGGGCTGAGTGTCACCACGACATCACTCAGTGTTGCCACTGGGGACATTGCATGCAACAACAATGTTCGGTCCCATAATACGTAGGAATATCAAACAAGCTGTGAGATGAATGATAGCAGGCCACACAAGCTTCTAAGAAAAATTGTGGAATCTCAATGGTCATGTAGTTCGTGTCTTGGAAATCCTTCCACTTCATACTGTTTTGACAAGCTGTGCTCATCTATCTTTCGACATAATATATATACAACTGGTGAGTAGACATAATTTTGCTGATTCAAAGGGTAACAGATGCACTTCTAAATCTTCCTTTCATTTATATAAAAATTAGGTGGGGGTGGGTGTTTACCCCCATTGATCCCCTAAAAAAAGTATCATTCAATTATGCAAGACAAAAATGGCAGATATTTCTCCATGAAGCCATCAAGATAACTACTGATTTGACATAGCAGGATTAGCATCTGAAATTTGGGATCAGTTCCTGCTAGCAGGCTCATATCTGTTTCCAATAGGTAGTTAGCCGGAAACAGTAAAAAACTGGATTGAAATTTTAACAAGGATAGCTACTAGCTACTAATAATAACTCCTTCCTCTCTTCCTCTTTCTGGTTAATTTCTTCTGATTGCTAAGGTTCCTGAATGCTTGCAACTGGCCCTGTGTTCATGTATATAGTTCAACGCTTCTTCAGGCCGATGTACTACTTTTTTTTTTTCCTTTTTTTAATGAAATATCTGTAATTTCTTAGTGTCGTACTCCGTCCATTATAAATTGTAAGACATTTTGAATTTTGTAAATTATATAATAGACATATCATGTGTAAAAGTTGAGCAAATATGCCACACTAAATTCATTGCCCATTGATTCACCTCTGGCGCCATGACAGAGCAAGTTAAGTAGGAGATCCCATGGAAAATGTGTGCCTATAAGAGCAATGCAAGGTTTAGAAGTTGGAGCACTCTCAAGTCGCAAAAACGGCTCTAGCTAAATTCTCACAAGGGCGACCCTTCTCACTTTTAAGCAGTTAGGCACTCAGGCACTTAGATTTTCCCTTTTTTTCTTGTCTCCATGGTAACTGGAATATGTATGTACACAAGAGCCTGTGAGGCATCATAAGGAAACGATGTTTTTTCTGATCAGATCATGAAACGATGTTGATAGCACACAATGCCTTCACATTTCTTCAGTGTTGTATCTTCCTCATCAATGTACTTTGTAATTGTGCGCATGGCCACATGCCCAAGGGTTCTGGATTTTCGGACCAGATTAGCAATAGCTGAACTCAAGATAATCACAAAGAGGACTATATTACGGTCAAATGTATAGACCAGACTAGCACTGGGGCATTCACTCAAATGCAATGAGGCCTAGAAATCCAGCTAAACTTAGTCCAGGCAGTCCTAGCTAGTTTCATATGGTTTTCTCTTATCAAGACCAGAAGAACAGTTCATCTCTTGTGCCTAGACCCGTCTATCTATTGTGAATGGATCATCTCTTGTACATGATCTGGTTGATGCAGTTAAAAGCCATGTTTATTAGCCTAATGAAAACAACAAATCAATGCATTAATCGACCAGAGAATCATAAACTAGTAATATATTCATGAGTTGAATATTTCTAGCTAGGTACATCCATATTGGTAGACAGAAATTTGTTTCGTTCAGACCATGCTTCACTTTACCATATATGCTCAAACAAATTATAAGTCACTTTTATCATATTATAACTAACATATAGTAGATACTAAATAGCAAATGAAACATGAACTATCCCATATAAATGTATCACTGTATCACTAAAGACATAGTAGGTCACATGTTTTTATAGTTAAGGGAACAAAGTTACTGTCTCTACCTTCAGGGAATGACACACAACTGAGCATCTTGATACAAAAAATCCATAAGGAAAATAACATAGTCCGGCTCAACTAGTGAGCATAGTGACAAAAAGGGTGACACAACAATGCACATATTAAGTGAGGTAGCTGTAGTGCCCGACAGAGTGTGGAGTGGAGAAAATATGCCGCACTAAACGAATCGCTTATATATGTGCATTGTGGCTGGCTATTTCACTAGAGCTGCACATATGTGTACCTCGCGTCATGACACAGCAAGGATACTTACTATTTAACTCTCTTGCAAAATAAAATATGTGCCTATGAAAAAGCAAAACAAAGCTTACAATACAAGTTACAGCACTCATTCAAGTCACAAACGTTCTACCGACCTTTATCGCTATATATGTCATACAGTACTCACTTAGACACTTAGCTACAAACTACTCTATACTACATGGATACACACCTTGGAATTAAATCCCTCAATCCTTTTCCACGAGACATGGGAGATATACGAGTACATACTACATACACATGGGATGGCCAGCCTGGGAGTGCGAGGCATCAGGAGACTCTGTTGTGGCCCAATGAACTACAATCATGCAGGATGAGTTGATCGAACTTATATATATAGTAGTGAAAATAATATGCTCTAAAGATTAGCCTTGGTTCCTCGTGGGAGCGAATTTAAACAAGTTTGCATTATTAAAAAATTAAAAAATAGGCAGTGGTTTCCCTTGCTGACTTCGGTAAAAAAAAATATGCTTTCCAGACAAAGCGCGCGCCAAAGGAAGATTGTCTAGCTCTGGGTCATAGATTATGGGTGTATTTGGTTGCCCGGCCTGGGTTGGCCATGGCCGACCGGAGCCAAATTTGGACGTTTGGTTGTCATTGGCCAGCCATTAGCCAGGCCAGGCCAGGCCACCGACCACCCTTTAGCCAGGCCCCCAGAAAACGGACCCCTCGGTCGTTTTTCTAGAGCCCTGGGTAGCCCAAGCCTCGAGCCCGCTTTGTGTCACCTTCGGTCTCTGCGCAGAGGCCCGCAAAAACACGGTTCCTCGCCTCCCTTGCATCCCATCCTCGACACCGGCTCCTCGGCGGCGGCCATGGTCGGAATTTGCGGTCCTTTCGGGATGCCTGTCATTTCGGAGACGTGTGGTGGACCTGGCGGTCGCCGTTGCACGCCTGCTCCCCTTCACCGGCAGCCATGGCGGACAACTTCAGATCCGACCCGGCGGGCGGTGCTCTGCCGGTTGCAAGGAAGAAAGCGACCTCGAGGCGATTCAGGCAGCTAGGCAAGGCGCGAGCGGGCTCAATCGAAGCGTAAGAGCGAGGTGGATCTTCCCGCAAGATGGAGCGGGACGATGGTTGTTCGGTGGTGGCGAATTTGACCGGCGACAGGCGTGCATGTGCATGTGCATCTGCAAAACAACGCAAGCAAATGAAGGGGAGCAGATCCGTCCTTGCACGATGCACATGCATGCGTGTATCCCAGGAACCACTCTTCCTCGGCTCGACCGATGAAGGGGAGCAGATCCGACCAACGACACGCGTGTATCCTAGGAAGCAGGCCGTGGCAGCGCCGCCGACGGTCCGGGTGCGCAGTGGGCGTCTTGGATTTCGGTCGGTCCGCCGCCGTGGGATTCGCGACGGGGATGCGGCCGCGCTCACAGAGGCGTCGTTTGCAGCGACGAAGACAAGTGCGTCCGCATCATCGACGTGCTGCTCGAGGGGACGCCGCCTTCTCCTCGCCGCCCCCTTGTACCTCTAGGTGGAAGTTGGATGTCCATAGATGTTCAATGGATACCCTCTAGTTCAAAAAAATGAACTAGAAAGAGGTGGTCCCCTACTAAAATTTGAATTTCTAAGTCATTTGTCAAAATCCATGGATGTCCAAATTAGATTGGTCTTCCACCTATGCTTGTACCACCTCGCTAGGTGCCGCCGAGGTGCGGGCCGCCGCCGGCTAGGTCGCCATCCCAGGCATCCGCGTGCCCAGTGAGGTTGTTGCCAGCAAGATCGCCGTCCTGGGCATCTGTGAGCCCATCGAGGCCACTGGACTCTGCTGATGCTGGCCGAGGTGCGCTTCGAGGTGGTTGTCGACGTCCACCACCTGTTCGATGAATTGATTCTAAGGAGGTAAACTCACCAATGTTCAGACCGGGTGATTCTATCGAAAGAACACACCAAACCAAACAAGAACTTGACTAAGCCAGGCTCATGTTTGCACAGAACTAAACACACGCTGCTTGGCTCCCTGGGGCCAGGCCTGGGCTGCCCAGGCTAGGTTTGTTGGCCAGGCTTCAATAGACTAACGAACCAAACACACCCTGTGAGACTAATACCCCCCAACAGAACAACGGACGAGGACAAACATGTATATATAGTACTATAAGTTGGTACTATTGATCTTTCAAATGTAATCATCTGGCTTTTGACAAGAAAATGAGATAACCTCTGGTGCGGGAAATATTACTACCATATGGCTTTATTACTTTCTTGGGATCATAAGTCTTATTAATTTCTCATGCGTAGCCGGGCATATATCTATAGATATATGGTCTGGTTGATGCAGTTGGAAGATATGGTTATCTGCATACTTAAAAACAACACGCTGATGTACTAGTCGTACAGAAGCATATAATTAAAATGGTACATACGCAATATTTGTAGTAGGCCTCAAGGTAGACAGTGAAATCTTATCTGCTCTAAACGTACCATATTCAATTAACTAAATAGCAATGAAACAGTTCAATCAGTCATAGCGACTGACTGATGGGTTCTGTCACTGAATATATGGATCGTTGTTACACTATATATAGTAACTGAACTGCACTTAGTTGATGTACGCGTTTGCAGCCTTTATATACCCCAAGACGATGCTAAAATTTACTGGTGAGCCTCTGGTGCGAACTACCCATGTGTCACAAAGGTTTATCTGCAGCGTTGGGAGATAGACGTAGGGCCTACGAGTGAGAGGCAATGGGAAATTATTGATGCCAGCACCTAGAAAATGATCCACATAAGTATTCCTTGTGCATTGCCAATATCTGATGATGATCTGTAGCATCACAAATGACCTGCTACATCTTGAGTTGTTTAGATACAGGATGGTGGCACCCCGTGACCCAGCTATTGGTGCCACGATAGATGGTATTGGTGGAAAAAAGCAAGGACGAAGCCAAAAATAATACTAGGGTGGGCTAAACAATACATAATCAAGCTTAGCCCCTTCTAATATATGTAATTATGTAAAGCCGTGGGGGGGGGGGGGGTTCTGGAGCCCGGGTTCCCCGTCGCTGACAAAGGGTTACTTCCTCATCACAAACAAGACCCATATATGGATCATGAGAGGTTCTGTAGCTACCTCTTTCATAATTGGATCTGGATCCGATGCACCAGCTAACGGGCTCAGAAAATGTGTTTTTAACTTGTGATTAGGGACCATTAATGATTATATTATCAGGATTGCACTGGGGTTATCTTTGGGCCAATAAGGTTGTGACTAGGAGTTGGGTTGTGGTTATGATTAGGGGGCCAGTAGAGAGTAGAGACAGTGATTAGTGGTTGAATAAGCATTGTTGCTAACCAGAGCTATGCTGTTCCTATCCTACGGTCTGCATATTAATTACTTGTAGCTAAAGATATTGTTGTTAAGATGCAAATTCACGAATATTGATAATAGCGGATGTTCTTCCATATACATGGGCGTGAATATGAAAGAAAACATAATAAAAACATGGATTTTCATATATCTATAATAGAGTTCAGTATGAATACAAATATTTGTGGTCATGTTTTCCTCCTCTACTCTCATATATGTATGCATCATTTTCTTCTCTCAAAGAATAGTATTGTAGGAGGTGTGGTCTGTGGATGAAATATTTTCTAAAAAGGTCGTGCATGTTCGTACCCTACTTTATTTATGGAGGCATGTCTTAAAATTGTTGTTTCTTTGTAGGCATTAGATTTTCCACAATGAATGTGCATTACAGTGGTTAAGTCTCATTGGTCCGTAAAGAAATCGTATGTATACCATCTATGGATGGTACAGGCCTCTATTTGTTCCATTATCTAAAAAAAAGAAAATATTTTTTCACAATGCATTGCGTGCAGTTATAGTGTAGTACAGTCTTGTACAAGTCAATTGGTGGATGAAACAAAGAACTTGATATGAAAAATATATATTAAGTGAACAGTAGTCCCTAGTGCCGGTCCATGTGAGAAGTTGAGGAAATATGATGCGCTAAATGCCGCCCATGAAGCCATGTAGGAGTACCTCTAACATCATGACACAACAAGTTACTAGAATTACAAGCTCTAGCTCCTAGACAATGTGTGCCTACAAAAGCAATTCAAACCATACAAGTTAGAGTTCTCTCGAGTCATAGACGTTTTAGTTCATTGGTTCTAGTGAGAGTCACCCTTCTAAGTTAGACACTATCTATTTTCCTCGAAAATCCCTGCTTTTGGTGTTTCATTTCTCCAAGGAACTTGGGAGACATATATACATACACTTGGTATATATGCTCGATCGCGAAAAAAAAATTCTCCAAAGGAACATGGGAGGCATATATACATACACTTGGGCATGCGAGGCATCAGGAGACCATGTTGTTAGCTAATGATCTAAGAGTGTTTTGTTAGTATACCTTCTGCCCTATATGCACTCAGTGTCAACACTACGTGGTGGTGATGCAGTGTTGCCACTGGATACGGGGATGCATCAGGTGTAAGCTGATCATTATCACACAAGTGAGATTAAAGATACTTCGGAGAGACAAGAGTGTCTTCAGGCTTCTGAGTTGAGAAGGGTTGTTGAATCTCACTGCTCCTGTTCCTTTCCTGAATGGTTCTTGCAACTTGGTCTGGGGTTCACGTAGTTCAAGGCTTCTTCAGGCTAGTGTACTACAGTTTCCTATTTTTTCATAAAGAATGTCTGCAGTTTACTAGTGTCCCAAATATTAGGAAATCAATTCCAATGAGGACCCTAAGGAGGGGGAGACCGAAAAGGATGCGGACCCCAATGAGGAGCCAAAAGAGAACATAGGTGATAGGAATCCTATGGATATTGATGGTAAAAAATCATTTGATGATACTGACAAAGGAAGGAAACAATCAATAACAATGCTAGCAGAGGCACAAATTGGAACAAAGAATGACAGTACAAATAAACCAGTAGTAGAGTTGAGTACTGAGAAGAATGGATTGTGTAATGCAAAGGTTCTTAAAACTTTAAATGACTCTGGAAATATTAATAAGATGAGTGGTCAATTGGGTGGCACTGTGCCACCGGGTCGTTCAAGCAAGAGAAATGCCTCAACTCTAGATCAAGACTCGGTGGAAAAGGCGGCCAAGCTGAAAGCGCGCCAAAATCTGGAATTCAACGCTGCTAAAGGTAATTGTCCACAACCTAGCACTTTTGCATTTCGAGACGATTCTAATTTATTTAAGTCCACCAATGCTTTAGGTGTTATGTTAGGAGATGATTCATGTCAAATTCGCAACTCGCTTGATTTGTTAAGAGAAATAGAGTGCCAACGTTTTATGGAGAAAAGGTTTAATAAGATTGATTTAAATGTAGGAATAGTAGATGATATCTCAATTGTTTGCTCTGATGAAAACAGTATAGATTTAGAGACTTTAAATTTAATTTGCTCTGAGGTAGTTGAAGGACTGGGTGATGGGGGTTGTGATACTAAATGTCTACAGACTCCCGTCTTACCTAGAAACGGGAAGAGTTCTAAAAGTAGTAAAAATAAAAAGAAGTCTACTAAAAATAAACAAAAATCAGTTTAAATGAAAGGAATTTTTTGGAATTGCAATGGGTTCACAGATTGTAAGAAATATAGATTTTTATCAGAGTTAACAAAAGAAAAGATTCTAGATTTCATCGCCTTATCGGAAACTGGTAGAGCCAATTTTTCATAGTCCACATTGAAGAATATATGCGTGCGTGCAGAGATTTTCGTAGGGTAATCGTATGGCTCCACGAGGCAGATCCGTGGTATGTTACTAGGCGTTCATTTGGGAACTTTTGATATAGGTGAAATTGATGAATGTGATTTTTATATTAAATTTAAGCTTAGGTACAAGCGAGAATGACTTTAAATTCAACCTTGGTGTGACAGTTTATGGGCCCGCACGAGAACATAACATAAGGCTAATTTCCTATACGAGATGGTCGGTTGCGCTCTAAAGAAACCTTACCTATTGTTATAGGTGGTGACTTTAACATCTTACGGAACCAAGCCGAGAAAAAAAAATAATAATAACTTTAATGATAGGTGGCCGTTTTTGTTCAACGCCATGATAGACTCCTTGAATTTAAGAGAGATAGAGATGACGGGAAGAAAATTCACTTGGGCTAATAATTTACTGAGAATCAAACATTTGAAAAGTTAGACAGATTCTTACATGATCGACTTTGAAGACAATTTTCCGCTTACCAATCGTACATGCTCTAAACAGAGAAATATCTGACCATACACCTTTACTTTTTTCTACAAATATTCCGTCTTCAACTTATCAACCTCAATTTAAATTTGAATTGGGCTGGTTGCTGAGAGACGGATTTTATGAAATGGTGAGTGATGTGTGGCAGAACACTCTAGTTTTTGGCTCGCCTATTGAAAGATGGCAAGCCAAGATCAGAAGGCTGCGTCAGCACCTTCAAGGGCTGGGCAAAAAATGTAAGTGGCGCATACAAAAAAGAAAAAACTGCCCTGTTAAATAAACTAGATGAGTTAGATAAAAAAGCTGAAGTCTTAGAACTAGATCAAACTGAAGTAGATTTAAAACATGTGTTGAGTACGAGGCTTGCTCAACTACTAAGGGAAGAAGAATTAAAGTGGTACCAAAGGGCAAAAGTCAAACACCTCTTAGAAGGAGACTCGAATACAAAGTATTATCATCTACTTGCTAATGGTAGACACCGTAAGACTCGTATTTTCCAGTTGGAGGATGGTAACAATATAATTTCTGGTGATGCTCAGTTAAAGGAGCATATCACCAATTGTTATAAAAACCTGTTTGGGCCTTCGGATGCCTCTCAATTTAAACGGATGAGACAAGGACCGATGATATTCCACAGGTGTCCCCACTAGAAAATGAGTTGTTAACGGAACCGTTTCTTTACGAGGAAATAAGGGCTGCGATTTTTCAAATGGAGCATAATAAGGCCCCGTGTCCGAGATGGTTTCCCTCCCGAAGTTTTATCGAGGTCTTTTGGCATTTGATCAAAGATGACGATGACTCTGCTTTTTAGATTTTTATGAGGGAATTTACCATTGGACCGCCTAAATTTTGGCAACATAATTTTGCTACCTACAAAACAAGATGTGAAAGTAATTCAGCAATACAGACCAATCTGTTTACTGAATGTATCTTTCAAAATCTTTACTAAAGTCGCAACCAATAGACTGTCGACCATTGCACGTAAGATAATTAGCCCAACCCAAACGGCTTTTTACGGGGAAGAAATATTATGGAAGGTGCGGTTATTCTTCACTTAAACATTACATGAGCTCCACTCAAAAAAAGAAAGATGGAATTATTTTAAAGATTGATTTTGAGAAGGCTTATGATAAAGTTAATTGGAATTTTTACAAACAGACATTATTGAGAATGAAAGGTTTCTCCGAAAAAGTGGTGTCAATGGGTGAGGCGTTTCATTGAAGGTGGAAATGTGAATCTAAAGGTCAATGATCAATAGGTTCCTATTTCCAAACTAAGAAAGGTTTAAGGCAAGGGGAACCTATGTCGCCTATACTATTTAACATAGTTGTCGATATGTTGGCCATACTCATTGCTAGAGCCAAACAAGCGTGTCGGTGGCACTACACCACAACACTTAATCAAAGAATCGACTACGGTTGCTAAAACTTTTAATCGGCGTTGGATGGTGGGTTGCTAAAAGTTGATCTCGGATAGGGCGTTGCTAAAACTGAATTCGGCGTTGGACTGTCGTTGCTAAAATAATTCGCTTTTTGCGTTGGAGGGTCGGTTGCTATAGATGAATAACAGAGTCGAATGGTCGGTCGCTAAACAAATTTTGCATTGGCGGGATGTATTTGGGCCCTTCCCGCTGTTATTTTGGGCCCAAAAAAACACCTAAACCCTAAGTTTTCCCCCACATACCCACCCACGCTACCCTCACGGCCGCTTCATTCTTCCTTTTCCCGCACACACACGCGGGCGCCTCCAAATCTCGTGGAAAAGCGCGCCGCCTCCACCCACTGGTCCGCCGCCCGGCCACCGCCCACCCCTACTCCTCCGGCTGCCCACCCCCGCTCCTCCGCCCACCCCCCCCTGCGGCCGCCCACCCCAGCTCCGCCGCCGGCGCCGCCGATGTCGCTCCGCCCGCCGCCGTCCCGTGTCGCTCCGCCCGCCGCCGTCTAGTGTCGCTCCGCCGGCCGCCGGCTCGTCCTCGACCTTCCCGCCGGCCGCCGTCCAGACCCCTCCTATCTAGTCCCCATCGTCCAGTCCCCACCCGTGCCCGTCCGAATGTGCAGGGAGCATTCTTTTTGGCAGTCCGGACTCCTGTCGTCGATGAAGAATACACAGGGATCAGCACAGGTATTCGTTCCCTCCTTTCCTCTTCTTTGCTGGTACTGTGTGCTAATTCCATTTGTTGCTGCACTGAGCTGCTAGTGGATTTGGTTTTGGTCACGAATTGACACATTTCTGAGTGGATTTGTTTTTGGCGGACTAGATCTGGAGCCTTGCCTGTCGCATGGCTATGCAGAGTTCAGATTTAGAAGCATTGCCTATTCTATGATCATCTTCTGCCGATGCTTTATAATGAACTCTGATAGGCTCATAGAGTATTGTAGCTGAAAGGGGCTAGACCTTGCCCCATACTGTATAATTAAATCAGATAATTACTACAGAGTATTGCTGTTGGGGTAGTGCTGCCACAGTTTTATAATCTGCTTCTATGCATTGATTTTGTACGGAGATGATAAACTGATGATGTAGATAGTATTCTGTCATAAACTTGGCTTTCTAAAGTTTTTGTTCTCATAAACAGGGAAAAGAAGGTCCTAATCTTGTGTCCGTCTTCTATTCAGGGAATGTCCAGCAGACTTGAACAAAGTTATCACCAGTTCGATATTTGCAGCTCCCTAAACTTGGTGGCATGCATGACATTTTTAAAAGAAGTATGGCAAAAGAGTAATGCTTCAGATTAGGTTATGTCTGAATTGTATATATTGCTTATGTCTGTTCCTTTCCAGTCTAAATATGTATTTTTTTAATTAAGCACTAAATAGCTGGATCACCACATTAGTCACACATGCTATGGAATAAATGTTATATTTCAATCTATGTTGCCGCGGACTGAAAGTCGCTATACCCCCCATATAGCAACGGATGGCAAGTCGTTGATTAAGGGTTGTGGTGTAGTGTGGAAGGATTAATCCCACATCTTATTCAAGATGGTCTGTGTATTCTACAGTATGCGGATGATACTGTAATATTTATGAGCCATGATGTTGAAAAGGCAGTTAATATGAAACTAGTGTTAACCACCTTTGAACAACTATCAGGCTTGAAGATTAACTTCCATAAATGTGAGCTTTTCTGTTTTGGGAAGGCAAAAGAACAGGAAGACTTTTATTCGCAGCTGTTTGGATGTGTCACTGGGTCAATTCCTTTCCGATACCTAGGTCTCCCCATGAATGTCAGAAAATTAAATAACAAGGACTGGAAGATAATTGAGGATAGCATAGAAAAAAAATTGAGTGGATGGAAAGGAAAATTCTTGTCAGTAGGAGGTAGGTTGGTCTTAATAAACTCGGTGTTTTCTAGTCTACCGATGTTTATGACGTCATTTTTGAGCTCCCCGTGGAGTACTTGAAAAAATTGACTGTTTTAGATCACGCTTTTTCTTGGCAAAATGATCAACATAAAAAAAAATATAGACTAGCAAAATGGGAGATTTTGTGCCAACCAAAAGACCAAGGGGGGTTAGGAATTCAAAATTTGGATATTCAGAACAAATGCCTTTTAAGCAAGTGGCTATATAAGTTATTAAATGAAGATGGTATGTGGCAAGAATTGATACGAAATAAGTATGTTAAAAATAAGCCAATTGGAAGTTGTGGTAAAAAACCAACAGACTCTCATTTTTGGAAAGGATTAATGAATGTGAAAGATAGGTTTTTGGACTTTGGTCGTTTCAACATTAAGGATGGGTCCCAAACTAGATTACGGTTTGACATCCGGTTGGGTAATAAACCCCTAAAAGATAAATTTCCTTCCTTGTTTAACATTTACGATCAAAACAAGATTCGGTGGCCCATTACTTGGTACCGTCCCTCTAAGTATCTCTTTCAGGAGACATTTAATTGTGGTGCAAACCTAGTTGCTTGGCACATAATTGTTGCTTCGATACAAGACATTAATTTAACAAGTGATAGGGACACTTTTGTTTGGGGCTAAACGCATCCGGATGTTTTTCAGTCAAGTCCATGTATCTTTGCGTTAATTAACAATGGTGTTCGAGTGTCACGGGATATTTGGCGTATAAAAGTACCAATGAAAATTAAAATTTTCTTATGGTACCTAAAAAAGGGTGTTACTTTAACTAAAGATAATTTAGTTAGACGTAATCTGGAATGGTGATAAGAACTGTTCTTTTTGCCATCTTCCGTAAAACAATTCAACACCTATTTTTTGAGTGTGTTCACGCCAAATTTCTATGGCGCGCTGTACATCTTTTGTTTGGTTTATCACCACCGTCAAATGTGGGAGACCTGTTTGAGCGATGGACTAAAATTGCAAACATAAAAGTAAATTCATTGTTATTAACAGCAGTTGCAGCTTTACTTTGGGCAATTTGGATAACAAGAAACGAAGTGGTTTTTGATAAATGTAGACCAAAATTTTTTTTGCAGGTGCTATTCAGGGGAACCCATTGGCTACGTCAGTGGGCAAATCTACAGCGGGCTGAAGATCAACGTGACCAGCTAGTACAGGCTGGGCAGTACATCGAAACTTTGGCACTGCAGTTTTTTAGTTCCAGAGGATGGCTATCTTCAAGATTTATTGGTCATATTTAGATCAAACCGTATTTTGTTTTTTGTTCATTCAATATTGGCTAGATGTTGAGCGTTCGTTGCTCGGACTTTTTTTGTAATAATTGGCCTGATTCTATCTGCTGATAGATGAAGCCGGATTTTATATCCATTATCTAAAAAAAAAGGAAATCAATTCCATAAATATAATTGCACAACTTCATGAAAGCGTTGCTCGCACGTCGCACAGTGTATGAAATGTTGAAACAGAGGCAACTTAACTGAGACACTGCACAGAAGATGGTGGTCCCATGGCTGCTCTACCTCTACGCAATGAAAATGCATCAAACAGGCTTTCTACTGCAACTTGTTCCTTCCAGATTGTGCTTGATATTTCCACTTACATATCTCCAAAAAAGGAAAAACATCTTTTATTAGGAAAATTCGTGTGGAACATGTTTGAAGAATGGAAAGTAGAGTCAAGAGATTCTGCAAAAAAATCTAGCTGTAACCAAGATGAATTTCCCGCAGGTATTCACAATATAAAAGAGAGGAAGAAAAAAGAAACCATTTGGAGTTATAAGGATTTAAAAATTAATACTTTGCAACTCAGCTAGAAGCAACAGTTGTGTGCTTCCTCTCAGCAAAGCACTGTGCGAGCAGCAAAGCTGCTGAAAGCTGCTGAACACCACAGGATCACTAGCATTACAAATGTTTTTGTTCAGCAGCCCTAAAAAGCTAGCATTATTATAGATATGAATCATTTGTGTTGTAACTGGCTGGTTTGGTTATTCCACTGGATGCTGCACATGCACCTTTATCACGTTATGAGGGAGCCCCCCCCCCCCCCTAGAAAATAAATGTCACAGACGTTCTACCTTATCAGTAGCTTACCCGACTCACTTGGGCACTACGACTTAGCTACTCTCTAACTACACGGCTATGCCCCTTTGAAATATACGCTTGTTGCTTGCATTCCTTTTCTCATGAGACATGCGAGAAACATACAATAGGCCTGCAAGGCATCAGGAGATGTTGTGGTTGTACATCACTTCTTTTCTGTTTTCTCAGTGCACCATATTCCTTTTATGGACTCAATGTTGCCACCAGAGACCGCACAGGGACAATGATCCAGTCGGATCATGCATAGTGAGATGATCACACATAGTGAGCTAGCTGAAGATGTTTTTTTTTATGGAAAAGCTGAAGATGTTCTGTAGAGCGTGCAGGCTCAAGGAAGATTTTCCGAGCATGCTCAATGGTTATGGATTATGATAATAATGCCAGTTAATGGCTGATCATTTATAAGGTACAATATATCATTCATACGTAATTAGGCTTTGGACAAGAAATTCAGATAACCTTTTGTGCTGGAAATCCTACTTCCATATGGTTTTGTGTTTTTATATCAGAATTCTAATTAATTTGTCATGCTCCGTTTGTTCCGAACGAACTGTGCTCCTATCATAGCCAACATGGTTGTCTTTTTTTTTCTTTTTTTCCATTACACAATGCACCATGTGCAAGTTTCGTACTTGTACATAACATCGGTTGGTTAAATAAAGAATTTGATACCAATAATATTCTAAGTAGCCATAACCCGTAGTGTCTTACCATGTGCGCCAAATGTAAATGGAGCAACTATGCCACACTAATTAAATGCATCATGTGCGCATTGTGCGGCTGGCTGGCAGCTTCGTTCATTATTTCACTTTATGGTGGATGCTACCCATGTAGGAGTACCCTATATATATATACCGTCGTGGCACAAGTTAGAGCTCTGTAGAGTGCAGACATTATTCCCTTCTTATTTCTGCCGACACCCTTCTCACATAGCTTGTCTACTATGTCCCTTGGAAATCCCTCCTTAATTGGTCTTCCTTTGTCCATGGGACATGCATGGGAGGCTTACATAGTTACATACACTTGACCATGCGAGGCATCAGGATACCGTGTTGTCGACCAAGCACCCAGAAATGTTTTGTCAGTATACAATCTGCGCTGTACACGCCGAATGTCATCACTGAGGAACTCTTTGTTGCCACTAGTGAGATCAACAAACAAGTCAGATGAAATATGATATGAAGAGGCAATGATGAAGGAGGCATATCTAGCGACAATTCAAATTAAAGAAAGAAGGAATTATGAAGCCAAGGAAATACATGTTTTATTGGCTCCATGTGGTGGACATCACATGAATACTTGGCACAAATTCTGACGTGTGTTTATGTCAGGCTAGAATACTAATATATTATATTATTTACATTTAGTTAGCTTCGGGCTTATATGCCTTTGTACACGTGAGTTGCTAGCATAGCTAAGTTGTACGGGGCCAAGGCTCACCACCACAACATCATCCATCTGGTGGAGCGGGATTAACATCTCAAATTTTGGATCCGTTCCTGGTAGCAGGCTCATATCTATTTGCAATTGGTGCTCAGTAGGAAACAGTAAAAATTTGGATTGAAATTTGAACAAGGAATTAAGGAATCAGACTATCTAGAAATTGGCACTGCACTGGGTCGGTGCACCCAACCGAGTTCAACAGTGTGGCATCTAGCATATAACTTTTTATGAAATACTTTATCCACACGACCACACCCCCTACTTTACTATTATTTTAGTCAAAACAAATGTGATGGATACCGCCTCTGTCCAAAAGACAACCCTTTCTGATCTAAAAATTGTTTTTGCTATAATACACTATATTACAAGACTTTAACCCATGATATTCCTTAGGTGTCATTGGAGGAAAATGATGTGATTGTGGCTGAATTTACCGAGGCCGAGGTCAAGGAGGCAGTTTTCCAATTGGAACATAATAATGCACCCGGACTTCCGTAGAGAGAATTTAAATTTTTATAGCCTAAATTTACGAAGTTTCCCTGCTGAATTTTACCAAGTCTTTTGGTCATTAATTTAAGATGACCTAATGGCCCTTTTTTTGGACTTCCGTAGAGAGAATTTAAATCTTTATAGCCTAAATTTTGGGATAATCACCCTCATCCCAAAAAGTGCAGAAGCTACAAAAATACAACACTATAGACCTATTTGCGTTCTTAATGTTAGCTTTAAAATTTTCACTAAAGTTGGCACAAATTGGCTGAATAAAGTAGCTCACACTTGTGGTCAATCCGACCCAAAACGACCTTCATGCAAGGCGAAATATAATGGAAGGTGTTGTCATCCTCCATGAGACCATCCACGAACTTCATACCAAGAAAAGATACAGGGGTGGTCTTTAAAATTGATTTCGAAAAAGGCCTATGACAAAGTTAAATGATCTTTTCTTCAACAAACTCTACGCATGAAGGGATTTTCTCCTACATGGTGTAGATGGGTTGAGCAAATGGTCACATGAGGTAGTGTAGGGATTAAAATTAATGATGATATTAGTGTAGGTATACGCTAAGGAGATCCGATGTCTCCAATCTTATTTAACATCGTGGATGATATGCTAGCTCTTATTATTAAAAAGAGCAAAGTCGATGAATAAATAAGTGGTTTCTTCCTCATTTAGTTGATGATGGATTATCTATCCTCCAATACGCAGATGACACCGTCATCTTCCTTGATCATGATCTAGAACAAGCAAAAAATATGAAACTTTTGCTTTGCACTTTTTTGAGCAATTGTCGGGGCTTAAAAATAAATTTTCACAAGACTGAAATCTTTACGCTATGGTATGGCCAAAGAGGTGGAGAATGAATATACCACTCTCTTTGGATGTAATCTTGGAGAGTACCCCTATAAAATTAATATTTGGGTATGCCTATGCACCACATAAAGCTACTCAATTCGGAGTGGTATAAAGTAGAAGAAAGATTTGAGAAGAAACTCTCTTGTTGGAAAGCTAGGTACCTGTCTTATGGAGGCCATTTAGTCCTCCTAAATTCAGTACTTAGCAGTCTAACCATGTTTATGATGTCCTTTTTCGAAATTCCAAAAGGAGTTTTGAAAAATCTTGACCATTTCAGATCAAGTTTCTTTTGGCAAGGATCATCCGAAAAACATAAATATCGGCTTGCTAAATGGGACATCCTATGCGACCCTAAAGAGCAAGGTGGCCTAGGAATTCTAGACCTTCAACTACAAAAGAAACAAGTATTTGTGGTCTAAGTCCTTATCGCAGGTTAAGGCTAAACCATATGATTCCCACTTTTGGAGGGGTCTTATGAAAATTAAAGATGAAGTCTTAACTAATGGCACTTTTTCTATCAAAGATGGATGTGCCATGCGTTTTTGGAAGGACACTTGGGTAGGAGACATGTCTTTCAAAGATAGGTATCCGTCTCTATATAATATAGTGAGAAACCCACATGCAACGGTGGCCAAAGTTTTGGCATCACGACCTCTTAATACCTCATTTAGGAGGGCGTAGCTCGGACCTAGAATGAGAGAGTGGTCTAATCTTGTAGCACAGATAACACCTTTTAATTTAGTTGATGGGTCAGATTCATTTAGGTGGAATCTAACCAAATCAAGGATGTTTACAGGTTCGATCGATGTATGTCACTAATAAATTCCCATCAACCTTTAAGACATAAGAAAATCTAGAAGATTAAGATTCCTCTAAAAATTAAGATTTTCCTCTACTTTTTACAAGGAGAGGTGATCTTAACTAAAGACAATCTTGCTAGGAAAAATTGGAATGGCAGTCAACAATGCGTTGGCTGTAACCAGAATGAATCAATTCAACATCTTTTCCTGGATTGTCATTATGCTAAAATGGTTTGGCGGATAGTATATCTTGCTACAGGCTTAACTCAACCCAGATCTATTAGACATTTATTTGGTTCTTGGCATTCTAATCAAAATGATAAGATTAGAGATATGATTTGGGTTGGGGTTGCTGCTTTTTGCTGGGCCATCTGGAATACCCACAATGATATCTGTTATAATACAATTAAATATAACTCTATTCTGCAGGTTATTTTCAGGGGAACATATTGGCTATGTTTCTAGGAACAGTTGCAACATGATGATTTAAACAAGAATCTACTATCATCATTGAGCACCAAAATCGAGATGGTCTCGCTACAGCAAAGCTTAACGGTGGTTGGAAGCACCTTTATAGACTGTGCTAGGTTTTTGTTTTGATTACCGAGCAGTTGTTGCTCCTTTTCTTTCTCTAAGCATTTGTCGCTCTACTTTCAAAAACTCTATAATAATTGGGTTGTGCACATCTCTGTGACGTAGAGGCCGAATGATTCATCGATCCTTCATCTAAAAAAACACTATATTATAGGACAAAGGGGGTATGCATAAGCAAAAAAAGGTTGTGCATTAGGTGTGCCTTACAAATGGTAGGCATTCGAGTTTCACAATGCATATGCATTACAGTCTGGTAGTTTCATTGGTCGATTAAATAAAGAAATCATCATTTTTCACAATCCACTATGTGTAGTCAGTACAGTCTCATATAATTAAATTGGTGGATGAAATAAATGAATCCGATATGAATAATACATATTAAGTGAACCGTAGCCCATACCGCCAGATCACCATGTGAAAAAATTAGGAAAAAAATATGCCCCACAAATGCCCATGTAGCCATGTAGGAGTACCCCTCTAGCGTCATGACACACAACAAGTTACTATAATTACGAGCTCTCCTAGACGTGTGCCTACAAATTCAATATGAGTCTTACAAGTTAGAGTTCTCTTGAGTCACAAGACGTATTCTAGTTTGTTTGTTCTTGTGAGAGTCACGCTTCTAACTTATAGTCACGACTCTACCTGCTATGATCCACGGAAATCCCTCCTTGGTGTTTCATTTTCTCCAAGGAACATGGGAGATATATATACATACACTTGGGCATGCGAGGCATCAGGAGACCAAGTTGTTAGCTAATGATACACATTTGTTTTGGTAGTCTGCCCTGTACGGGCTCAATGTTGACACCCAGTGAAGAAAACCCTGTGCCGCTGGGTACAAAACAGGAGTGAGATCATCCATCAAACAAGTGAGTCCAAAGATACTCCGCGGAGACAGAGTGTGTTTCAAACTTCTGAGGTGTGAAATGTTGTGGAATCTCACTATTGATGTAGTTCGTGTCTAGGTTATGCTGCCACTTCATTTTCATGAGTGCTGCTCATCTATTGAAAGACAAAAGAACAGACAATCAGTGAGCAATTCTTGTGAGCATGTGAGTGAGGCATTAGGACACCATGTTGTGGGATAATGATCAAGCTGTTTTATTAGTCTACCTTCTACCTTATACGGGCCCAATTTCGCTACCACATTCAAAGATGGCGACTAGGCAGCAACAATACTGGTGTGGTCACCTGACCCCCGGCCTTGGATTTTTGCAAATTCAATATACCATGAAGTGGATCATATTATCGATTTGGAGAAGCAGGATAAACATTTTTAAATTTGGGATCAGCTCCTGCTTTCTCATTCAGTTACTTGGGTCTACTGTTGTTTGATGGTCAAGGTTGTTTACTGTTTGTAGTCTTTGGTGAGCTTCTTTTGTGTGTGAGACTGTGAGTGTTATGTACGTGTGGTGCTGTTTGGGTGATGTTGTATGAATTCTAAGCACCTTAATTTCTTTTTATTATTTGTATTTTAATATATTGATTCACAGCTCACCTACATATTCGAGAAAAAAACTCTTCTCAATCGCACATCATTAATAGCATCAAACTTAATATATTTAGTCACTAGTCAGATCTAAGCTTATGTTGTGAAGCAGGAAATCAGCGATGTGCTGTAATGCCATGTCTAATAAAGAATGATGCCTACTATCTCATTCAGGTACTTTCCTAATGCTATGGCTTCCTTTAGACTTCATTTTTTCTCTTTCCTCTACGCCTGCATTATGTATATGTGCCCTACCAACAATCGTGCTTTTTATCTACACAAACAGGCCATAATTGTAACTTTAAACAGTATGGATTTGGTACGTTATAAATGAATTGTACTGCTAGCTGAATGTATGCTTTAGCAGCCTTACTCATGTACGTGCCTGTGATGTGTGTAGACCGAGGTTAATTGGAATTTGGATCTCTTATACATAGACACTTTGCAAGGATGTATATAAGAGCAATACTATAGGCTACTCGGTTCCTATGTTAGAAACAGACGTAGACCTAGGAGTGTGGAGCATGCATCAGGAGACTATGCTGGCAGCTGAGCAATGCTCCATGTAACTATTTCTTGTGCACTGCCTGACCTCTATGTGCACACTTGGGAGCATCACCAATAATCTGTTGTATTCCAAGATGTCTAGATCTTAAATATTGGTACCTGGTGATGTAACCAATGTTGTGGTGATATTTTTGTTGGAGACAATATGGATCCAGAGGGTTCAATGGTTGCATCTTCTAAGACTTTGATTCGCTAGGGCCTGTTTCCCCTCCGTGCCTTAACATTGCCTATATCTTGGATGCAGGCTCTCATCTTGATCGGCCAGGCCTAATTATACAAAACCATGTTTCAAAGTCAACTACAACAATTGTTTAATTGGTACTTTGCTTGGTCACATGACCATATATTTCATTTATCATATAAACCTTAATCTACTTGGAAAAATACTAATACACCTTAAAATACAATATGCTATTCGTTTATCAATACCATCACCCCGTGGGTTTGGCTCCCGAGAAACTTATTTGATTCTTGTTTCTGGCGATCCAGGCTTGCTCCCTCCTTTTGCACAACGCGGACATGCTCGATCTGGCCTACTTCTAACCACTAAACGTCAGACACATTGCTCCTCTCGTAAGCAGACCCTACCCAGCCTAGGATGTCGTGGTATCCATGCACACTATTCAAGCAACAACATCAGACACATACGTCAAGCCAACCTAGGCAGCCCATATGCAGGGAACCGGCCCCTATTTTCTCCACCCAGCCTGGGTAGAGCTGGGTAACCATGCTAGAGACGTTCAACCGGCTTTGTTAGTTTGGTTGCCTTAGCCTCTCTCTCAATCTGGCCTAGCAGCTCTATTGTCTTGATTGCAAGGTTGCGAATGCCTGCAGATTGCTCTGGCCTAGAACACCAACACGCGCTCGCGCCCTCACATCATAATGGACAGGCTCCACAGGAGCAAGAAAATTTTACGTATTGAAAGAGACAACCCCGGCACGCCTTTTGCCAATGGTGAACTTGGCTGGAACCCTCGCCTAGCCAAACCAATCATGTGGACCTTACATCTACAAAGCCTGGATGGGTTGGATGAGGGCAACTAATTATCCCCTAAAACTAGGTAAAACTTGCACACATGTTTGCATGGCCATGTCCACCATGCATCCGAAACCACGTCATGGAACAATGGAAGAAAAAGAGTGTGATGAAAACATGCAGTTCATGCCAAAATTCAGAGCCTACTCTGCTGATGTGGCCTACTCGAACAAACACTTTCACACCAAAGTGAAAATCTTGTTATCTTTATTTTGACATCAACTTTTAAACAAGACTTTGTTTTGATAACGTTCTTTCAAAGAATCATAAGGTTCTGCATAAGGGTTGTAATTAGGTGAGTCATTTATAAGAGTTATGGTTGGCGCATGGTCAGCAGAGATTCTGATTATGGGTCAGCAGGTGGTGATGTGATTATTAGGCGGGTTTCTGGCCCTACCATTTGCACAGAGACGCATGTGTCTGTCGTTGCTCCCTACTGTCCTGGGTCGACTCTAGGGTGGAAACAAAAAGAAATTAATCACGTTAGATGCAATTAAGAACTCAATATAAACATGAAATGACTGCGTGTGTACGTTATAGAGATTGATGGTGTGTAAAGTTTAGCAAATATGCCATACTAATTGAATTGTATATTAGTTGGTTGGTTATTTATTTCACTAGAATTGCCCACACATGCACCTCTGGTGTCATGATAAAACAATTCAACTATGAGCCCCCCATGGAAATTGCGTGCCTATAAGAGCAACACCAAGTTTACAAGTTGAAGCACTCTCATGTCACAAGACGTTCTACCTTCTTGCAAAGTGTCAGCCTTCTCACAGGCAGTTAGATATATATACCACCTATAGCTAGGTTCCTCTAGGTCTTTTGTTTTCTTCCTGGGACATGGGAGCTGAGGTACATACACATGCATAGGTGATAGGCCTCGGAGAACGGTGTAGCGTCTTTCTTGTATGGGCTCAGCAAAGTCATGGTGAGCAAAGACGCCTGTTCTGCCTCGTTTGGGAGAAGGGAAGATACCTGTCCAGGGACAGCATACCCCGTTGATTTTACTGGACCAACGAATCCCCTGCTACTTCCCTCCCCCTTCCATGGAAGTCCTAATTCATATGGTTCCTGCTTATTGAAAACAGAAGAAAAGATAATCATCTCTTATTTGCCTAGTTAGCGAGAGCTGCATGACCGAATAAGCAATGGTTCTGGCCATATCTGTGATCAAGTTGCATGATGCAGTTAAAAGCCATGTTTATCTGACTACTGAAAAACAACATACCAAATCTATAACCGTACGTCCAGAGAAGAATATATAATATGGTAATATACGCGCGAGTGTAATATTTCTGGATCCCTAGGTAGAGACACAAATTTGTTTCATCCGCACAACTCAACCTAAGTTCTTGACATCCAGAAAAATCCTATTAATTGTTACTTACACAGCTGTGCAGTGAGCAGAGACTACTTTGCAACTCAGCTAATGTCGTTGTCACCAGGGTAAAAAACAGCAAATTAAAGTCAAGATCATTACCATTTAAAATGTTTGTGTGCTCTGCACGCCCAAGCCCCTAAAAATGTTGGTTCTTCGTAAACGTTAGCTTTCTGACAAAGCACTATGTACAGCTGTACAGTCCTACAATAGTCGGTGAAAATACATAATTCAGTGTGTGAATCGTATGTGTGTTGTGGCTGGCTGGGTGGTGATATCACTAGATGATGCGCATGTGCCTCTCTCACACGTCATGACACAGCAAGTTAATTACAAATTAATTCTCGTGGAAAATATATTCTGTGCCTACAAAAAGCAAAACAAAGTTTACAAGTTGGAGCTCACTCAACTCAGAGACGTTCTACCTTGTCTTGTCGCTAAGGTTATACCCACTCACATAGCAACTTAGCTACTACACTCCACCTTCATGGCTACGCCCCTTGGAACTTATGAAATCTCTGATTAGTTTCATTCCTTTTCTCCATGAGACATGGGAGATACATAGACATGGGCCTATGAGACGTCAGGAAACTGTATTGTCACCCAGCAGCCCTTTTCTGTTTTTCCAGAGCACCATCTACCTCGTGGAGATTGAATATTGCCACCAATTATGGATAGTGAGATGATCACACACGGTGAGATGAGGATTCTCTGCTGAGAGAGGGTGCCCCCAAGGAATTGACTAACACAGATAAGTTGTGGATTTTGAGACTAACAGCAATGGCTGATCCCACAAAATTAAAGAGGACAAGCAGAGACCATATGGATTTTTGCTTTCTTGAGTTTGGAATTCTAATTCATCCCTCATGCGTAACAAGACTCTTTTGTTCCGAACAAATTGTGCCTCTATCAAGCTAGCTGTGGTGGGCATACCGCATACGATGATCTGCTTGATGCAATTGAAATCCATGGTTATCTCGCTATTCAAAAAATAACACAGAATGTACTACCGTGACAATATAATATGGTAGCTTACTAGTCCAGTATTTCTAGATCGATCTCACAATAGACAGAAATTTGTTCTGCTCTGGCCATAATTTACTATTAGCTTCATTGTTAGCCTACTTAATATTCTAACATTTGAAAACTAAATACCAATGAGAACATAAAACGATTAAATTGGGCATAGCGACAGATTGTCAGCGTCTGTAATTGAACATGGATTTTACACTAATAAATGAATTACGGCTGTTGTGAGTTGTGACTCCCTATTTATATATCGCAAGACGATGCTAATATTTACTCATGAGCCTCTGGTGCAAAGCAAGATTAATTGGCTCCCATTCATGGGCACTATATGTCGTCTATATATATATAAGAGCAACATCACTCATGAGTCACAAAAGGTTATCTGCATTGGGAGATAGATGTAGGCCTACGAAAGTGAGATGCACCAGGAAAGGGTGCCAACACAAGCAAAACGATCCACATAACTATTCCTTCTACATTGCCTTCATTTGGTGATGTTTTGCAACACAAATGACCTGCTATACATCTTGATCGAGTTGTTTTAGATACGGGATGATGGCACGCCGCAACCTAGCTATTGGTGCCATGATAGATGGTTTTGGTGGACAAAGGGTTACTTCCTCGCAAACTAGACCCATGGGTCGCGTGAAAGGTTCTTCAACCGCCTCTTTGATAAGGTCATGGGCAACATGCATGCAACATTGATATTAAGGATGGGGTCCGCTCCTATGTGCAACAACTAAAGTCATACTCCACAATGGCATAATAAGGTGGGTCCAGATGATTCACCCACTCTCCCTTCTCTATTCTTTTGGCGGCATCAAAACTCGGAGAGAGAAATTAAGGGAGACATATTCAATTGTATTTGATTCTTATAGTTGGCCACAAGCTTGAGGTGCACATTACCTTAAGGAGATGTTTGTCCACAATGTATAAGGTGCATTTCTGAAACAACAATAAATGCTTAAGATCACCTTTTTTGCAACATTGTGGTTGCCCTAAGGTCACTACAACTTTGGCAATAAAGTCGGTTTAGTCTCCCAAAACAAATCATATTTCCTAGACGATAGCTAACAGGCTCAGAAAATGTGTTGTGAACTTGTGGTTAGGGACCACTAAGGATTATATGATTAGAGTTGCACTCGGTTTATCATTGAGCTTATATGGTTGTGATTAGGAATTGGTTAAAGGGTTATGATTCGGGGGCGGGCAGTAGAGATGGTGATTAGTGGTCGTATTGCTATTGGAGCTACGGGGTTCTGATCCTATAGTCTGCATATTAATTACTTGTAGCTAAAGATATTTTGATGCACTGTTAGTATGCAAATTCAAGAATATTGATAATAGCAGATATTCATCCACGGACTTGAATTTGAAAGAAAAAACAATAAAACATGGATTTTAATTTATCTATTACAGAATCGATCGAGTACCAATACAGATATCTGCGATTGTTTTTTTCTCCTCTACTCTCATATATGTATGCATCACCTTTTTTTTCACGGAAAGAATAGTAAAGTAGTTGTGGTCATGTGGATAAAATATTTTCTAAAAGGTCGTACATGTGCATAGCCTACATTATTTACGGAGGCATGTCCTAAAATGGGTTTTTCCACAATGAATGTGCACTACAGTCTGGTAGAGTCTGATTGGTCCCCAGAGAAATCATCTACTGTATGTACCATCTACGGAGGGCAGAGGCCGCAACTTTGTTCCATTATCAAAAAAAAAAAAAAAAAAACGGTATTTTTCACAATTAGTGAATGAAATAAAGAATTCGATATTGTGTAGTACAGTCTCGTGTAATTCAATTAGTGAATGAAATAAAGAATTCGATATGCATAATATATATTAAGTGAACAGTAGCCCAGAGCACCTGACCATGTGAGAAGTCAAGGAATTATGCTGCACCAAATTAATGCCAATGAAGTCATGTAGGAGTACCTCTATAGCATCATGACAAAACAAGTTAATATGTGCCTACAGAAGCATTTCAAACCTTACAAGTTATAGCTCTCTCGAGTCACATACGTTCTAGTTCATTGGTTCTAGTAGTGAGGATCATCCTTCTAACTCAGAAGATACTGAGGAGACTGAGTATCTTCAAGCTTCTGAGTTGAGAAGGGTTGTTGAATCTAACTGCTCATGTAGAACATGTCTTAGTGATCCTACCACTTCACATATATATTGTTTTCATGAGTGTGCATATATATTATATTCATGAGTGCTGCTCATCTATTAAGACACAAAAGAACGAGTAGGACAATCGGTGAGCAAACACAGTTTTGCTGGATCGAAGCATAATGACGTCAACTTCAAAAAACAGAATGTATTTGTGAGAAAAATGCAAGACGAAATTGTCAAATGCTTTCTCCACAAGCTATGAAGACCAATTCCAGAATGGTAATTATAGATTTGGTGGAGCAGGATCAACATTTTAAATTGCGGATCGGTTCCTGTTAGCTGTCTTATTATATCTGTTTGTTTTTCGGTTAAAACCTGGTCAATCTAATGTTTCTTTTTAAGCGTTGAAATTTAAATAAGGAAAGTGAACCGTATGGAAATTGACACTGCCCTATAAATCCAGCAGATAAACAGTGTGTCAAAAACAGAATAATGGCGCCATACATAGTGACACTGAATACAGCCTACTTATGGTTATTGGCAGGTAGCTACCAATCATTACCGGAGTTGCCTTCTTTGTCGAGTGCTCGACCCATTACCGAGAGCAGGATTTCGTGCACTCGGCAAAGGAGGCGAATCCGGTAGTGAATATCTCTTGCCACTCTGCCACTTCCTTTCCTGAACAGTTTTTGCAACTTCGTTTGGAGTTCGTGTAGTTCAAGGCTTCTTCAGGCTAGTGTACTACAATTTCCTTTTTTTCGAGCAGAATGTCTGCAGTTTCCTGGTGTCCTCAACCTTGGGAAAGCAATTCCATAAAGATAATTACACAACGTCATGAAAGATTCGCTGCTCGCACAGTGTATAAAACATTGGAACAGAGGCAACTTAACTGAGACAGAAGACGGTAGCCTCATGGCTGCCCTACCTCTACACAATGAAAATGTATCAAACAGGCTTTCTACTGCAACTTGTGCCTTTCAGAGCAATACTTTCCTAATTGTGCATACATTTTCCAGTTACATATCTCTCCTTTTGTTATTATCTCTCAAAGGAAAATCATTTTTTGAAAATCCAAGCACAAATTTTGGTGAGTGGAACAATGTTCAAAGAAAGGAAAGTAGAGTGAAGAGATTCTGCAGAAAAAACTAGGTATAACCAAGATGAACTTTCCCCAGTTATTCACAATAGAAAGAGAGAGAAAGAAAGAAGCCATTTGGAGTTGTAAGGATTTAAAAATTATAAAGTTCTACATTTTCAGGTCTCCACACTTGTCTCACTTGTGGAAGCAGAAAAGGATTGGACTCGTATTGAATATGGTATCAATGTTTGCTAATTTCTCCATACCTTCGAATACGTGGATACCCTTCAAATATTATACATATGAGTACAAATTGAATAGGTCGTATGGTGATTCACATTTGAGTATAAATAGTCATAGATCTAAATTTATAAATACTTCCAATATGAAAATGAACAGACTTTCCAAATGAATATGAACTCATCACAGGCCTACTGTGACTCACTATAAATGCTACTCTCAGCCTCTGGAACAGAGCAAGGTTATTAATTGGCTCCCATTCGTTAGTTTGCGTCGTCCATATAAGAGCAATATATATAGTATTATAAAACCTTGCAAACTCACAAAGGTTGGGCTACTCAAAAGATGTATCCTCCCATCAGCTACACAGTTTTTGTTTCCATACGTCCATTTGGTGGTACACGTACTACGCAGTGTGGCCTGGGAGTGCGAGGGATCGGGAGATGATGCTAGCTGTTGAGCGGTCCTGCATGTAACTCTGCCTTGTGCATTGCCTGATTTATCTTCGCACCTGGAGCATCACAAGAAAACTGCTGCATTCCAAGCTGGGAGATTACAGAAAATGGTTCCTGCTGATCCAAAGACAACAATCAGGAGAGGTGCAACAGTAGCCTCTTCTAAAAGGAGTGGACTCGCAAGCACGCCGGAATAGGCTGCCGGACAAGCGTCTCACGGCAACCATAAAAGGAAAGAAACACCAGAAGTGTGTGGTATAGACACTCAGTTTGCAATCTGAGTCGACTCTGCCGAAGAGGCCCACACGTGGGGGAGTTGACGAACGACACTGAATGACTTTGTATGTGAAGATCAGCTCACATCTCTTGTTTGTCAAAAAATTGAAGGTCTCACACATAAACAAATATAAGTTTCTAAGAAGCATGAAGATTAAAATCCTGTTTTGTTTATTTTCACATCGGCCTTAAGACAAGACCTTGTAACAATAATACTTCTCAAACAATCACAAGTGCTCCACCGGGGGATGTGTTTGCGTGCTATGGGGATGTGATTTGGTGAGTCGGCAGAGACTATAATAAGGGGTCACTTAGCAGTGTGCATAGGGCTCACACTGTTTTTCCTTGTTCACTCTGCATCTCAGTCAGAAACAAAAATTACAGGAAGTCACATTAGATACAATTGAAATTAAGAATTCAGTACGAACATTAAAAGAGTTGTAGTGTCAGATCATGTATGTCATACTGAATGCATTATGTGGCTGGTTGGTTAATTATTTATTTCACTGGATGCTGCCCATGCCACCTGTGGTGTCATGATAGGCAGTTAATTATGAGCTCTGATCCCATGGAAAACGGGAGCCTATAAGAGCAACATAAAGTTTACAGGCTAGAGCACTCCCAAGTCACATAATGTTCTATCTTCTTGGAAGGGTCACCCTTCTCACTTAGGTGCACTTAGCTACTCTCTACATAGGCCCTTGGATGTTTTATTTTCATACTCTATGGGATATGCGAAGATATATCCTGGGCATTTGAGGCATCAGGAGGCGATGTTGATAGGATATGATGCATACACATTTTTTCAGTGCAGCATCTTTCTCCTATGGACTTGGTGTTTCCCCAATAGATAATCAAGAAACTCTGCAGAGAGAGCGTGCGTCATTGGGCCAGAACTTGATGCTACTTTACTAGACGACGGAAAGCTCCATGGAAATCTCACTGTGGTGGCAAGCTCCATGGAAAGCTTCGGACAAGCTACTTTACTGGACACAAGAACCTGGTTAGAAGAGTCGTATCGATGCCACCACAGCAAGATTGACATCACCACTGCTGCAAGTGTCACCAACACCAATGCGTGACATCAACTAGGAGATCATCATCGACTCAGCATTGTTTCTGCAGCAGCACTGGCCATCGTTGCCGCCACCAGTGTCACAATCGCTGCATCAACCAAGTGTTCGACAAAATGTCTGGACGCCCACGCCGTTGCTCTAGCGTCCGGGCACGGTGCAGATGCAGTGCCAACTACATAAACAATGTGTATGCTTAACAAGAATTCAATATGAACATTAAATGAGTTTGTAGCATTGGTTCATGTGTGGAGTTCTTTTTTTGCTGAGGAAAGATCATGTGTGAAGTTGAGTGAATGTGTTGATGTTGTAGTAAATGCATAGTATGTGGTTGGTTGGTTATTTATGTCACTAGATGGTGTGAGCAGATCCAGATGGGCAATGCTTGTGGAAAAGCCTTCCAAGAATGAGCAACAGAACCACTCTGAGTGACGACGACATCCCACTTGATGTGTTCTGATTTCTTTAGATGAGCAAGACAAAAAGGGGTTGTCAATTCTCGGCCTACTCTGCTTCTCACGCAAAAGAAGAAAAAAACAAGTGAGAAGAAAGACAAATTTAGTTGTAGAAGTTAAGAATTCAATATGAACATTAAATGTGTTGTAGTTCCCAAACATGTGTAAGGTTGACAAAAAATATGCCACACTAAATAAATCACCCATGCCTGGACCTCTTGCGCCAAGATAGAGCAAGTTAATTACGAGCACACATGGAAAATGTGAGCTCACAAGAGCAACACAATGTTTACAAGTTTGTGCACACTCACAAAATGTTTTAGCTACCTCCCGCAAGGGTCATCCTTCTCACTATTAGGCATTTAGCTACTATATCTAGGCCTGTTGGATCTTTCATTTTTGATCTTTGAGGCACATGGCAGATATGAACACATGGAAATGTGGGGCATCGGGAAACGATGTTGATACCATACGACGTTTTGCAAGTGTAGCATCATCCTTGTATAAGCTCAGTGTTTCCACTGAACATGATCGAGCTATATGTCCAAAGGTTGCGGATTATGAGAGACTGAGGACAGGCAAGCAATAGCTGAACCCTAGAGAATTACGAAGAGGAATAACGGTCAAATGAAGAGACTAGACTAGCAAGGGGGCAGGTAGCTTATTGTAACGAGGCGTAGAAATTCAGGTAAACTCTATTGCTGTTAGTCCTAGCTATTTTTATACTGTTTTCTTTATGAAGACTAGAGCATTTTATCTCTTGTGCGTAGCCAGCTCAGTCTTATCTAATCCGAATGAATGATTAATCTAATCACATTTACCTCCTTCCCATTTCTATCTAATGTTATTTAAACAGCCTAACTGACCATTTGCATATATGAATGTTGTTCTGATGGACTCAGTAGCGGAGCCAGAATCTTTTAGGAGCCTAGGCAATCTAAATTGTACAAAATGTATTTAGCTAGTAATTTACAGTGCTTTTCTTTTAAAAATTGGTGACTAGCCTGGCGGTGGCTCCGCGACTGAATGGACTCACATCCTATATCATATATATGTGTAAGGATATGGTAATTTATATTTAGTGTATCAAATAATAATTATCGGTTAAATAAATGAACAATATAAGAAAAGTAACTCCAAAAACAGTAAAATGTCGACACTAGATGCTACCCAATGCCCATGCATTGTATATCTCATCATAACTGCAGATCAAGTCATGTGCTCCCGTGAAAAAAATGAGCCTACAAAACTAATTGAAACTATGCTTACATGTTAGAGAAAGTTAATTACGAGCTCCCATGGGAAATGGGTGCCTACAAAGGCAATACAATATTTACAAGACCCTAGCTTCTCACTTAGGCACTTAACTCTCTACCAAGGCTCTTTGGATCTGTCATTTTCAATCACCATGGGTCATGGGAGATACGAACACATAGGCATGTGAGGCATCAGGCCAGAGATGACGTTTTTCATCAGATCTTTCTTGTATGGAATAGGTGTTGCTACTGGAGATGCTGAAGGTACTCTGAAGAAGATTGAAGCCGAGGATTAGAAGCAGGATAGAGGGTAGGATTAGAGAACAGAAGAACCTGAGGAGAAGCTACAAAGACCTAGAGGAGGAGGACAAACAAGGAAATTCAAGAAGAATTCCAGAGCACAGAGACATGTATGGTCTGTGAATAATCATAGTTAACTCATCATCTATATACTGTACAAAGTATATGTAGCTTTCACACGAGCTTATCCTGACACAAAAATGGGCAGACAGGCCCATTGCTGAATTTTCATAGCTATTTCTATTACACAGAAATGTAGCTTTCACCCTTACTTCTCACTTAAGCACTTAGCTACTACCTATATATCTAGGTGGCTAGGCCCGTCAGATCTTTCATCTTCGATCTCTATGAGACATGGCAGATATGTACACATGGGCATGTGAGGCATCGGGAAAAGATGTTGATAGCATACGGTACCTACGTGTTCCGTATGTGCGGCATCTTCCTTGTACGGGCTTAGTTTTGTCACTAGACATGGTCGAGGTACTCTATAGAGAGATCGCATGCTTGCCCAATGGTTGCTGGTTCTGAGACTATGCTAGCAATACCTGAACCCAAGAGAATTACAAAGAGGAATAATAGTCAATGCAGAGACTACACATGAAATGGGCCAGTATCCATTTCAAATGAAATGAGTGGAAATTCTTAGTGCTGTCAGTCATAGTTAATTTCATATATATGGTTGTCCTTATGAAGATCAGAAGAACAGTTCATGTCTTATGCCCAACCAGCCTCGTCTATCAATTCTTTTTCATTCAGTTGAACTTTTAGGGGGTAAACGGCACAGTTTTCTTTCATTAACAATATAAATATTATTTAAACAGCAAGCATAATGAATATTTAGTTTTGATAACTCACATCTGAATGTCATGTAAGGGTATAGTAATTATATTTAGCGTGCCAAATAACAAATGTGCATTGAAGAGTAAATGAACAATATAATTAAGAAAATTAGATCCAAGAGTAAAATTTCACTTTTGCCAAAATCCTATTAATTGTTACTCAGACATTGGGGATTATTATACTACCATGATTCTACTATTAGAGAAAAATCTACTTCACATCATAGCCAAAGTTCTTGTCATCCAGATAAATCTTATTAATTTTTACAAAGAACATGGAGGTGACTACATACATCATAATGTAGCAACAATCTTTTTTTACCAGATGATGTTCTATGTGCAGGACAACAAAAACGTGCCAAGGCACAGCGTAAGTATATATTTGGCTTTGTATTGTGCTACGTAAGGTCTATTGCAAACTAATTCTATATGTCTTGTGGTTGGCTTTATCTCTATATGCTGCCCTTGCAATGTACTGCGATCATAACAGAGCAAGTCAAGTATGAGCTTAAATGGAAAATACTCCTACAAAATCGACCCAAAGTGTACAAGTTAATTAGAGCTCTCTCAAGTCCGAAACATTCTACCTTCTTGTAAGGATGACCCTTCTCAATTTCTCAATTAGCCGTTTAGACACTTTTGCCAACGTACTCTACCTGTGACACCATGGAAATTACTCGGTTTCTTTGATTTTCTGTATGGGACATGTGCACTATCTGCTGCCTTGTATGGGCTCAGTGTAGCCACTTGAGAGGCCAAATTTACAGATAGAGAAGTTATAATATGAGAATGAGAATCATCTTGACCTACTAAAGATCTGTAATGTGCTGGAATATTATCCTAGTGGACATCCCACTTGCTAGTGCCTTCCCAGAAATTGTCTATGTTTTGAAATCACAAATCAGTAGTCAGTTTCTTCATGGAAGCCATCATTCTTTTGTGTTGGACAATTTGGAAAGCGAGAAATGAGTTGATCTTCAAAGGAGTTAGCTTCAATCTTGAGGATTGCAGGAGATTCTTCTTTAGTGAAATGGTGCTTCTGAAACACCGAGTCAAGCAAGGTCCTGAGCAGCAGTTTTCCTCATGGCTACAAAGATTTGGCTAGCTTATGTTTTGCTTCTTTTTTTTTTTTTTTTTTGTTTCTTTCTTTGTTCCCTAGGCTTGTAATTCAGACTCTGTTTTGATTCGTTTAATATATTTGCATTTACTGTAGGGGGCTCGGCCCCTCCAGATTCTTAAAAAAAAAAAACTAAAGATCTGTAATGACTTCAGAGTACACAAGACAAATAATAAGATAGTAAAAGGTGAATTATTAGCTTCTACCACAAAATTCAGCAAATCATAGTTACAGAAAGAGCCGTGCAACATTACATTATAGTATCATAATGCTAGCAGTGAAAAAATGCATCTCAACCAAACTCCTTTTCAACCGAATAAATAAATCCTATTAATTATTAGACAACTGTACACTGGCTAATGGGGTGTCATGACCCAGGAAATAGGGCCCGGGAGGACAGGCCCGACGGGCCCGGGGGGCGCCGGCACCGCCCCTGGGCTGCGTGCCCCCCCGCCGCCCCCCCTCCCTTCCGCGGATTCTTCGACGCTAATCCGGAGATAAAGAAGGAAAATATCTAGGATTATCTTTAGGCGTTTTTTGGTGTGCAAGGGGCTATCTCATCCATAAGGGAGACCCTTATTAGGAAATAAATAAATAGGACATGCTTGTAAAAGGTATTCCAATCTATAAGGAAACCTTTAGAGATTGCTTGAGATACAAGTCCCAATAGTCGGGCTATATAAGTAAGGGTGCTGTAATCTTTCGGGGTAACAAGCAAATAAAGAAATTTATCCCATCTTCCCTGCCTCCTCTCCTCCCGCGGCGCCCCCCCCTGCCCTCTGCCGCGCCCGCGCAGCATCCGCCTCGGGGGCGCCGCCCGACAACGCCGCCGCCCGCCCGCACGGCGCCGCCGTCCGCCTCCACCACCGTCGCCGTCACCTTCCTCTCCATCCTTTCCCAATTCACGTGTCAATTCCGGCCCAATCTAGCTGGAATCGGCGGTGGTATCCGGAGACCACTACGATCCACCCAACACCATGGGACGCTGAATCCAAGGCGGCTGGCTGAAGAACTTGACGAGGCGAGGTCGCCGGGATCCACGGCGGGATGGACAAGCTCGATGATCGGATCTCCATCTTCACGGCGATGATCACGCAGCGCTCAAACACCGCCAACAACTCCGTGAAGCCGAGACCGAGATGCGGGCAATGTTCGAGGCAGCAGCCCGTGACTTCATCAAGAGACGGATGATGGCAAGCGAGAACGGGACAATCAGGTCACCGCGGTGATCGACAAATCGATGAAGTGCTACTTGAAGCCACAAACCGCGCCCGGCCAGTCCACATCCTCGGCAGGGCGCATGTGCCGCCCCCCTCCACCTCACAGTTGACACCTTCCCAGGTCTCGCTCCCTTTGCACAAGTTGTCCTTCCCCACCTATGATGGCAAAGAAGATCCCTTCCATGGATCAACGGCTGCGAGCAATTCTTGAGGAGGACAAGGTGCGCCCGACCCACGAGCAAGTGCAGTGCGCCTCCTATCATCTCACGGGAGGAGCACAGCAATGGTACATGAGGCTGTCGGGGGGAGAAACCGGTGGCGATTGGGCAAGCTTCGCCAAATCGTCAACGGCGCTTTGGCCCGGCTGAGCTGGCGAAATCGGTGGGTGAGCTGACATCGCTAAGGAAGGCGAGGCACCGTCGGCAGTACACGCGGGCAGTTCGGCACCGCGTGGCGCGGGCGAGGCCACCTCGGCGACAAGCGGCGGGTGAACATCTACGGCGAGGCTTGGGCGAACCGCTCAAGACGGACGTCGAGATGCAAAATCCCAAGGACATGGAGGCTGCCATGTCTCGCCCGGGCGTCTGGCGGCGCCTCACCATCCTCTACAATACCGGCAAGCCCGGCCGGGCGAGGCCGGGCGCTGCGCCCATGGCCTGCGGGCCGCCCCCGGGCGCCCCCTCCTCGGCAGCACCTACACGGCCGTTCAAGCGGGCGACACGAGAAGAGATGGCGGGCGATGTAAAATTTGGACTCGCTTCAAGCGTGATGAACCGTTCTCCCGGGGTCACAAGTGCAAGCACCTCGCCGACATCCACGATCTTCAACGACTACAATGGCGAGCCGGCGGGCGTCAAGGAGGAGCGGTTGATCCCGAAGGTCCTCGTCGGGGACCCGACTCCCCGATGCGTGGTGCTCATTCCCTCTACCTCGTCGGTATGATCTCAGGAGCGGGAGTCAACATCATCGTCGACTCGGGGCTACGCACAACTACATCGACCCCGTGTGGTACCCCACGCAGGCCTCCGGACTCGGCCGGTCGCGTGTCTTGATCACCAGCGCGCGGCGCCCACCTCTACATGTCGGGCTGTCACCTTCGGCGTACCTCTACGCCTCGGCGCCAGCACAGCCGACATCGGCGCCCTACGTGCGCCAGCGGGCGACGGCGTCGGCGTCATCCTTGGCATGCCTTGGCTGGCGGGCCTAGGGCGAGTAGCGTGGGACTTCCACGACCCACGAGCCGATACTACGCAGCGGTCGCCCGACCGCGTTCACGGCAGCTCCACCTCCTCGGCGTAGGGGTGCCCGGGTCTGGCCTGCTCCGGTCGGGCATCTTCGCCGACATCCGGACGCCCATGACTTCGACTTGGGAAGCGTTCGAGGCATGCGGCGCCTTGGACCTCTTCAACACGTCCGCCGGGTCTTCGTTCAGCTACGTCGGGCTACAGCTGGAGGATCAGCACCTCGCCGCGTCGCCCTCAGCGTCACCACGGGCGCGCCGCAAAGCATGGGCGGCGAGGGGACGGCCTCCCGCTCTTCGGCGGCCGATTCTACCTCCGGGCTTCCTCCCCTTTGCTTCGGACCTGCTGGAGGCCTTGCACGGGGGCGGAGTTCGAAGGGCGAACTTCCTCGCCTTGAGGGCGCCTACGAGCGGCCAACTTCAGCTGCACCAACTGCCATGCTTTGTAGGGCGTATGTGGCCCACGGCGCCACCATGTCGCCCGGCCCGGTCGTTTTTCCTCCATGGCATGGATCGCCTCTTCCTCCACGGTCGACAACGTCCACATCAGCTATGATGCAGAGAGGGGTGTCCATCAGCTTTCGCCCTCTCTATTTGACGTCGGCTCCTTCATGTACGATGCGATGTTGAACTTGGCTGCCACTCCTACCCGCCGGGGAATTCACTATCGGCACCTCCGCCGCTCTTCGTCAGCGCTCCACCCAATGGCGTTTCTTGTTCCTGGAAAGCCCTCCCGCGACATGGTGCATCGGGCACGGATATGGGCATTCAAAGGGAGCTCCCTCTTGGCGGCCCGTCGTCGGACAACTTCCACAGCGGGGCGTGCGGTTCACCGCTACATCTACCATGGCTACATCGGCAACCTTCACTATCTCTTGGAATTTGATCCCAAGCGAACTAGGGACAACATGATCTCGGGAATCCAGTACAAGGGCGCCTCGTGCTACGAGGTTGAGCTCATTGTTCGAGGGCGACAGATCTCCACCCGGGTGTCACTTTGAATGGACATTCATCCGGCGCGAGGGCGGTCGGAGAAAGGGGAGATGTCATGACCCGGAAATAGGGCCCGGGAGGAGGGCAGGCCCGGCGGGCCGGGGGCGCCGGCACCGCCCCCGGGCTCAAGGCTGTATCGCCCGCCGCCGTCCCCTCCCTTCCGCTGATTCTTTGGCAACTAATCCGGAGATAAGAAGGAAAATATCTAGGATTATCTTTAGGCGTTTTGGTGTGCAAGGGGCTATCTCATCCATAAGGGAGACCCTTATTAGGAAATAAATAAATAGGACATGCTTGTAAAAGGTATTCCAATCTATAAGAAAACCTTTAGAGAGATTGCTTCAGATACAAGTCCCAATAGTCGGGCTATATAAGTAAAGGGGTGCGTAATCTTTCGGGGTAACAAGCAAATAAAGAAATTTATCCCATCTTCCCCTGCCTCCTCCTCCTCCGCGCGCCCCACCCCTACCCTGCGCCGCCGCCGCCGCCAAGCCGCCAGCGCCACAACCCGCTCAGCCTCGGGCAGCGCCGCCTCGGGCAGCGCGCCCGGCGCCGCCCGCCCGCCCCGGCGCTGACGCCGCCGTCCGCCTCCACCGCCCGTCGCCGTCACCTTTCTCCCCATCCTTCCCCAATTCACGTGTCAATTCGGCCCAATCTAGCTAGAATCTGACATGGGGCTATGATGATCTTGGAATAGAGAAAAAAAATACTTTATAACTCAGCTAGAAGTAGTAGCTTTTTCTGATGCCGAACACTGTGTGAGCAGAAAGCTGCTTAAGCAGCACCTTTTCTGGCTGCCAAACACCACAGGATCACTAGGATTACAAATGATTTTGTTCAGCATCCCTGAAAAGGTAGCATTATTAAGTGAGCTATTAGTGTAGCACCTGACTATGAGTGAAGTGGAGCAAATATGCCACTGGATGCTGTACATGCACCTCTCTCTATCTATCGCGCCATGACATAACAAGTTAATTGCAAGCTCCATGTAGAAAATAAAATGTGCGCCTATTCAAGCACAACAAAGCTTACAAGCTAGAGCTCTATCAAGATATATGTAACAGACACTATACCTTCTCTGTAGGTTACCCTACTCACTTGGACACTACTATTAGCTACTCTCTACCTACACGGCTATGACCCTTGGAAATATATGCTTGTTGGTTGCATACCTTTTCTCCATGAGACATGCGAGAAACATATATACACATAGGCCTGCAAGGCATCAGGAGACGGTGTGGTCGTCAACCACTGCTTTACAGGATTCTCAGTGCACCATATTCCTTGCACGGACTCGGTGTTGCCACCGGTGACAGCAAACAAACAATGATCCTATGGGACCATGCATAGTGAGATGATCACACATAGTGAGCTAGCTGAAGATGTTGCTTTTTAATGGAAAAGCTGAAGATGTTCTGCGGAGAGAGAGAGAGTGCAGGCTCAAGGAAGATTTGCCATGCATGCTCAATGGTTATGGATTATGAGACCAATACCAGTTAATAGCTGATCATTTATTTATAAGGTACTATATAGACCATTTTTTTTTTTTTGAAAGCTTATATAGACCATTCATATGTAATTAGCCTTTGGACAAGAAATTCAGAAAACCTCTTGTGCTGGAAATCCTAGTTCCATATGGCTTTGTGTTCTTGATATGAGAATTCTAATTAATTTGTCATGCTTAGCAAGCCCGTTTGTTTCAAACGAACTGTGCTTCTATCATCTATAGCCAGTATGGTTTTTTTATATCTACTCTATTACACAATGCACCATGTGCAGACATCAGTCTGCCACATAACATTGGTCGGTTATGTAGAATTCGATACCAATAATATACTAGGTAGCCGTAACCTTTAGCGTCTGACCATGTGCCAATGCAAATGGATCAACTATGCCACACAAATTAAATGTGTGTGTTGTGTGGCTGGCTGGCTGCTTCGCTAATTATTTCATATATGGTGGGTGCTTTCCCATGTACGAGTACCCCTATAAAGCGTCGTGGCACAAGTTAGAGCTCTCTAGAGTACAGACGTTTTCTACCTTCTTGCTTCAGTAGAGTGTTACCCTTCTCTCATAGCTTCTCTACTACATCCCTCGGAAATTCCTCCTTAATTGGTCTTCCATTTGTCCATGGCACATGCATGCGAGGCATGCATAGTTACATACACTTGACCATGCGAGGCATCAGGATAGCGTGTTCTCGGCCAAGGACTGAGACACGTTTAGTCAGTATACAATCTGCCTTGTTCATGCCGAATGTCACCACAGAGGAACTCTGCGGTGTTGCTACTAACGACGGAGCTGTAGGAATGATGTTTGTTCCTGTCATATGTAGTGAAAACACAATTGGGCATAGCTCTCGGTAGGGCCAAAGTCTTCTCTTCTCATTCCGGCCATTTGGAGTTGATGGGCTGGGTCTAGTCTGCTCAGCTTGAAACTCAAAATTTTCAATGTTTCCACCAGAGACGGTGCACAAACAACGATGCATTGGGACTATGCATAGTGAGGTGATCACACATAGTGAGCTAGCTGAAGATGTTTTTTTTATGGAAAAGCTGAAGATGCTCTGTAGAGTGTGCATGCTCAAGGAGGATTTTCCAAGCATGCTAAATGGTTATGGATTATGATACTAATGCTAGTTAATGGCTGATCATTTATAAGGTACTATAGACCATTCATATGTAACTGGGCTTTGCACAAGAAATTCAGATAACCTCTTGTGCTGGAAATCCTACTTCCGTGTGGCTTTGTGTTCTTGATATCAGAATTCTAATTAATTTGCATGCTTAGCAAGCCGGCTTGTCCGGAATCAACTGTGCTTCTATCATAGCCAGTTGTTTTAATTTTCTTTTTTTTCCATTACACAATGCACCATGTGCACTACAATCTCGTACTCGTACATAACATTGGTTGGTTAAATAAAAGATACCAATAATGCAGAGCCATAACCCGTATCGTCTTACCATGTGCGCCAATGTAAATGGAGAAACTGTGTCACACTAATTAAATGCGTCATGTGCACGTTGTGTGGCTGGCTGGCTGCTTTGTTAATTATTTCACTGTATGGTGGATGCTGCCCATGTAGGAGTACCAACCTATATATAGCGTCGTGGCAAAAGTTAGAGCTCTCTAGAGTACAGACATTATTCTACCTTCTTGCTTCTGCCGAGTGTCACCCTCCATTCTCTCATACCTTCTCTATACGTCCCTCAGAAATCCCTCCTTAATTGTTCTTCCATTTGTCCATGGGACATGCATGGGAGGCATATATACATAGGTACATACCTTGATCATGCGAGGCATCAGGATACCGTGTGGTTAGCACAACACTCAGACATGTTTTGTCAGTATACAATCTGCGTTGTACATGCTGAATGTCACCACATAAGCACTCGGCCGTGGATGAATGATGATCTGAAGAGGCAGTGATGAGTCCATAGCTTCTCAAGATACTCGTGGAGACATATCTAGCAATAATTCAAACTTAGCAGCTGTGTTGCAACATTGTAGAAAGAAGGAATTATGAAGACAAGGAAATACATGTTTATTGGTTCCATGTGGTGGACATCACAAGAATACTCGGCACAAATTCTGACGTGTTTACATCAGGCTGGAATATTATATTATTTACATTTAGTTAGCTTCGGGCTTACATGCCTTTGTTGACGTGAGTTGCTAGCATAGCTATGTTGTATGGGGCCAAGTGTCACCACCAAATCATCACCCATTTGGTGAGCGGGATTAACATCTCAAATTTTGGATATGTTCCTGGTAGCAGGCTCATATCTTTTTGCAATTGGTGCTCAGCAGGAAACAGTAAAAAACTGGATTGAAATTTGAACAAGGAATTAAGGAAATCAGACTATCTAGATTTTTTTTTTTTTTTGAAATAAACAGGAGGAGCAGGGGAGCTCCTACTGTAAATATTATTAAAAAGCAACCAAGCAAATTGCAAGCAAGATACAAACGAGAGTTCAAAAGATGAAAAAACAAGACTAAAAGGCTAAAGCGAATTACAGAAGAAACAAAACTACACCTAATCTAGGAAACAAAGGAGGAAACAAAAAAGATGTTGTCAATTACACAACTTGCTCTAGCCATGATTCAATAGCAGGGGAAGTATTTCTTCTTAGCCCTCCAGAGGAGCTGGCAAAAAGTTTTCTCTGAAAATTTGAAGGCAGCGAAGACAGTTGGCTGGGATTCCTCGAAAGATTACATCATTCGGATGGTCCAAATGCTCCAACACATAATGACAATAATCTCCATAAAGAATTTCTTTCCAAGTTGGGTTCTGAAGCTGTGAAATCGCTGAGGCACTAGCTGTTGAGCGATCCTCCATGTAACTCTGGTCCCTTGTGTTGTGCATTGCTTGATCTATTTGCACACCTAGACCATCACAAAAAAAAAACTGCTGCATTAGCTGGGAGATTTGAGAAAATGGTGTGCCCGCTGATCCAACAGATATTGCATCGACGACTCTGTTAGAAAGAGGACCTATACCCTCAAAGTCAAAGACAAGATGAATCAGGAAAGGTGCAACAGTTGCCTCTTCTAAAATGGGTCAAGACTCGCATGCACGCTGGAATGGGCTTCTTTCTCTGAGTGTGTGGTGGTGCAGACACTGTTTTTCCTTGTCCACTCTGCTTCTCAGTCACAAGCAAAAATTATAGGAAGTCACACTAGATGCAATTGAAATTAAGAATTCAGTACGGATATTAAAAGAGTTGTAGAGTCAGATCATGTATGTCATACGGAATGCATTTTATGTGGCTGGTTGGTTAATTATTTATTTCACTGGATGCTGCCCATGTCACCTATGGCGTCATGATAGGCAGTTAATTATGAGCTCTGATCCCATGGAAAACGGACGCGCTCAATTTGCGATCTGAGTCGACTCTGCTGAAGAGGCCCAGACCTGGGAGAGTTGACCAACGACACTACTGGATGCCTTTGTATGTGAAGATCAGCTAACATCTCTTGTTTGTAAAAAATTAAAGGTCTCAAACACATAAACAAAATATAAGTTTCTAAGAAGCATGAAGATTAAAATCCTGTTTTGTTTATTTTCACATCGGCCTTAAGACAAGACCTTGTAACAATAATACTTCTCAAACAATCACAAAGTGCTGCACCGGGGGGATGTGTTTTGCGTGCTATGGGGATGTGATTTGGTGAGTCGGCAGAGACTGTAATAAGGGGTCACGTGGCAGTGTGCTTAGGGCTCACACTGTTTTTCCTTGTTCACTCTGCTTCTAAGTCAGAAACAAAAATTACAGGAAGTCACATTAGATGCAATTGAAATTAAGAATTCAGTACGAACATTAAAAGAGTTGTAGTGTCAGATCAAGTATGTCATACTGAATGCATTATGTGGCTGGTTGGTTAATTATTTATTTCACTGGATGCTGCCCATGCCACCTGTGGTGTCATGATAGACAGATAATTATGAGCTCTGATCCATGGAAAACGGACGCTTTATAAAAGCAACATAAAGTTTACAGGTTAGAGGCATACAGCACTCTAAAGTCACGGAATGTTCTACCTTCTTGCAAGGGTCACCCTCCTCACTTAGGTGCACTTAGCTACTTTCTACATAGGCCCTTGGATGTTTCATTTTGATACTCCATGGGATGTGGGAAGATACATCCTGGGCATTTGAGGCATGAGGAGGCACTGTTGATAGAAATATATGATACGATGCATACAAATTTTGTTAATGCAGCATATTTCTTCTGTGGACTTAGTGTTGCCCCAAGAGATGATCAAGATACTCTGCAGAGAGAGCGTGTGTCATGGGGCCCGAAGTTAACACTACTTTACTAGGCATTTGCAATCTCCATAGGAAGCTCACCATGGTGGCAAGCTTTGGTTCAAGCGACATCTAGTATTGCGATGCCACGAAACCAGGCTCCATGACATGCTACTTTACTGAAACCAAGAGCCTGGTTAGAAGAGTCGTATCGACGCCACCATAGCAAGCTCGACATCACCACTGCTCCAAGTATCACTAATCCATGACATCACCTAGGAGATCATCATTGACTCCAGCAATGTTTCTGCAGCAACACTGGCCATCGTTCTGGTGCAGATGCGGTGCCAACGTTATTATCACCAATGTCGTCTATGCTTAACAAGAATTCAATATGAACATTAAATGAGTTTGTAGCAATGGATCATGTCTGAAGTTTTTTTTCTGAGGAAAGATCTTGTGTGAAGTTGAGAAAATATGTTGATGTTGTAGTAAATGCATAGTATGTGGCTGGTTGGTTATTTCTTTCACTGGATGGTGTTACCAGATCCCGATATCCCACTTGATGTGTTCTGATTTCTTTAGATGAGGAAGACAAGCAGGGAAAAAGGGGAATCTAGAGGACTGATATGTGCATGGAGTCTGAGTAATCATCGATACGTCATGAGTTAGTGTCCATATGTAGCTCTTGCAGGGGCTAACACAATAATGCATTTACCGGTCCAAGGTCCATCTCATGACACATCAAGTTTGTCAAGAATGCACGGTGTCAATCCTCAGTCTACTCTGCTTGTAAAATATTTTAGCTACCATGTGAGGCACATGAGAGATACGAACATGGACATGTGAGGCATCAGGAAACCATGTTGATACCATACGATGCCTAAATATTTCGAGCTACTATGTAGAGAGATCGTGTGCATATGTCCGAAGGTCGGATTCTCAGAGACTGAGGCCAGGCAAGCAATGGCTGAACCCATGAGAATTACAAAGAGGAATAACGGTCAAATGAAGAGAATAGACTAGCACGGGGGCAGATAGCGTTCATTCCCTTGAGAATTTACTACATCAGAAAAATTTTGCCCAAGATCTATGGATAAATTCTGCTTCTTCCCTTCAGTTGGTGCTTCAGGTGGTCTGATTACAATTTGGAACAGCAGTATCCTTGATGGTGCTTTGATTGAGGCAAATGCATACTCCATTACTGTAAACTTCACTTGCCGGATGGACAACAGTTCCTTTTGTGTGAGTAATATCTATGGTCCATCCCATGCTCCCCTCAAACTAGCCTTCATCACATGGTTAATGAATTTTGACAGCTCTGGAATTGATGATTGGCTCCTGGGGGTGATTTCAACCTGATTAGATGCCCAGACAATAGGAATAAACCAGGGGGAGACATTGGAGAAATGAACATGTTCAATGAAATGATATCGAGACTTAGACCGACAGTAAGTACCTTTCGGTGGGAGATCTTTCACTTGGAGCAATATGCAACAGATCCTCTGCTGGTTAAATTAGACTGGGTCTTCACAACTTCAAAATTTGGATCACCACCTTCCCCGCTACCTCTATTCAACCCTTGGACAAACCTATTTCAGATCATATTCCTTATGTTGTCCACATTGGCACCTCCATTCCAAAATCAAATATTTTCAGATTTGAAAATTACGGGCTTGACCACCCGGGTTTCAATGAAGTTGTGGATAATTGTTGGACTAACTCCCCTCATATGCTGTGTGTTGTCAAGCATCCGTCATCAAAACTGAAACATGTCGGATCTGGGTTAAGAAAATGGAGCAAAAACACATCAAAACCTCAGCAAGCTGATTTTTAATAGAAAATGGGTACTACAATTAATGGATGGTTTGGAAGAACAAAAGATCATTGTCCGAAGTGAATCGCTTTCAAGATTGTCATACCCATTTTTCAAGAACAAAAAATGAGTACAAATATTACATATGTTCCCCGAGATCAATCACACATATGCAAGACAAATCACTGGAGTATCATATCCATAGCTTTATTACATAGCGTTCAATACCTATTACATGAATATTATTTTATCTAATAAAACAATAAAAGATAACTAGCACACTCGCGCTTACTCCAACATTCCACGGGGATGCCAAACTGGTTGACACCAAGCCTAGTACTCATCATGGTAACTCTCATTGAAATCAGCATTCCAGTCTTGATCTATTGATGAAATATAGCAAGGGTAAGTACATATCGTACTTAGCAAGCATAACAAGGGGTTCATGAGGCTCAAAAGGATAGGCACTGGTTAAAGCTGCGATTCGCTTTTAGTTGATCAAAGTTTTAAGCATTAGTATCAAAAATTCCCAAAGCAACCCATAAACATGTGAATAAACAAGTATGAATAATAAGCTGAATCATAAACATGTCATAAGCAAATGACCATCTATTTTCGTAAGTGTCTCCAAGGCCGTTCATAAACCGCGAACACGGGTGATATATCGTTTTTTTTAACTCTGCTTGAGAGGTGTACACTTTCACTACGAGTCATGATTTTTCATTGCATGGGTTTCCGACCCCCACAACACTGAAAAATTCACATAAAGCCTTTCAAAGGTTCACCTAAAAATATTAGCGACCAACGAGCGATACAACCCCGTTTCTCCCATTCCGGCAAACTGCCAACAAAGATATATAAAATTCTTTGAATGACTAAAGCCAAAGTCATGTTACCCCCATAGCCGCATCTTTGTAAATCCCGGATGATCGGTTACAAAATAAGTCCTTATGGAGAGCTAAGAGCATACCAAATAAACAAAAGCTCTTTAAGCCCTATGAACATGTGATCAACATCATAAACCATAAAGCATAATAAAATAAAGTGTAATGGTTGAAGCGCAAGCAAAATTACTACCCAAATGCAAATCCCATAGGTAGCAAGGCACAGGTAACAACTAGGAAATCCTTAATGTCGAATCAAGGTGGACACATGCACAATGAATTTAATAATTAAAGTGAATAGGACAACAAGGATGATCCCATGCTATACTTGCCTTGGTTGAAGAACTCTTGACGCTCGGGTTACCAAGAATCTACGGTTCCGCGAACGCATGACTCACTCACCGTCTATACCGCGTCGTCACGCTAAAGCAACATACAAACATTCACGCATACATACACGATGCAAACAAGAGACATTATGAGAACAGTACACCATCAGCAAGAAAATAAATTGAAAAACACTTTAAAACACTAGTTCGCATTACTACGATCACATAGGCGTCAAGTTCACAGAAATCGAGCTAAAACGGCTTTGATATGAATTTTACAGAGTAATATTAATAAAATATTAAACTTATTATAGAGTCGAAATTTAAAAGATTAATAACCTGACTAATAGTAATATTAACATGTAGATTACGGAATTACGAATCTAACGCAACTTGAACGGATCGATTTGGATTTAAAACGAAGAAGTTATAAAGATTTGAAACTGAATGGCAGTTCTGTAAATAAACCGAAACTGATTTCGAAATAAAATAAATGAAATTCGGATTTAAATCAGGTTGAGGATCTCGGACCAAATATAAGGAAACCCAGGGTCTCTTTAACAAAAGAACCGCGAAGAGGTATCTTCTAATCTAGACTGTAGATCTCGATCTGGACGGTTGAGATTCAAAGAGATCAAAAGAAGGGACACCATGGCTGCTCACGTACAGCACGGTGGTTCCATTGCCGGCGACCATGGAGCTCGCCGGAGTTCACGTAGCTGGCCCTAGAGACCATGGATTGACACGGGAATAGACCCAATCGAAAGAGGAGCTTGATGTGGACTCAGAAAGGACGAAATCGAGGGCCGGAATGCGACGAGGACGATGCACAGTTAATCGAGGCGGACAGCGGCTGTACTGCAAGTCCGGCGAGGTCAAATTAGCAAAATTGATCGGGAAAAATAGAGGAAACAAGGTGGGCGAGTTCGCTGGAGCACAGAGAAGCTCAGTAGAAGCTTACGGCGAAGCTTGAAGCGGCGAATCGCGGACTCGAGCTTGGCAGCGACAAAGTTAGGGTTAGGATGCCTCGGCGGTTGCTCAAGGCTGCAGCTGCGAAGCAAGATGAAATCGGAGGGTCCGGGCGTCGGCTTAAATAGCCCCGAGGGCGGCAGCAAAGATGGAAAGGCTCAGGGCCGAGCTTGGTTCACTGATGGAAATCGGAGCTTCCATTTTAGGAAGGTGATGCAAGGTTGAAGAAAGGAAAAATAAGAGCTGCTGCGCTGCTGTTAACACATCGGGCTGGACCAGAGCAGAAACGGCCCAAGACAAAAGAATTGACGAAAGGCCAAAAGAAAAACAAATGGCACTCGGCCAGATTGGGCTGAACGAAAAGAATAATGAGAGAAAAGAAATAGCTTTTCCTTTTTATTTCAAACTCCTTTTTCAAATGATTTTCAAACCATTTCGAATTCTTTTACAAATTTGGTCAAATCCAAACAATACAAAAATAACAATGCAGCAGCATGAGTGCACATACATGTGTCTAGCCTTATGATTGATTTTAATTTTCATAAAAATTATTATTCCTAAATTCAATGCTTCACATAAAATGCATAAATAAATCAATTTGAGCTATTTTAAAATCATGCAAAAATTTAGGGTGTTACAAATCTACCCCTTAAAGAAAATCTCGCCCCGAGATTTGGGCGTGTTTACTCAAACAAGTATGGATATGTCTTTCTCAACTCATCTTCTCTTTCCCAAGTAGCCTCTGCCTCAAAGTATCGATTCCACTGAACTTTGCACATTCTAATAACCCGACTTCTAGTAACTTTTTTTTGCCGTTTCCAAAATCCTTATCGGAAATTCCTCATAGGTAAGATTCTCTTTAACGGTAAGCTCTTCCAAAGGTATTTGCTCCTCGGTACCGCAAAACACCTCTTGAGTTGAGACACATGGAATACATTATGCACACCAAACAAACTAGCGGGCAATTCTAACTCATAAGCCACTTCACCCGTCTCTCAAGAATTTTGAACGGACCAACATATCTTGGTGCTAACTTCCCTTTCATGTTGAATCTCTTAACACCTCTCATTGGAGATACCTTTAAATAAACATAGTCACCCACATTGAAACTCAAATCTTTCCTTCTAGTATGCAGATAACTCTTTTTTGACGGGTTTGTGCTACCCTCCAGTTCTCTCTGATCTTCCTTACATGTTCTTCAAGCAATTTTCAGCACATCAGTTCCAAACACTTGAGTCTCTCTGTGCGATTCCGAACAATGGTGTTCTACACTTACGCCCATACAATGCCTCAAAGCGGTGCCATCTTGAGACTCTGTTGATAGTTGTTGTTATAAGAAAATTCAGCATATGGCAAACACTTTTCCCAACTAGTATCATCTTTGCAATGCACAAGCTCTCAACATATCCTCCAAAATCTGATTAATCCTCTCGGTTTGTCCATCCTGTTTGTGGATGAAAAGTCTGTACTAAAATTCAACTTGGTTCCCGTGAGACTCATGTACACTCTCCCGAAGTGAGATGTGAATTGGGCACCTCTATCGACACAATCTTCTTTGGAACTCCATGTAAGCAAACTATCCTCTCCATGTATAACTCTCGCTAAGCGTGGTCCTCGGTAGGTAGTCTTCTTGGCAAAAAAGTGAGCAACCTTTGTTAATCATCAACTATCACCCGAGATTGAATCATATCCTTTTACGTCTTGAGGGCAATCCTACTATAAAGTCCATACCAACTTCTTCCCACTTCCACTCGGGAATCCTCATTGGTTGTAGCAAGCCAAAGAGGTCTCGATGTTCAGCTTTCACCCGACAGGTATCACATAAAAGCCACATACTCCGCTACATCTCTCTTCATACCATACCACCAATATCTCTCTTTGAGATCAAGATACATCTTAGTGCTACCGGGATGAATAGAGTAAGCCGAATCATGTGCCTCTCTCAAGATTGCTTCTCGAATAGATTTCACCTCAGGCACACAAATCCTTTTGCCAAACCATAAAGTACCATTTTCATCAAGATGGAATCCGGGTGCTTTACCAATTACTACATTACCAGCTATCTCCATTAATTTCTCGACCACTAAGCGACCTTTTTGCGGATCTCTTCCTCCAAGGTAGGTGTTACTTCTATCTCCACCACATTGCATAAGACAATACCCAAGTTGAGATGCTCAAACTACGCACATAGCTCCTTAGCCATAGGTGTCACTTGAATCTCATTAGCATACGTCTTCCTACTAAGTGCATCGGCCCACAACATTTGCTTTTACGGGATGATAGTGTACTTCAAGATCATAATCCTTGATTAATTCCAACCAACGGCGTTGTCTTAAGTTCGGATCGACCGGGTAAAGATATACTTTAAACTCTTGTGATTAGTGTAAATATCACTCTTATGCCCAATCAGATAATGTCTCCGGATCTTCAACGCATGAACCCTTTCTTTGCTAACTCTAGATCATGGGTAGGATAATTCAGTTCATGCTTCTTCAATCGCTGGATGCATATGCAACAACTTTGCCTTCTTGCATAAGAACACAACCCAAGCCAAGGCGAGATGCATCACAATAAATAGAGAACTTCTTACTTAGATCGGGCAACAAGAATAACACGAGCGGGCAGTAGTCAACCTCTTCTTCAACTCTTCAAAGCTAGCTTGACACTTGTCGACCACACAAACTTGACATTCTTCTCTAATAGAGCAAGTCATCAGTTTAGCAAGTTTAGAAAATCCTTCAATAAACCTTACGTAGTAACCAGCTAATCCAAGAAAACTACGAACCTCACTTACATCTATAGGTGGATTCCAATTCAAGACATCTCTCACTTTACCTGGATCCACTGATATCCCTCCATCAGACACAACATGACCCAGAAAAGAAACTTTCTTCAACCAAAACTCACACTTACTCCGCTTAGCATACAACTTGTGCTCTCTAAGCTTCTACAAAACCAACCTCAGATGCTCAGCATGTTCTTCTTCTGTCTTGGAGAATATCAAGATGTCATCAATGAATACCACCACAAACTTGTCAAGATATTCCATGAACACCTTGTTCATCATGTACATAAAGTAAGCGAGGGTGCATTGGTCAACCCAAAGGACATAGCGTGTACTCATACAACCCATACCTCGTAGTAAATGTTGTTTTAGGCACATCTGAGCTCCGAATCTTCAATTGGTGATATCCAGAACGTAGATCAATCTTAGAAAACACACAAGCACCTCTCAGCTGATTAAACAAGTCATCAATCCTTGGCAGAGGATACTTATTCTTGATGGTAACTTCATTCAGAGATCGATAATCCACACACATTCGCTGAGTACCATCCTTCTTATCAACAAAAATCACAGGAGCACCCCAAGGTGATGAACTAGGGACGTATGAAACCTCTCTCCCGCAACTCCTTTATCTCTGTTTTTCTTAAGTTCCTCTAATTCAATACCCCCATCCAATATGGACGCTTAGCAATAGGTGCGGTGCGGTAATAGTTCAATAATAAACTCAATGTCACGGTCGGGTGGCATACCTAGCAAATCATCGGGAAGACATCCTGGGAACTCATCCACAACTCGTTCCTCTTGATTATCACCTTCACTATCTTTGGTTCATCGCGGCTGTAGTTGGTGGTCGTGACCGCTACATCAACACCGACCGCTCTCCGAAAGGTGACATGAGCTCAACTAACCTTCCTTTGCAATTAATTGACACCTTGTGCTTATCCATCCAATCCATTCCCAAGATAATATCAATGCGAGGAGGTTCTCAACACAATAGGCTCAACAAGTAACTCTACCCCCTTAAAGTAAGGATGACAGAGGGGCAACTACAAAGAGCTTGCAAGGTACCACCCGTGAATTTACTAGCATGTTATATTTCAAAGCTACCATTGGAATGCTATGATTTCTAACAAAGGTTTGAGAAATAAATGTATCGCCCAATTACTAGAATCCAAAAGAAACTATTGGAGACAGAGAAACACCGTCAGATGGGTTAAGTTTGGTGATGAGAACACTCATTTTTTTTTCATCAAATGGCAACAATCTCTCACAAGAGAAATTATATTGTTTCTCTACAAGACAGTCATGGAAACCAAGTAATGGATCATGAACAAAAGGCTAATATACTTTGGATGAGCTTTAGAAATAGAATGGGAGTATGTGAGTTCAGTGGGCTAAGTTGTGACTTAGACAATCTCGTCCCCTTAGGACCTCTCCATTATTGATTCAGATTTTAGCAATGAGGAAACAGCTCTAGTTATCAAAGAGCTCCCTAACAGTCATGCCCCTGGGCCTGATGGCTTCAATGGTGCATTTATCAAGAAATGTTGGAATTATATGGAGGGTGATTTTAAAAGAGTTTCTGCTTGCATAACTGTGACCTGAAAAGCATCAACTCTTCATTTATCTGTCTAATTCCTAAAAAGGAAAACCCGAGAGATAGTAAATGATTTTAGACCAATCTCCCCGACCAATTACTCCATGAAGTGCATCACCAAAATTCTATCAACAAGGCTTCAATCTGTGATCCGTGATATTGTTCATGCCAACCAATATGGTTTTATTAAAGGGAGAACAATCCAAGATTGCCTTGCCTGGGCTTTTCAATTCTTACACTTCTGTCACCAGTTAAAAAAAGAAATCATCATCCTGAAACTGGATTTTGAAAAAGCCTTTGATAGAATAGAACATCAATACATTCTAGAGATTCTCAAACATAAAGGTTTCATAAGTAAATGGGTTGAGTGGGTTCAGAATATCCTTTCAAGTGGCAGCTCCTCAGTGATACTAAATGGAGTCCCTGGTAAAAATTTTAAATGCCTAAGGAGAGTGAGACAGGGGGTGATCCCCTTTCTCCTCTTCTTTTTTGTGTTGGGTACAGATCTCCTCCAAACTTTGGTCAACAGAGCATGGTCTGATGGACTTATAGAACATCCAATCTGCAACTCCTTCCCAGGAGATTATCCCATCATCCAAGTATGCAGATGATGATACCTCGCTAATTATCCCATCATCCAGTATGCAGATGATACCCTACTAGTTCTGCCAGCACATGAACCCACCCTCAATCATATAAAAAATATCATCAGATGCTTCTCTGATTCTTCAGGCCTTCAAGTTAACTATGGAAAATCCAACCTTGTACCAATCAACATGTCTGCTGATAGAGCCTCTCATCTAGCAAATATTTTTTTGCCAGGTTGGAACCATGCCTTTCACCTATTTGGGTCTCCCCCTGGGCACAAGCAAGCCAACTTTCAACGACTTTACACCTCTTCTCAGCAGGATGGAAAGAAGATTGTCAGGTATTAGTAGGCTGTTGTCTTATGATGGCAGACTAATTCTGGTTAATTCAGTTTTCTCTTCTCTTCCAACTTTTTATATGTGCACTCTAAAACTTCCCCACAAGTGGTGAAACAGGTAGACCACTATAGAAAGAATGGTACGTGGAGCAAAGGAGAAGCGCGAGGAAAAGGTAGATGTCTGGTTGCACAGTAAGAAGCACGCAAGCCAAAAAAGAAGAGGGTGGCCTTGAGATTATAGACATTGAAAGGCAAAATGATGCCCTATTAATGAAACACCTTGACAAGTTTTACAATAAGGCTGATGTGCCATGGGTATCTCTAACATGGAACAGATTATACTCAACAGGTGAGAACCCACCTCAATCTAGAAATCCCTCTGGTTCATTTTGGTGGAAAGACATTCTTAAACTCTTTGGAAAATATAAGAGCTTCTCCTCCCGCACTCCTCATAGAGGTGATTCAGCCCTCTTCTGGTCACATATATGGGTTGATACTGCACTAAAGGATAGATATCCCCAGCTCTTTTCCTATACCAGAAAACCTAAGTGTTGTATTAGATTCTATCTCAACCAAAGCTTTGGCAGGATTTTCACTCCAACCCTGTCTCTTATTGCTAGACATCAACTTGAGGAAGTGAATCAATTAATAGAAAATTTGGATTTTGATGAAAATATCAATGATTCTGGTCATACTCTTGGGGCAACAATGTCTACAGCAGCAAAAAAAGCTTACCAAGTAACATCAGAGAGCATCCCAGCCTCACCAATCTTCAAATGGATCTGGAAATCAAGCAACTTGGGCAATCAAAAAATCTTCTTTTGGCTATTGGTCAGAGACAGGTTAAACACTAGAAATTTGCTGAAAAGAAAAAATATGTACCTCCCTAGCTATGATTGTCATCTTTGCAACCAGGGCAGTGAAGAGACCTATTTTCACCTTTTCTTCCAATGCCCTTTCAGTAAAGAATGCTGGGACTCTCTAAACATTCATTGGGACACCATGCTAAATCCTTTCTTTATGTTCATTAAGGCAAAGGAAGATTTCCAGAATATAATCTTCAGAGAGTTAGTGATATGTGCCTGTTGGTCAATCTGGAAAACTAGAAACAAAGTGATGACCATAAAATTTTCCGTTCACCTTTTTTCTTTTGCCCTCACCGAGTCCGACCCAACTACGCACGCGAGTCATGACCATAAAATTAGATTGGTAACCATAAAAAGTTTGGACACCAACCAATTCCGTTTTAGCGTAGGATTCTTGATGCGGCTTCATTTGGGTGGCTGTTCCGTGATCCTCCAAATAAATAAATCATGATGACTATAACTTCCCCAGCCACTAGATCATATCCATGTCCCGTCGTCTACCGATCTGGCCGTCGAGCAGGATGGCCGTCGAGCAGGATGTCCCGTGGGATATGCATGGGAGGCATACATAGCTACATACCTTGATCATGCGAGGCATCAGGATACCGTGTGGTCAGCGAAGCACTCAGATTCGTTTTGTCAGTATACAATCTGCCTTGTACATGCCGAATGTCACTACAGAAGCACTCGGCCGTGGATGAATGATGATCTGAAGAGGCAGTGATGAGTCCATAGCTTCTCAAGATGCTCGTGGACACATATCTAGCAATGATTCAAACTTAGCAGCTGTGTTGCAACATTAAAGAAAGAAGGAATTATGAAGCCAAGGAAATACATGTTTATTGGTTCCACGTGGTGGACATCACAAGAATGCTTGGCACAAATTCTGACGTGTTTACATCAGGCTGGAATATTATCTTATTTACATTTAGTCAGCTTCGGGCTTACATGCTCGTGAGTTGCTAGCATAGCTAAGTTGTATGGGGCCAAGTGTCACCACCAAATCAACACCCATTTGGTGAGCGGGATTAACATCTCAAATTTTGGATCTGTTCCTGGTAGCAGGCTGATATCTTTTTGCAATTGGTGCTCAGCAGGAAACAGTAGAAATCTGGATTGAAATTTGAACAAGGAATTAAGGAAATCAGACTATCTAGATTTTTTTTTTTGAAATAAACAGGAGGAGCAACGGAGCTCCTACTGTAAATATTATTAAAGGCAACCAAGCAAATTGCAAGCAAGATACAAACGAGAGTTCAAAAGAAGAAAAAACAAGACTAAAAGGCTAAAACGAATTACAGAAGAAACAAAACTACACCTAATCTAGGAAACAAAGGAGAAAACAAAAAAGATGTTGTCAATTACACAACTTGCTCTAGCCATGATTCAATAGCACGGAAGTATTTCTTCTTGGCTCTCCAGAGGAGCTGGCCAAAGTTTTCTCTGAAAATTTGAAGGCAGCGAAGACAGTTGGCTGGGATTCCTCAAAAGATCACATCATTCTTGACGGTCCAAATGCTCCAACACATAATGACAATGATCTCCATAAAGAATTTCTTTCCAAGTTGGGTCTGAAGCTGTGAAATCGATGAAACAAATCAGGAGTACTGATCACCGAAAGAGTATCTACAAATTTGCACTGCACTGGTTACCCAACCGAGTTCGACAATGTGGCATGTAGTATATACCTTTTTAGGAAATACTTTATCCACATGGCCACACCTCCCACTTTACTATTATTTTAGTCAAAAAAATGTGATCTATACACCCCTGTCCAAAAGACAACCCTTTCTAGACCACCATGTGTGAAGTTGAGGAAATAAATATGCCGCACAAAAAGCACATGTAGCCATGTAGGAGTAACCCTCTAGCTAGCGTCATGACACACAACAAGTTACTATAATTACGAGCTCTCCTAGATGTGTGCCTACAAAAGCAATACAAATGCTACAAGTTACAATTCTCTTGAGTCACAGGATGTGCAGCTCGCAGGCCAACTGGCTAGAGCAGCCTGCTCATGGTCGAAGCCATGATATCCTGAGTTCGAACCCTGCACCCCTTAATATAAAACGGGTGGCAGTCTGCCCTTCCGATTTCGTTTTTTTTTAGTCATAGGATGTTCTAGTTTGTTGGTTCTTGCGAGAGTCACCCTTCTAACTTATAGTCACTCTACCTATGATCCACGGAAATCGCTCCTTGGTGTTTGGTTTTCTCTAAGGAACATGGGAGAGATATAGACATACACATGGGCATGCGAGGCATCAGGAGACCATGTTGTTAGCTAATGATACACATTTGTTTTGTTAGTCTACACTCTACCCTGTATGGGCTCAGTGTGTCGACACCCAGTGAGGTGCTAGCTGCGTGGGTGCTCATGCATGTCTTATTGCGGTTGATCTGGTGGTTCCCACATGCGCAAACGAGCACCGGCCGAGCTATCTATCCAGATTAGGCTTCAACGGCTTAATGGAAAAGCCAAAGAAATCATAAATCCATTGCGATTAGAAACCTGCGACTCTAGAGTGAAACCTTGTGTTACCACCAGTTACAAAACAGGAGTGAGATCGTCATCAAACAAGTGAGTTGAAAGATACTCCACAGAGACAGAGTGTGTTTCAAGCTTCTGAGGTGTGAAATGTTGTGGAATCTCACTATTCCTGTAGTTCATGTCTAGGTTGCGCTGTCACTTCATTTTCATGAGTGTTGCTCATTTATTGAAGGACAAAAGAACAAGCTAGACAATCAGTGAGCAATTCTTCTGAGCAAGTGAGGCATTAGCACACCATGTTGTGGGATAGTGATCAAGAACACTGTTTTATTAGTGTACAATCTACCTCCTATACAGGTCCAGTTTTGCCACCATTCAAAAGATGGGGACGAGACAACAATAATACCGGTGCGGTCACCTGACCCCAGGCCTTGGATATTGGCAAATTCAATAGAACATGAAGTGGCTAATAATCAATTTGGAGAAGCAGGATCAACATCTTAAATTCGGAATCGACTCCTGCTTTCTCATTGAGTTACTTGGGTCTACTGTAGTTTCATGGTCAAGGTTGTTTACTGTTTGTAGTCTTAGATGAGCTTCTTTCTGTTTGAGTGTTATGTACGTGTGGTGCTGTTTGGGTGGTGTTGTATGGATTCTAAACCGCTTAATTTCTTCTTATTATTTGTATTTTAAGATACTAGTCCACCAACCCGTGCTATCGCACAGGCTAGAATCATATAAGAAATTTGAAGAGTAGTTATTGTTTCATGTCTCTCGATGATAAAAGTACTTGCATTAAATTATTGCTTTTTTTCTTTGTTCATTTTGTAACACATAATAATAGGCACACATGATACTTTTGTAATGGCTATTTAGTTGTGATTAACTTTTCAATTACTAAACTATATGTTTTTCATCTATACATACGATATCAAGAATCTAAGTTTTGATTTTCAGTTATTAGCCTTATTGATTATACATAAGCACTTTAGGTCGTAGACCACACTCTTGAGTACCATGATGGCCATAATAGTCACTTCGAACCTACACCTCATTGCTGAAGATCAGTTTATTATATATGTGCATTTGCAGCTAAGAAATCTCAAAGATCAGGAACATATATATGGCCACTTGTAGTGTGCACTATCCTCCCCACTTGTCAACACATTTGAATTTTAAAGACAAAATAGTTATTTATGCAGTAATGATTATGCTATTAATAGAGACGTGTAAATATTTTAGTTAACATGTATAGATTATGTATGTACTAATTTATAAAAATTATATGTCATGGTTATTAATAATTTAAAAATAATTGTTAGTACCAATCTTTTTTCCATAATTGCTGAAATGTAACATATATATTTACATCTCGCATATGTATGCATAAGTATCTGGCGTGCATGCACATTAATCAAATTTAAATATATTGCCATTAATAGATGTGTGTAATTTAGAAACATGTATATGCTCTATGATTATTTCAAAAAATTAGCAATACAATATATATTGATAATTCGATGTAGCTTTAATAATGTTAGAAGTGGTAATCTAATTAGGTGTAAATATAAAAGGGGCTGCATATATTATGTATCTATAATAGCATAAGTTGGTATTAAATAAATATTCATGGGTTACCTTACAGTGATTTACACACTCATATAAATGGGAATTTATTCAAAAAATAGCATAGATCATACGATTATTATTATCAGTGTTGATTATAGTCTACACAATTGGAGGCCGGATGCTTCTAATTTTTGTGAAATTTTCTAGTTGTTATTTTTTTTTTTAGTGGGCCTCATAAGGATTAAGATGGAGATTCCATTGTACACCACTATTTCCAATATACAGGATTTGTATTTTTCATACCATGATACTTATTAATTGGAAACCTAAGATTGTGTTATATGTTCTATTATTCCATACCTTTGTATGACATCATAAATTCATATTTTCAATTTAAATTTTAGTGTATATATTACAATTATTTTTTTCTCCACATCTTAATGTTGAATTTCTAGTAGTTATTTTATACTTTTCGTCATGATTTTCATATTTTATTTTATTGAAAAAGATGATTCCTAGATTATTTCTGAGTTCTTATTGCATAAATAGTCTTTTCACCTTGCATCACAATATTGTCACATATTTTTTAGTAGAATTGTTTTATAAAGAGACTCCAATCAACTTTAGTTGGAGTCTCTTATAAAACAATAAGTACTATAAACTTGTTGAATTGGACATCTATGTGATAATAATTGATGATCTGTCGATAATAACTGATGATCTGTTAGGTCAAGATGATAACTGAAGCTACTCTCACAAAATGGTTTTCTAGGTTGAGATCTATGTGGGTAATATTATATTAGAGAATATATATCATCGGTGCATAGGGTAGGCAAATAGACTCCAACTAAAAGAGTGTCATCGTCGGGGGGCTAGGTTCATGGGCATTCAATTCCAAGGGTGCCACATCAAAAAAGTCACCTGGATGGCTCATGGCACTCATTGGCCGGTACCTGAATAGCATTGTTCTAAATTGGAGAATATGCTTATGTAGTAGCATTGTTTTATAAAAATAGAGTGTTGAAAACTAAATTGCCAATACTTGACATTATATATAGCCCAATGTGTAAATATTAATATTAATATGACTTGCAGATAATTATTAGTGTTTTTCTGTGTGGTTCATTAATGAAACAATTCAACATATATTTCTTATAAACACTTTTAGACACTTGATAAACTATTAAAATAAAACTTTATTAAAAACTATTAAAATAAATATGTATATGTTTATGTGGTCAACAAGGTGGAACATATAATCATGCTTACTTTTAATTTAACAATTCAAGAGGGGTGTAATTTTGAATATATAATATATATCACATACTTTATGGATACTAAAGATTTTTTTTATAACTTATTTTAGCATTTATATGTAGATTTTAAGACAATTTTTTTATTTTTTAAATTTATTTTGCCACATATTGATAACTTATTTGTAACTTATTTTGCCAAATGTGTATATGTTTATAACTTATTTTAGCATTTATATGTAGATTTTGCCACATGTTGATAATATTCAAAAAAACTATTAGATAGCTAACTTAAATTATCTTTTGTAATGACAAAGATGTATAGTTGAGATGCAAAATTAGGGTATTATTTTGAATTCTCTTTCACAATGGAGGAAGTAGGCAATTTAAATGCAAATCCATTTATTAATATTTTTTTGTAATGGCACAAATATGCAGTTTATTGTTTATGCACAAATATTTTTTGCAGTTGGATTCTACTAAACGAAATTCCAGATGTTGACAATTAACATGAAGGTGCCGTTAACGTTTATGGTTATATAAATTTTTAACAATTTTACTTATGTTCCTATAATAATAAGACATTGTCTAAAATGCTTAGATTGTAGATGGATACCCTTAAATAACATATTGCAATGTAAATATGATTTCCTCATCGGTTGTAAAATATTATAGGATTGGTTTTAAAGTAATAACTAAACTCTATTCCCTGTGTGCTAACAAAATATAGGAATATATGGAGATTACAGATTAGCCTTATTTGTTCTTTCTGATGCACCTTTTTCAGATAGGTCATCTCATATTATCATCTATTTCCTTCCGTCAATTTTATTACTAATAAACATAGGCTGTTTTATATACAAACATGGAATGTATTTGATCTTGACTTTAATTTGCATGAGTATGACTAAAACTGCAAAGTACATGTTAGTGTGGATGCATAGCATACCTACAGCTTTAGTAGTGGCATGCCAACAATATAGACACAGATGACGCCGTTCGCCAAAAGCTCACACGCATGAGCAGGATGCCTACCAGGATGTCCAGACTATATGATCCGGCTTGCCATGTCTTCTATTCCAGTTACCTTTATATGTCATACATATACGTCCAAATCTAAATAGGAGATCGATTAGAAAAATCCAAAGAACTACTACTACGCCAAAGAAGCTTAAAAGAAGCTTACCTTGCCATCGATCGTAGGGGCTGCTGTGAAGAAACTGCAAGGCATGCCTCGGAAGAAAGCCCAGGCAACATCAATGTGACGGGGAGGGCAGCTTGACCTAGCACAGTGCTAGATTGGAAGGGACCCCATTGAAGGTTGACTGGCCGGCGGCTGCGACACGGGAGGGCCTTGCTAATAGCCTACGTGAGATGCGATGGGATCACAATATAATTTATGTTTTCCATTCAATTAGATTTATCTATTATATATTACATGATTTTTATAATGGCAGGTGGGTAATTTTTTAGAACAAATGAAGTAGATCTAACGGAAATTAAAATTAGTCGTGATTAGATTGATGGCTAGATTTTTTCTGATTATTGTGAGAATTTTCTGGATTTATCTTGTTTTCTAACACGTCTTGTGAGAGTTAATGTGGTGCCTGCATTGGAGCCTCCAATTAGTAATAGTAAGATAAGACTGATTCACAGCTCACCAACATATTTGAGAAAAAAAAAAACTCATCTCAGAATTAATATATTTAGTCACTAGTCAGATCTCAGCTTCTGTCGTGAAGCAGGAAATCAGCAATATATATGTTGTAATGCCATGTCTAATAAATAATGATGCCTATGTATTATCTCATTCAGGTCCTTTCCTAATGCTATGACTTCCTTTAGACTTCCTTTTTGTCTTTCCTCTACGCTGGCATTGTGTATGTGCCTTACAAAACAATCGTGCTTTTATCTACACAAACAGGCAATAATTGTAACTTCATTTTACATTATAAATAAAATATGGATTTGTTACACATTATGAATGCATTGTACTGCTAGCTGAATGTATGTGTTAGCAGCCTTGTGGGTAGCTGGTTATTTTTACTCACTATATATAAATGCTACTCTAGCTTACTCATGTGCCTGTGCTATGTGTAGAGACCGAGATTAATTGGATCCCTTAGACATAGACACTTTGCAAGGATCTATATAAGAGCAATACTATAAAGCTTTTCTAACCTATGGTGTTACTGTTCACAGTCACAAAGATTTAGCTCTCAGAAGAAGTTGTATATTTGTATATCCTCCTATATAGGCAACAAGGTTCCTATATATATTAGAAACAGACGTAGACCTGGGAGTGTGGAGCATGCATCGGGAGACTGGTGGCTGCTGAGCAATGCTCCATGCAACTATTTCTTGTGCATTGCGTGACCTCTATTGTATTCCAATTCCAAGATGTCTAGATCTTAAATACTGGTACCCGACAATCAATGTTATGGCGATATTTTTGTTGGAAAGAAGACCTATGACCTTAAAAGTCGAAGACAATGTGGATCCAGAGAGTGCAATGGTTGCATCTTCTAAGACTTTGATTGGTTAGGGCCTGGTTCTCTTCTTACCTTAATATTGCCTGTATCTGGGATGCGGGCTCTCATCTCGATCGGCCAGGCCTAATTAATTTATACAAATGTCTGTTTCAAGTCATCAACAATTGTTTGGCACTTTGGTTGGTCAGATGACCATATATTTCATTTATCATATAAACCTTAATCTACTTGGAAAAAATACTAACACACCTTGAAATATAATATGCTATTCATTTGAAAATAGCATCATTGACATGCAAAAACCTACATCCTGCGAGCTTGGCTCTGGAGAAACTTATTTAATTGTTGTTTCTGGCGAGCTAGGCTTGCTCCCTCCTTTTGCACACGGCAGGCATGCTCGATCTGGCCTTCTTCTAGCAACTAAACGTCAGACACATTGCTCCTCTCGTAAGCACACCCTACCCAGCCTAGGACGTCGTGGTATATTTGCGTGGTGCGCCCACACTATGCAGACAAAAATGTCAGACACATGCATCAAGCCGGGCAGGTAACCATGCTAGAGACATTCAACCGGCTTTGTTTGGTTGCCTAAGCTTCTCTCAGTCTGGCCTAGGAGCTCTAGTGTTTGATTGCAAGGTTGTGAATGCCTGCAGGTTGCTCTAGCCTAGAACACCAACTCTCGCGCCTCGCACAATAATGGACAGGCTCCACGAGAGCAAGAAAATTTTTCACATCGAGAGAGACGACCCCGGCAGGCCTTTGGCCAAGGGTGAACTTGGCTGGAACCCTCAAACCAATCATATCGACCTTACATCTACTAAGCCTAGATGGGTTGGATGCGGGCAACTAATTACCCCCTAAAACTAGGTAAAGACTTGCACACACGCTTGCATGGCCATGTCCACCATGCATGCGAAGCCACATCAGGGAACAATGGAAGAAACCAAGAGTGTGATGAAGACATGCATGCTGTTCATGACATAATTCAGACTTCAGAGTCCACTCTGCTGTTGAGGCCTAATCGACGAAACACTTTTAAATATATTTAGTTCCATCAAGCACCATAGTGAAAATCTTGTTATCTTTATTTGATCAACTTTTAAACAAGAACTTGTTTTGATAACGTCCTTTTGAAGAATCATAAGGTACAGCATAAGGGTTGTAATTAGGTAAGTGGTTTATAAGAGTTATGGTTAGCGCACAGTCAGCAGAGATTATGATTAGGGGTCACGTGGTGTTGTGATTATTAGGGTTTTTGGCCCTACCATTTGCACAGAGACCTTGCGTCTGTGGTTGCTCACTACTGCCCTTGGTCGATTCTACCTCTCGGGTGGAATCAAAAAGAAATTAATCACGTTTGTTGCAATTAATAAGAATTCAATATAAACATGAAATGACTGTGTACGTTATAGAGCTGGATGATGGTGTTAAAGTTTAGCAATTATGTCGTACTAATTGTATTGTATATGGCTGGTTGGTTATTTATTTCACTGGAACTGCCCACGCATGCACCTCTGGTGTCATGATAAAACAATTCAACTATGAGCCCCCATGGAAATAGCGTGCCTATAAAAGCTACGCAAAGTTTACAAGTTCAAGCACTCTCAAGTGACAAAATGCTCTACCTTCTTTCAAAGGGCCAGCCTTCTCTCACAAGCACTTAGATACACTCTACCACCTATAGCTAGGTTCCTTTGGGTCTTTTGTTTTCTGTGACATGGGATAGGAGGTACATAAACATGCATAGGTCATAGGCATGTGAGGCATCGGGAGATAATGTTGACAGCATAGGATGCGCACATGTCTCGTCAGTGTAGCATCTTCCTTGTATGGGCTCAGTGTTGCCACTGAAAACAGCGACGTCACTTGTGCTATATTTGGGACAAGGAGATACCTGTCCAGGGACATACACCGTTGAGGATTTACTGGACCAACGAATCCACTGCTACTTCAGTCCGCCTTCCCATGATCGCGTGCTCCTCCCGCAAACGAGCTCTGAGAAGAAAGGGCGTGCACTTGCCCAAGGGATACAGATTCTGAGCCTACACTACTACAGAATAGTCCATCACTGCCGGGCTCCAACCCCCCCTTCACCGCCGAAAAGTGAACCGGCAGAACCATAGCGGTAGTGATGTGGGGTTGAAACACTACCGGTCAAAACACCAGCGGTGATTTGAGACAACACTGCCGGGTGTCAATACGACCCGACAGAATTACTTCAAATAACACTACTAGTTTGCAACATAGCCGGTAGTGTTGAGGAACAAAACACTTTCGGTTGTGTATTGAAACCGCAGTACCATAGTAACGAACACCGCCGGCTGCGTGTCAACCGATAGAGATGTTTAAGATCACACTGCCGGTTGTACATTTCAACGAAAGTGTTTGTTATGCCAACACCGCCCGGGTTGTTTCGAAAACCTACAAGCATGTTGTGAGGCGGTGGCACTACCGTTTTTGGGACGTCCGGCGTTGATTGCTATGCCAACGGTGCCGGTTTGTAATAGCCCGGCAGCGTTAGAAAATAAGAATGACTGGTAATTACAGCAACGTATAATGTCGGGTTTATCAACAAACCATTATCATAATCACATGTCCACATCACGGGGTCTTGGTCGCAGACCAAGTAGTGTACTTGATTACAATAGCTCACAAGTTTAGAGGGTCTTGGTCAGCCAGCCAAGACATCGAGTAGCTCACATGTTCAGATCTCTCACAACATCAACAACAAACTACTGTAGTCTCTTGATAAGTTGTGGTGTATTTTGGTGCTTAAACAACCTAGCCTTTGCAATGGAAAATCGTCCCGATTTTGGCGATTACCTCATCTATGATGAATTTGGCCAGCTCCTCTTGCAAATCTTTTGCAATCTCCGGACGGTAGGATATTGTTAGACTTGAGTTTCTTGCGCTGTCATTCAGAAAATATATATGAATCAGTAGATCAGTTTATTGAGTTACTGGAAAAAACCCAATGAATTGGGGAGTATACACACGTTTAGTCTTATTTTTTTTGTTTGCCCGCGGAGGAATTTAAACATCGCCCACATTGCATGAAAACCGCGACCGATCGTTCACGGTGGCTGATCTAACCGAGGCACAATATTTTCCCCCATTTTTTCAACCTTGAATGGGACATATGAAGGCCCGAGTCTTGCTTCACGGACACTGAGCCACATTAAAAAGAGTGAAAAGGGAAAAAATAAGAATGCAATATAATGATATCAAGTTCAGATTAGTGGTCTAAAGACCTAACAAAAGGTCGTATATAGAGAGAATTGAGCTTCTACAAAGTGGGTTAGAAAAGTAGTAGTAGTAGTAGAAGAATCTAGCTACAATACAATTGTACCCGATCTCACAAGCATCAAATATATACTTTGTGGGTTAGAAAATAGTGAGCAACTAACTTGCATCACACACGTGATGTCAAAATTAATTTGTTATTAGGGTCACTTACCCGCTCAAAGAACTTTACTAGTGGTGATGGGGCGTAACGAGACGTTGACGGACGGCGCCGAGGTTGGCGAAGGCCGCGCCGAAGAAGGCGGAAGGAGGGCGACGAGGTGGGAGGCGTCGATGGAGGCGAAGGAGGGCGTGCCGAGGTGGGCGGCGCGTCGGGAGGCGGCGTCAATGAAGGCGGCAGCACGGCGTCAAGGTGGGCGGCGGCCGAGGTGGGCGGCGTCGATGGAGGCGAAGGACGGTGTCGAGGTGGGCGGCGGTGCTCTGTCGGATCGTGACGTGTGGTTGCTCAAAGCGCGGGGAACCGGTGGCGCGGTGTTCAAAAGAATTGGGGAAAATTTCAAGGCCGCGCCGATTCGCGATATATATATAAGCATAACACATCACTGCTGGCCGGCATTACTCCCCGACAAGTGATATATGTTCACAAACGGTGTAATTAACCCCAGAGTGATGTGTAACAGCTGGCGCAGTTCATGAATTTTAAGCTTTTGTAAGAGTCAAAGGGATCATGCATGTGCCTTTGTGAAGCAAGTGTCATCCACCAACGTGTAAATGGCTTGAATTTTTGCAGTCATTTACACCCAAAATATGCCCCCCACACAAGATCTTAGGTTTTTCCGGTGAATATTTTCATTTTTAGGTTTTTCGTTTCTCGCTAAACGGGCGAAAAATGGCAAATTACATCATGCAAACACAAGAATTTAGCATGTATATGTGCATAAATTTGACTCCTAGGCCAAATGAGACCATGTGGAAAAGTTTGGCATGGTGCCTATTCTTTGGGGGTAGCCTCGGTTAAACCTAGAATTACTCGGCCTCGTCGCGTAGAAAATCAATAAAACCGTAAAAATTACCAAACCAACTCCTAAAAATCTCAAAATTTTTAGATGACTCACCCACTAATTGTGAAAGACTTGGAAAAAGTTTGAGACCGATAGGACACCGAGAGCATATGAACCACGGGTAACATAAACCTAAGTGTATAGTTATGGTGAGTTGGAAAGGTGCATGTGCCTTTGTGAAGCAAGTGTCATCCACCAACGTGTAAATGGCTTGAATTTTTTGCAGTCATTTACACCCAAAATATGCCCCCACACAAGATCTTAGATTTTTTTCCGGTGAATATTTTCATTTTTAGGTTTTTCGTTCTCGCTAAACGGGGCGGAAAATGGCAAATTACATCATGCAAAGACAAGAATTTAGCATGTATATATGCATAAATTTGACTCCTAGGCCAAATGAGACCATGTGGAAAAGTTTGGCATGGTGCCTATTCTTTTGGGGGTAGCCTCAGTTAAACCTAGAATTACTCCTACCGCCGTTAAAAAGAAAATCAATACCGCAAAAAAAGTACCAAACCAACTCCTAAAAATCTCAAAATTTTTTGGACGACTCACCCAATGATTGTGAAAGACTTGGAAAAAGTTTGAGACCGATAGGACACCCGAGAGCATATGAACCACGGGTAACATAGGAAACATACAAATCTTAGGTTTTTTCGATCCACGCCCGGTTTAGTTATTTAACCGACAAGTGAAATAACGGACAAATGAAACCTCCTAGTAGTGATAATGGCTATCACTCTTCTGAACCGGCAGTGAACCTAAATTCCTCTGTTTTGGCTACTGATCGGTTCACTGAAAGCACCGTTGCAAATCAGAGGCACATAGTATAGATAGACTAACTCCATAGATTACATACTTGGTGAAGAACGTTAATTTGTCCAAACATAGTGATTACATTTAGTTAACAATAATGTAACTCCATCGATTACATATATAGTGAACAATATAATCTAACTCCATCGATTACAATAGTGATCGAGCTTGTACTAAGCAGGTTCACCTTCACCCTCATCTATGATCGCTTGGGCTACGTTAACGACGAATGCAGGCATTTCGTGATACCCTATGTAGTTTTGACTTCATCCGTCACTCCATCCACTCCGACAATCTTCCTTTTCCCTTCTAGCCATGCGTGTAGCTTTCCATTTGTTTTGTTGTCCCGGTGCATAGAAAATTTGCGTAACATCTTTTGTAAGGATGAATGGGTCCCCTATGTGTGCGGTCTTGCTTTGAGATCAACTCGTATTGAACCCTTACGTATCGATGTTGATGGCTGATTTCTCGAACCCACCGCAAATAAAACAGCTTGCCTTCACCGACCGTAGTCTAGTTCCCATATCTCCTCTATGAAACCATAGTAGGTATCTTCCACTCTATCGTTTTCGTCTACGATTCAAAACAAACACCACCTTGTTTTGGTATTGGCTCTTTCCATCTTGCTTTTTTGTGTAAAATGTGTATCCATTGATCTCGTACCCTTGGTACATAACATATGTACTCTTAGGCCCCCACCCGTGAAATCCGTTGATTACCCAACTCTTTCCCAAGCAAGCTTACTCGCAACCAATCGCAAAAAATTCATCCGTATGTTTCTTATGTAGCCCATTACGTGACATGTTGGGATTTTGCTCTTTAAGCATTGCCTTGTGCCGACAAGGTATGGCCTCGCGTCCTCGCTTTGTCAGTAAAAACGGCGAAAATGTGCTTGTCCGAAAAGCAACAACGTCTTTTATCAGAACATATTTAGGCCCGATCGTTCCTTTGCCACATATTCTTCCCGCGTGACGAGATCTTCGGAAGTCCAACCCTCTCCATGTCTAGATAATATGTGCGTAACTCGATGGCTTCTTTCGTTGACCATCCTTCGACCATGCTCCCTTTCCGGTCCGACATTTCGACATACCTCCTAAAAACTTTCATCAACCTTTCGCAGGGGAACATCTGATGCAGGTGCATTGGGCCAAGGCCACTAATTTGTTCAACAAGATGAACCAGCAGATGCACCGAGATATCAAAGAAAGTCGAGGGAATTCCACCTCAAGCATGCTTAGTGCTTCGGATATCTCGGCTGCCGCGGCTGGTCCAAAGATTGACATAGCAATGATTTTTTGAGATCGCATTGAGGAACGAGCACAACCGTATACGATTGCAGCAGTGAGTTTTGGGGGATAGCTGGAGACCATGTATAGCAACAGGGAGCAGTTGAGTCATAATGACATGACAATCATGGGCCTTCATGCGACCATAGTTGAACTTGAGTTCTTTCATGTTCACTAGCCTCTTCAGGCTACCACAAGACTTTGTTGGGAGTTTGAGTTCATTGAAGAAGGAGATAAACTTTTTCTTTTGCTGCCCGTTCAAGGTCCATGTCGCAGCGGAAGGTACACCCGATCATTCTCTAGCCGCACCGGATGCGCACCCTTCATGATTCCCAAGTGCTCCATGTCTTCCCGTGTGGCTAGTGAATCCTTCGAGGTCCCCCGGTGTTCATCAAATGGTTTAGGGTGCCACAAAGACACATTTTTAGTAAGGTGCATGGGATCAAGACAGTGGCATACCCTCAATAGTAATTGGTAAGGCGAAGTTTCAAAAAAGCAATTTTTTTCTTCCGGATACTCCCTTCGTGTAATGCGCTCGCCCCCTCCCCTTCCCAAGGACAAAATTCAGTTTGTCTAGTTCTCGAAGCATCGCTTTCCGTCTCGATAACTGAGCCCCTCCCCTCTTCATATTCCCGAACGTTCTTTTGTTCTTCGATGCGAGTGTCCCTTCCGGTAGGAACCTACGGTTTCTCATATAAACCATTTTATTGTTGCCGGTAGATGTACCGCATGTGTTTCATCCAAGCACTCGACACATCCAAGATAGCCTTTTGTCTTTTCTCCGGATAAGCAACCTCGGCCCGGCAAGTCGGTGATTGTAGCGATTAGTATTCCCTTGACCGTGACATGTTCCTTTTTGTACTCATCCCAAACATCCTTCACACCCGTACTGAACATCTCTACCAGTTCATCGATTACTGGTTCTAGAAGCGTGTCTATGTCATTCCTTGGCTGTCTTGGCCCTTGGATCAGTAGTGGCATTTGGATGAACGAACGCTTCATACAGAGGTGTGGTGAAAGATTGTATATACAGAGTGTCACTGGCCATGTGCTATGCTTGCTCCTAACCTGGTCGAAAGGATTCATCCCATCTGTGCTCAAACCAAACCAAAGGTGCCTTACCTCTCCACCGAGCTCCTTGTAGAACATAGTATTGACAGTCCTCCGATCCACGCCCGGCCGGCCGGGTGCCTCATCTTGGTGTCTTTCAGACGCTCTTCGCCATGCCAGCGCAACAGCTTATGCACCCGGGGAGCTATTGGGAAATACCAAACGACTTTAACAGGACCTCCTCTCCTCTTGCTACCTTCATTTGATGGCCCATGCTTGTAGCGTGGTTGTTTACACTCTCAGGGCATGCATCCAACTTTCCGTATTTTGTTCCACCACATGCGTGGATTTTTTCGACCTCGAGGCCGAGGGGGCAGATCATCCGCTTGGCCTGGTATGTCTTCTCCGCCAACTCCTTATCTTTTGGGAGCAATTTCCCGATTACACTTAACAAGAAATCGAAGCCTTTGTCGCTCACCCCTTCTACGGATTTGTAGTCTAACAAAGAATATGTTGGCCTCCGGTTTGGTCACTTCACAATCCTTGTACAATGGCGTTTTTCCATCTTGCCTCATTTTCTCTAGCTTTTTTAGCTGTTTGGGACTAAGAAATGCGGACTCTGCATTACGTGGCAACAAAGAAAGGCCATCCTCTTCGTCGTTGTCATCAGCAAGAGTATCACTAAGCAAGCCAGTAGTGCCCTCATGCTGCTCGTGTATGGCGACGTCAGGAATGGCTTGATCTTTTCCTCGTGCACGGCAGGAATGGCCTGATCATCATCGTTTCCCTGCGGAACATTCAAACCAATCTCACCATGCTCTGTCCATGTGGTATACCCTGGCATGAACCCCCGTGTATACAAGTGGTTCCAGATACACTCTGTGTTACCATATTTCCGTTCATTCTTGCAATCCAAGCATGGGCAAAAAACATACTTCCCAACCCCAGCATGAGCTCTGGCAACACGTAGAAACTGGGAGACTCCATGAAAGAACCCTCGGTTTGCACGGGACCCATACATCCACTCTCGATCCATCTCTACAAAAAAGGTGAAATTGAAGACTTGATCAATTCAGCTCGACAAAATGTGGCTGGTAGGTGACACATGGACTATTTTGGTCGGCAAAATTGTAAAATCTCGACTCACATACTAACTGGAAATAATTATAGCACCACAGGAAAACGGCGTAATTAATTAGGCGACCAACCTTATAGATGATGGATTCTCCACAAATTGCTTGGAAGCCTAGCAGAAATTAAGTTCAATTGCAGCTCACGGCTCTAGAATGTAGAAAGAACAAGAACAAGAATCAAGGGATGTACCCATCATAACAGAGGTAATTAGGGAATAAAATCAAAGGAGCAGATGATTGTTACTAACCTTAAACCAAAAACAGTCAAGCCATTCTTCAAATACAAGCGATTCCTTCACGGATTAGAACGGTCGCAAAGACTGGATGGGAGGGTCTAAACGAGCGCCTCTGTTCTTGGGATGGTAGAGAGTAGGAAGGAGAGAACACTCCTGTCACCTTTTTCAGGTGGCAGCTTATCACCGCCGGCATTATTTTAAAACCGAGTGAACCGCACAAGACTACCGGATCGGTCACACCATAGTTTTCAAAGTGACAACAACCCAAACGCATGCATGAGAGATCGCCGTCGGTTCTTATTTGCACCCGGCAAAGTGATATGAGTCCATCAGATCACCTGCCGGGGCTTAATTTTCACCGGTAGAGATATAAATCTTCACCGCCGGTATTGGTCGAGTCCGTGGAGTTTCTGGTTTATCCAGCGCCTGAACGGTTCATCGCCGGGCGCGGTTCATCGCTGCCGGTGAACTAAATTTCGGCAGTGATACCGGCGGTAGTGATGAACGAATCTGTAGTAGTACTAGACACTAGCAATAGTTGAAGACAGCAAGAGAATTACAAAGAGGACAAACAGTCAAGTGCAGAGACTAGACTAGCAATAAGGCAGTGATCATTCAAATGTAATCAGGCTTACAAGTTTAGATAAACATTTTGTGATGGAAGTCCTAATTTCATATGGTTTTCCTGCTTATGATGACCAAAACAAAACAAAGTTCATCTCTAGCTAGCGAGAGTCGCATGTCTCTATAGTCTATTCCGAATATAGGCAGTGGCTCTGGGCATATCTGTGATCAAGTTTTGCATGATGCAGTTAAAAGCCATGTTTATCACTACTGAAAAACAACACACCAAAGTAGTAATCGTACATCCAGAGAAGAATATATAATATCGTAATATATGCACGAGTGCAATATTTCTGGATCCCTAGGAGACAAATTTGTTTCATTCGCACCATGCTCGAATTAGCCTACCTTATCAGAACACTAACATCTAGAAACTATCCCATATGAATGTGGATCACTGTACATAATGAGGCCCTGCTACTCAAGAACCTCAACAAATTCTTCAACAAATTTAGTTTACATAGCAGTCCTTTGAGGACTGCTATGTAATTTGGCTGCTTTAAGATACAATATATGTTGTTGTAAAAAAAACGTAAACTAAATTTGTATTGTTACAAGAGATATGAAAAGTTGAAAAGAGGTTCGGTCGGTCCCGAGATGGCTCGTCTCTCTCCTCAGGACACCGACACCGGCGACCCGGGAGGCGATCAGGGCGGTGCGAGCGAGGTGATCCATGGCGTTCGGTCCGACACGTCTCAGGGGGCGAGTGAGTTGGCGGGTTCGTGCGCGACCGTGCTGGGAGGTGCGGGTGCACCCAGTCCGGGAGACGCAAGGGCAGTCTCGGGAAAGCAGGTAGGGGAGGGAGTGGGTTCGACCATGGGGTCCAGGGTTCAGGGTGAGACTCCTCTGCAGATCTCGACCTCGGGGCCATGGCGGACGGAGGTGGAATCGAAGTTTCGCTCCTATTGAGCTTAATCGAACCACAAGTTCCTCTCCCTAGTTCTATTCCTCCGGTTGTGGCGACTCCAACCCCTAGCCCTCTCCTTCGGAGCGGCGGCGGAGGCGCACCTCGGTTCCGGGACTTCGACGAAGGCAAAGTGGAATCGAACAGCAACTACCTGCCTCACAAGGTATGTGATCATCCGGATGCAGATCTGAGCGCTAGACTTGAGCATATTTGGGGGCGTAGTCTAGAATGTGGCGCTGCTGCTGTAATTGCTGTTCCTGATGTTCCTAACTCCCATCTGGTTGCTAATGTGAGGACTCCCCTTAGTGGAGTTGCTAAACCACATGCTAAGTGGTCAACCCTAGGTGGTGACACGAGATCATTTGTGCAGGTAATCAAGGCACCTAAGCGACCACAAGCCAACATGAACAGGGCGCCCTTACGGCCCTACAAATTACAACAGGTTTGGTAACAATGGAGGACGGGGGGAGAGAAATGATGGCTATGGCCAAGGAAACAGCAGAGGCAGTGGTGGTAGAACAGATGGCTATGGCCAAGGAAACAGGGGATGGGTTCCAAGGAACCGTGGCCAGGGAAGGGGCTGAGGATTTGGAGATCAGGACCGTCGTGATCAAGGGCCAATCAATCCACAAGTTGGTTTCATAGAGGCAAGAGCTGATCCTGTGAATCAGCAAAGGGGGGAAATACCTGATAATGAAGCTTCGATTAACAAACGTAACTATTCCAAAGTAGCTGTGGTGGAACAGAATATTGTTGCAGATGAGAGGGGCATACAGGTAGACAAACTCGATCAATCGATGGACCTCGTTCATGCGAAATGTGGCAGGTGGGTCACAAAAAGCGAAGAATGTACTAATCCAGTGATATGCACAAGATGCAAAGCTGAAGGTCATGTGAACAGGGTTTGTTCTACAAAAATGGCATGGAAATTTCATGCACCTTTCTTTGGGCTATCTGCATATGGACAGGGCTTTCACATGGTAGAGAGCAGGGATAAAGGACATGACTGCAGTAGCTCGTAACTGTCATTGCAGGTCAAGTAAATGCAAGGCAGATTGAAGCTGAATTTGAGCTCAAGGTCGGGAAACAATCCAAGTGGAGATGGTATGCTAAAAAAGACCGGAGAAGGAAAGTTTCAACTAAGATTTCCTAATGCCCAAGCATTGGAGGATGTTTGTCACTTCATTGAAATGAGGATGAGGACAGTCCCAGAGGCAATTACCAAGGTAGAAAGATGGAATTCTACAAATGGTGCCAAAGGGAAACCTGGAAACACCGTTCGTTAATTTTTAATATACCTTATGATAAGAGGTCTTTTGCAAATGTTTCCATGATAGCCTCTGTTGGCGTTTCTTAACGCAAAGCGTAAAGAGTTCATAAGCGCACGGAAATGCCGTTGTAGCTTTCACCCGGAAGTATTCAGTGGTATCGTATTTTCCACGTGGAAGGCATGGTATAAAGTCTCTAATATGAATATGGACATGATAACACGACTATGCAATAGACCACAATCCATAATAGGGATAAACCAAATGGTAAGATAACTTGACACACACACTTGAATCAATCTCAAGGATAAAGATAAATAAATCTAACAAGGAGTAGGCATATCCTAAATAGCTATGTTAAGATAGTAGATATACATACATGCTTTTGTAATGTTAGAGATTCTAAGTGAAGTTAGCCATGGTTGCTATTTTCTTACTTCGACCACCGAAAGACACGGGTCCGCCAGCGATACCGGCATAGCATCTACCCAAATACGAGACGTGGGGATTACAAGGGCCGACAGGGCTGTCACCACCGCCGCCTACCACCTCGTCCGTCCGTATATGGAGCGGTCCGAAGGTAACCTCTAGCTTAGACACCATGTCTACGCTATGGCCACTACTCTAGCGTGACGCCAAGGCTTACCCGCCCCTGGGGGTCCTTCTACTAGAGCACCCGCCTCGAGGGGCGTAACGAACCTATAATCCAACAAAGAACTAAGACTAATTCAAGGTAGAACTCAACATCTCAACTTAGCTCTTGGTCTAAAACATGTATATATGATAGGTTAAGCGCAAAGTTCCATATGGCAAGATCATGTCATAAGAACTATACTCTAGTTCATAGCTATATTGATAAATGAAGAATAAGAACAAAATGAAGAACATAGCATTGACCAACATAAAGGAATTATATTGATCATACCAAGAACTCCAAGAAGATCTTGATCTTCTACATGTTTCCCAAACTCCTAATACTAACTAAAAGGAAGAAGTAACAAATGAAAGGAGAGAGATCCTTGTGTGTTGTGTGTGTTACAATGGAGGGGGTGGCCTTCTTTATATAGGAAAAGAGGAAGGAGAATGGAGGGTTCTCCTTGATCTATGGGAGGTTTCGGGAAGTTTGGCGGGAATACTTGGCGCCATCCCAAAAAGCACCACATGCAACCGTCTTCCTTCCTCCGGGACACGGGTCAAGGCAAAAAGCGGGATCGGAGCTCGTCTCGCGCGGCCGCCGCGCGCGGCGGGCGTTCGGCGTGGGTTTGGCCCGCCTCGCGCGCCGTGCCTTCTTTGCGGGGTGGGCTTGTGGCCCATTGTAGATCGCGACCTTGGGGTGCTATGGCCCTGGTTTGCATCGGATTTGGCCTCGTGGCATTCCCCTTGTCCAAAGCGCAGTTCTGACGTGCGCTTTCCTCCTTTATTCGGCGTACTTTCACCTGTTTCCACGTTTGTTCCTGCAAAACATATTTCTTCGAATACAAATGGAACTAGGTGAGTAGCAACGGTTTATGTGACATAAGTTTGCCTGTTTCTCATGAATTGGATATAAGTTGGCGGTATTAATTACTCGATAATGACCGCCAACAGCCTCTATGGTGGGCGTGCCCATAGAAGTGGACAAAGAAAGCTTAACCAAAAATGAATATGTGAGAGTCATGATTGGAAGCAGGGATGTATCTAGAGTACCAGCTGTGGTAGATGGGGTGTTAGACTTTTATCTGTATGATTACACTTTCCAGAGAGAGGTAATTCAGGAAGGACATGTAAATCCAGCTGGGAACCAATGGGTGAGAAATGGAAGGGATCAGAACAGAGATGAGGCTCCTTCTCCAAAGAAACAAAAGACTGTGCAAGATAAGATCCAAGACACAAATGTTGCTGGGACAAGTAAGGTAGTGGGAAGTGCTGAACAAGGTAGGCAGAGAGTGGGTGAGCCATCTCAAGTAGAGCAGCAAGAAGACCCCAAAGCACCGAGTGACAAGAATCAACGAGGCGGCAACGAGGCTTCGTAAAGTGAGGGTTCATACTATGGTAATGTGTATATGGGGGGAACTGGTTTCTCCCTCTGGAAGACTGAAATTTGGAGATTTTGAGAATATACAAGTCAACAAAATGAGTTGCTTTATGATGGAGGATAATCAGAGGATGAGGATAGATGAATATGATTCAAACTTCAAAGCATGTAAGCGGAGGACTCACTTGTTAACAGTAGAGACAAAGAAAGCTATCAATGAATCTAGCAAAGATTGCTTCTTCAGGATTGAAGATTTCATGGGAGGAAAGAAAACAGGCAAAGTTCTAGAAACAATTGAGGAAGAAAAAGAGGAGGAATGCATGAGAGCAGTTTCACTCAGTCCCATCAAAGGTAGTCAGGGAGGACTTGACACTATCATGTCCAGTCAGGAAGAGACAGCAAAGGAGACTGTTGAAAAACAAACTAAAAAAGAAGAAATACAGGCTATGGAAATAATCAGGTCGAAACAAGGGCTGATAAGAGCATGAGTCCACGGGGAGAATAATGAGGATCAAACTGTCAGGATGGGTCAGGACAAGATCAGGGAAGGAGCAGAAGATATGAGTGGACGGGACAGTCAAATACAAGCTGCAATGCAAGAGGTGATAGAAAATCAAGATGAAAATAAGAAAGGTTGGTACAAGTGGCAGGATGTTAGACAGAGCAAGAGGATCAAGGCAAAGGGGGTATCTCAAGTGAAGGTGGATACTCAAGCTCAGAAGAAAGTTGCTAAAGAAATGAACAATGAAGGTAATAATCCATTACAGCAGAATTCCTTTGCAATCCTGTCTTTTTCTCAAGTAGCTAATCTAGCAAATTGCATGGGTGTAGCTAGTAATTCTATTAGCAACTGTGCTGAGAATGTAGTGGATAATGAGCAAGATGAGAAAATAGAGGAAGAAGGAAAGTCGATAGGGGATCACAATGTTTTGGACTGGGGTCCGATGATTCTGATAATGAATCCTATATCAGAACCCCTAGGTCAAAAAGAAGCAAGTCTGGAAAAAAAAGAGGAGGAAGACAATGGCTTTCAGGGAGTGTCCTAATGACATCCCTGGTGCAATAGTAACAGATAAGACCATGGTTAGCCCCGGACTTAATCGAGGAAGAAGAAAACAAAAATCAAAGTTAATCAATGATAGGCATCACATGGAATTGCGGGGGTGGCCAAAAAGGCCTGGGTACCTTTATAAAGGAACTAATTTGGGATCATAAAAGCTGACTTTATTGGTCTCCAAGAAACTATGAAACAAAATTATACCGACAAGTTTTACGAAAAATTGATAATGGCAAAGACTTTATTTGGATGGCTATTCCTTGAATGGCAAATTAGGAGGGATGTTAAGTGGTATAAGGAAGGATAGATTTGACATAGTGGATTATGAATGTGGGAACTATATGATCATTGTCAATGTGTTTGATAAGAAGCTTAAGAAGCACGGTCTTTGGGCAATGTTTATGGCCCAGCCCCCATGATGAATTTAAGGATGATTTTCTTGCAGAACTATCTAGAGCTTGCTATAAGGCCAAATACCCTATTACATTTGGGTGGGGATTTCAACATAATGAGATTTAGTTCGATAAGAACAGAAATTTTAGGGAGAATAATCACTCCCCCGTGTTTAATCTCATTATTAACTCCTATGAGTTAAGAGAACTTCCTTTATCCGGAGGTAAATTCACTTGGAGCAACAACAGAGATGATCCAACTCTTGAAAAAAATTGGACAGGGGTTCTTATATCCAGTTCATGGGAGACTGAGTTTCCTTTGTGTAATCTTAGGAAAATACCTAGATACATGTCTGATCACAATCCTTTGATTGTGAGAACAGATTTAGATCAGAAGATTGGTTCAAAACCTTTTTGTTTTGAGACCTCTTGGCTCAAACATGCTGATTTTTGGGAAAAAGGTCAAGGAGATCCGGGAAAAAGAGGTAAAGGCTAAATCTGCTATTGAAGGTCTGGTGCATAAAGATGGATAGAGTTAAAAATTCCTAAAAAGGGTGGGGACAAAGCCTGAAAGGACACACAAGAAGATATAAGAAGATTCTGGAGCAAGAAATGGAGAATCTAGAGAGATTAGAAGAGGAAGGCAGCTTAAGTCAGGAGAACTTGAATAGGAAATCTTTTATTCAAACTGAGCTGTTAAAGTTGATGGAGGAAGAGGAACTTTATTGGCACAAAAGGTCAAATAGTAATTGGTTGCTGCAGGGTGACTGCAACACTGCATTCTTTCATAGAGTAGCTAATGGTAAAAAGAGGAAAAATACCATCTTCTCCTTAGAACATAATGACCAATCAATTGTGGGAGATGAAGCTCTGGTTGATCATGCTACTGAATTCTATAAATCTCTGTTTGGTCCTTCCGACCAAGCTGATTTTGCTATTGATCCAAACTGTTGGGAACAATGTGAGAAGGTTACTACACAGGAAAAATGAGGAATTGGAAAAAAAATTCAATGAGGAGGAAATCAGGAGGGCTGTGTTCTCAATGGAGAAGAACACTGCCCCTGGAGCTGATCACTTTCCAATAGAATTCTATCAATTCTGTTGGGATATAATCAAAATGGACTTAATAAAACTCTTTGAAGATTTTCATAATAACAATCTAGATATTGGAAGATTTAACTATGGTGTAATCTCTCTATTGCCAAAGGTGAAAGAGGCAAATAATATAAAACAGTACAGACCTATTTGTCTGTTAAATGTGGTATACAAGATTTTTACCAAAGCTCTGACAATGAGGATGGAAAAGGTGATGGACAGGATTATAAACAGATGTCGCCCTGGGTTTTATCAAAAACAGAAATATTATGGATGGGATCCCGGCCTTACATGAAATTTTGCTTGACACAAAGGTTAAAAAGAAAGATGGGTTGATCCTTAAGCTAGATTTCGAGAAGGCTTATGATAAAATAAATTGGAACTTTTTATTCAATTGCCCGAAAACAGAGGGGTTTTGGAGATAAATGGTGCAAGTGGATACAAGAAGTGATGAGTACCGGTACAGTAAGTGTGAAGGTGAATAATATGACAGGAAAATACTTTAAGTCTAAAAGAGGAGTTAGACAGGGGGATCCTTTGTCTCCCTTCCTGTTTAACATTGCAGCTGATTCACTTGCTAAAATGATTAGTATGGCCCAGAAAAACAAATTAATTCATGGCTTAGTACCGAGAATACATTGAAAATGGAGTGGTGGTGCTCCAAAGTATGCGGATGACACTATACTATGTTTACAAGATGATGTGAATCGGGCAACCAATCTGAAATTGCTCCTTTATTTGTATGAAAATATGTGCGGACTCAAGATTAACTTTTCCAAAAGTGAAGTGATGATGGTAAATCATAATGATAATAAGAATGTGTTTTACTCTGATATGTTCAATTGTTCAATTGGAAACTGGCCAATTAAGTATCTTGGTGTTCCTGTCTCGGGTCTAGGTTACATGTCATAGACTGGATACCTATATATGAAAAGGTGATGAAAAGGTTGGATGGATGGAAAGGAAGTGCATTAACTTTAGGAGGGAGACTTATCCCGATAAATGCATGTTTAAGCAACATACCTCAGTATGCCATGTCTATGTTCGCTGCCTGTGTCGAGTTCGAACAAGATAGATATTGCTAGGAAAAGATTCTTTTGGCAAGGAGGTAATGTGAAGAAAAAATACCATTTGGTCAAATGGACTCACATCACCAAACCTAAAAATAAAGGTGGGCTGGGAGTCAAAGACCTTAGGAAAATGAACATAAGTCCGTTAAGCAAATGGTGGTGGAAAGTGGAAAATGGACAGGGAATCGGAATGACATTATTAGCGAGGAAGTATATGAAAAAGGTGTGATAACTCTGTTAAAAAGAACCTCAAAAACTCCCCGATGCGGAATGATCTCTTAAAGGTCGGACATGTTTACCTTAAAGGTAGAATCATGTCGAGTTGGTAATGGAAAAAAACCGTTTCGGCATGATAAATGGTGTGGACAGGTTACTTTAGCGAGTAAAAAATTCCCCCGATCTCTATGAAGTGTGCAATGAGCAAGAATGTTCGTCGGGCGGAAATGAAACAAAAAAATTGGCGACTAACATTTAGGAGATGGCTTTATGAAGAATTGCAAAATCAACTAAGAAGATTATATGATGTTACTTTTTCGTTGTGTTATCACAAAGAAAATGATTTGCCTAGATGGGAACTAGAAAAAATCAGGTTCCTTTCTTGTTAAATCAGTATACAAGCTGTTATGCAATCAGGATTATGGTAACAAGAATAAGAGAATTTGGAAAGCTCCTATTCCCTTGAAAATTAAGATCTTTGTTTGGCTTTTAGAACAAAATGCCATTCTTACAAAAGACAATTTAGTTAAAAGGAAATGGAAAGGAAATGCTATGTGTGCTTTTGTGCTGAAAATGAAACTGTTAAACATATTTTCTTCGAATGTGCCACAGCAAAATATGTATGGAGCCTGCTGGCTTTTCGCTTTTGGAGTTCAATGTAGACCGGTGAATGATAATCAATTCTGGCCTTGGATCCAGAGCATCTTTCCTTCTGTTCCTCATTTACATATGTTTGGTTTAGCTGCTGTATACTGGTCTATCTGGCGTACCAGAAATCTTATTTGTTTTGAGAAGAAAAGAATTCAATCTCCTACTGAGATTTTATGCATGATATGTTCTTTTCTATCATACTGGGCAGGTTTCTTAAAAGAAGATATCAAGGAGCAAGTCATCTGCGGAGCTGAAGCAATCAAGACGACGGCACTCTCGTTCCACAAGAAGGAAGCTCATGACGGCGCAAATGACAGACAGGTGGTGCTGTACACCGGGTGATGCTGACAAGAAGAATTGGTCGAGTCAGCGGTCCTGCGCAATTAGGAGCTTTTGTATCAGTTCTCTGTCGTCCTTTGTAATTTGCACTAAATGTTGCTGTTGGTCTCGTACCCTTCGTGGTACAGGTGGTTCTTCTGGTTCTCCCCTTACCATGATCCCTGGGTGGTTATGGAAGGGTGAGCGTATCGTTAGGCTTCTGTGGGAAACTAGACATTTACTTTTTAGCGTAAAAACTCTTGTAATTTCGTTGCGAAAGTAATGAAATTCGGTTTACCGTGTTGGAAAAAAAAAAGAGATATGAAAAGTTTGTTTGTTGACAACTTTGGCATTTCGAATCACTAGAACCTAGAATTTCGTTTTAATATTAATGATTTTTAAATTGGTATTTAAAAAGAATCCAAATAACTTGAATGAAGAGATTTAAAATTTCCAGTTTAAACTCTTCTGGTTAAATTCACTTAGGGCCTAAAAAAAAATGTGATAATATTCACTATGGTCAATACAGTAGGATTGTACTAGTCAATTAATCACAAGTACTGCGAACATGTTGTGCGTGTGCATAGCCTACTTTATGGATCGACGACCTCCTGTGCATTATGCGTGTATTTGTTCCACAATGAATTACGTGCAGTACAGCCTCGTACAGTATCAATAAACGGTGAAATAAAGGACTAGAGATGAATGGGTCATGTGTATGTTGTGGCTGCTGACTGATTGGTTATTTCACTTGAATGGGTCATGTTGCCCATGTAGCGTGACTGACACAGCAAGCTACGGAGTAGCAACTACGAGCTCCAGCCGGTGGAAAATCTGTGCCTATAAAAGCAACACAAAAACTACAAGTTTGAGAGCTCTCAAGTCACAAACTTTCTAACTTGTTGGGTCACCCTTGTCACATAGCTATACTCTACCTCAGGAATCCCTCCTTGGTCTTTCATTTATACATGGATACACTAGGGCATGCGAGGCATCAGGAGACCATTTTGTCGGCGAATGATCAAGAACAGTTTTGTCACTGTACCATTTACCTTGTATGGGATTAGTGTCACCACCTGAGCTCTCAGTGCTGCCACCGGGGGATATCACACAAGTGTGATTAGCAAGATATACTTATCAGCGGTCGCCGCGGGTCGTCGTGGATTCTTAGACTATACTACTAGACCTCACCACTCTAGGAGTTCGTTCAGTCAGTCTTGTTATACATATCTTCCTCCTTTTCATGTAATAACACATCGATCCCTGCCTGTTCAAGAAAAAAAAGGAAATAGCTGGCCTCCAACAGGGTTATGAAGTGGATAACGACTTGTAGTAGTTGAACCCCCCAATACAATTACAAATAAGAACATAGTACCATAAAGAAGTTGATCCTTCAAATGTGGAAGTCATAAACTTTCATATGGCTTTAATTTGCCTTTTTTAGACGAGAGCAAAAATTTTCTCTATCATGCTGGGGCTGAGCATGGCTCTGATATGGTTGAATGCCATGACCATCTGCCTACTGAAAACAACACAGGAATATACTAGTCACAATCTGATAATTACACATTAAACATGGTAATAGACTCCGTCATTTTTAGATCTCTACACTAGTACTGAAATAATTTAGATTTACGAGGCGGGCAAAAGACGCCAGTCACGGTAGTGGGGTCATGGTTAATGCCAGGTTAACCGTGGTGGGCGCATTTTGCCCGGCACGATAAATTAAAAAAGAAAAAAACCAAACCCAGCCCAGCCGGTCCTGGATCTGGGCTTGTTGGGCTCAAACGCACCACCAGTGCTAGCTACCGCCGCCGGATCCGCCCTCGATCATCCCTGTTCGACGCCGCCATGGTTGGGCCTCCACCGGATCGAGCTCACCAATGCGTCCCTCCACCGGATCGAGCTCAACGACAGCCCCTCCATTGGATCGAGCCTGCCGATGCGCCCCTCCACGGGATCAAGCCCACCGACGAGCCCCTCCACGGATCGAGCGCCGACGTGGCCTTACACCGGATCGAGCTCCTCCTTTGCTAGATTTGGGCGTTGCCGGCCAGATCAGGCATTTCTCCTCATCACGAAATCAGGCTTTTCGGGCCTATTGGGCCTCGGTCTTTTCCATGGCGGGCCTCTAACGTTGCCCACCATTGAAAATCAATTTTTCGATGGCGGGCATCTTAACACGACCGCCACGGAAAAAGCCTTATTTTCTCGCGGGCGGTCGCTTTAAGATGCCCGCCACAGAGAATAAAAAGCGCCCGCTTCGTAAATCGTAGGCATTAAGCGTGGGCGGCAAATGTAGTGCCCGCCCGGGTTCCTTTAGGGGTTGTCACATAAAATATTTTTTGTGTACTAGTGCCCGCCACGGGTTCCTTTGGCCCGCGCCTGCCACCGTGCATTAGGTGGTTCTTAAAAAGGTTTTTTTTGTAGGCATTAGATTTTTCACAAAGCAATGTGTGCATAACAGTATGGTATAGTTACGTTGGTTGGTGAAATAAAGAAATTGGTATTTTTTTACAATGCACAATATGCAGTACACTCTCAACATTAGTCAGTGAAATAAAGAGTTCGATACAAATAATATACTAAGTAGCCGTAATCCATATCGCCGAACTTGTGACGAGTGGAGCAAATATGCATATTAACTAAAAAGAGTAAAATACACCCCGAAAGTACCTAAACTATTTTGTGGGTACCAGATAGGTACTCCAACTTAAAAACATAGCAGTTAGCTACTCAAACTATTCTCGTGGGTACCAGATAGGTACTCCAACTTAAAAAACGTAACATTTAGGTACTCAAACTATTTTGTGGGTACCGGATAGGTACTCCAACTCAGCCGGTACTCAATTCCTTTTTTCTTTCTTTTCTTTTTACTTTTGTTTAACTAAAGCATAATAATTTGTTATTTACTTCGCCGCTAAACTGCACACATGCAAGTTCTATTAAATTTTATAGTTAGGAGATATTCATAGTACAAAATTCTTGTAAATATTTATTTTCAATATTGTATTCCTCCCATATTATTGTAACCGAGCCAATTTGGTGAAGTGAAATTGTTTGAATTGTATATCTTCTCAACCTAATTATCATTTTGAGCTAATCTAAATATATATTTACAAGAATTTTGTGCTATGAAATTTAATAGAACATGCATGTGTATGCAGGTTAGCGACAAAGTAAATAACAACTTAGTTATGCTTTAGTTAAATAAAAGTAAATGAAACGAAAAAGGAAAAACAATGCAAAAAAGGAATTGAGTACCCGATTATTATGTTTATAAGTTGGAGTACCTATCTGGTATTCACAGAATAGTTTAGGTACCTAACTGTTACGTTTTTTTAGTCGAAGTATCTTTTTGGTATCCACAGAATAGTTTGGGTACCTAACTGTTACATTTTTTTAGTTGGAGTACCTATCTAGTGTACTCACATAATAGTTTAGGTAGCTAGGATGCATTTTACTCTTAACTAAATGCATCATCTGTGCATTGCGGCACTCTGGCTAATTGGTCATTTCACTGTATTGAGAGTACCTGTACCTCTAATGTAGCGTCATGACACAAGTTCGGTCTCTCACTCTCTCTCGAGTCACACACCGTATAAGTTAGTAGGGCTCTCTGACGAGTATAGATGTTGTCCCCTCTTGATTCTTGCAAGGGTGGCCCTTCTCACTTAGCTACTCTACTAAATCCCTTCTTGGTGCATCATTTCTCCAAGGAACATGAGAGATATATACATACACTTGATCATGGAAGGCATCAGGAGACCATGTTGTCGGCCAAGGATCCAAAAGTGTTTTGTCAGTATATGAAGGGTCGAGATGGGGACTAGAGGGGGGTGAATAGTCCCTTCTAAAACTAATTGCGATGGCTAACCGAATACAATTGCGGAATTAAACTTATCGGTCTAGCCAAGACTATACCCCTCTAACTAAGACTCTAAATCACCTCACAAAAGATCCTACACAAAAAGAGTGAGGTGACAAGCCTAGCTTGAGCTCCTAATCAATTCTAATGCAAGGTCACACAAACCTAAGCACTAGTACTTTAAGCAAGGGTGAGCTCCTACACAATTCTAGTAAGCATAAACACAAAGCCCCTAAGCTCACTAGATGCACAATGGACAAGGCAACACACGCCTAACCCAAAGGCTCAATTTACCTAGCCACACAAGCTAAGCAAAGTAACTAAGCAAGCTACACAAGCTACATAGTTACAACTACTCTACTCAAGCACAAGCACAAAGTATATAAGAAAGTAAGAACAAGGCTTGTGATGTAGAGAATGCAAACCACCGCGAAGTGTGGACACAAGATGACACCGGTGATTTTTTACCGAGGTCTCGAGAAGATTGCCAACTTCCCCCTACTCCTCGTTGTGTCGACCAACACTCTTGTGGTTTCACGGTTTGGCGAATCACCCAGTGACGATCCTCAAGCTTAATGGCCAGTGCCAAATCCCACAGTGGGAGCTCGATCGAGTCCCTCACACAGTGTGAGTCCTCTAGCCAATCCCTCAGAGGGTACCGTGTGAACCCACACACAAGTGTGGTAGCTCAATGACACGCTCCACTAGAGTTGCTCTTCACGATCCCCGCGAGGTGAGCACGAACCTCTCACAATCTCTTCTCCGGGGGCACCGCACAATCTTCTTTGCGTGCCTCGACGGAGCCTCTTGCCACCGAGCCGTCTAGGAGGTGGCAACCTCCAAGAGCAACAAGCACCACCGGCTTGCAACACGAACACCTAGTGCCACGAATGCGATCTCTCAACGCGAATGCACTAGAATCACTCCTCACTTTGATTTGGATGAACTCTATCAAACACAAGTGAGTGGGAGGGCTCTCTAGCACCACAACACAAGCCACATAGGCCAAAGTGTGCTCAGCAACCGGCCAAGCCCGAGCAAGTGGCTATTTATAAGCCACCCTCAAAAACTAGCCGTTTGCCCCTTTCCTGCGAGGTTCGCGGACAGTCCGCCTCACAAGGCCCGGACAGTCCGCCGTTGAAGAAACTAGCCGTTAGGTTCGACAACGTTCGAAATCAGCAGATGCGGACAGTCCGCCCCCGAGGGCCGGACAGTTCGCCGTTCACTTCCGGAGGTAGGAACCAGAGAAGCAGCACCTTCTGCCGCTAGCTGGAATGACTTGCGGACAGTCCGCCCATAGGGCCCGGACAGTCCGCCGTTCACTTTCGGCTCCAGGAACCAGAGAAGCAGCAACTCTGTTCGCTGGAAAACTTGAACCGCGGACAGTCCGCCCCCAGGGCCTGGACTGTCCGCCCCTCTGCGACGCATCCACGGGACCGAACAACAGCACTTCTGCTGCCCATGGCGGACAGTCCGCCCATAGGGTGCGGACTGTCCGCACCTCTTGCACACGAGTCCGGTCCAGCGTCCGGTCAGACCACTACTCGGTAAAATGGCGATATCTCCTTCATCCGAACTCCGTTTTCGATGATCTTGGACACTATGGAAAGCTAACTCAGAGGGCTACGCAACCCGCATGGTTACTTGATCCGAAGCTCAATGGATCAAAGCAGTATTCCACTCCAAAGTCAGTCCAATTGTCCGAGAAACACCGAAACAACTTCTCCTTTGCAAATGTGCCAACACCACCAAGTGTACATCTCCATGTGCAAGTGTGTTAGCATTTTCACAATCATTTTCAAAGGATTTTCTCTTGCTCTTACCACGCCACTCGATCCTAACACATCGCAAAGTTAGATCGCACAAGTGGCACTAGATGACCGATATGCAAACAAGTTTGCCCCTCTTGATGGTACGGCCATCTATCCTATAAATCCGGTCATAAACTTCTCTAAGCTCCTCATGACCGGCGAAGAGAAATGCCCTATAGGTTATACCTTTGCCTTGCGCATTTCCATTCCACTTCATCTCCAAATGCCGATGCGACACATGCACCAATACGATCAAGAATGATATGATCCACTTCATATCATCACATGACCTTCTTGGTCCATTGATCTTGACCTCACTTGCTCTTCACCGTTGCGTCGGTCCTTCGGCGCCAAGTCCCTCAACTTGCCCTTCACACTTGCAACCGGTCCATCAAGCCAAGCCTTGTCTTGATCTTCACCACCTTGGTCACATGACTCCATGTCATGTTTCATATGCAATAAGCTCCTTCATTGCATCATCTCGTGTGAACTAATCTCCTGTGTATAATCTCAATCACACATATTAGTTCACCTAATGTTGACACTCAATTACCAAAAACCACAAGGGACTTTTCAGTATACCATCTGCCTTGTACAGGCCAAATGTCACCACTGGATCACTCTGTGTTGCCGAGGTTGTTGCCGCAATAATGTTTGCACCCATGATACGTAGTGATATCAAACAAGTGAGATGACTGATAACCTGAAGACGCAGTGGGCTCAAGCTTATGAGAAAGGTTGTGGACTCTCAATGCTTATGTAGTTCGTGTCTTGGATCCTGCCGCTTCATACTGTTTTGACAAATGATGCTCATCTATCTTTTTGAGAAAAAAGAACACGCTCAGAAGACGCAAAAAAAAAGGGTAATAGATAATAGATAATAGATATATAGTGCAGCAACACCTTCCTCAAACAGATTATGTATCATTCAATTATGCATGTCAAAAATTGGCTGGAAATTAGTTTTGTTATCCAAAACAACTATGCAAGCCAAAAATGGCAGATGTTTTCTCTACGAAGCGACTTGAAGATTAATTATCGATTTGGTGGACCAGCCGAGCAGGATTAACATCTCAAACTCTTGATCAGTTCCTGATAGCAGGCTCATATCTATTTGCAATTGGTGCTCAGCATCAAACAGTAAAAATTTGGATTGAGATTTGAACAAGGAAAACAAATTGACTAGAAACTGGTACTGCCCTGGTATGGTCTCACCCAACCAAGTACGACAGTGTACTGTACTATAATGTGAAGAAGATGGAAAGATAATTCCGTGGCTGCAATCTTTTGTACAGAAAAGTAGGCTTCATTAGTAATAAAAATGATCTAAGCAGTCTTAATTAGTAATTAGTTGGGTGAAAACAGTTATCTTTTTTTTATTACCTGTCGAAGAAAAGCCATCTTTTTCTAAGAATTCAAGCCAACCTTTTGTACAGAACATGTTCAAGGAAACTATAGCTATAACTGTAACCAATATGGATTTTCCTCACGGTCTTCACAGAAGAAAGAGAGGAAGAAAGTGCTAACGTATGAATGTTGCAATCCGCACACAAGTGCAAAAAAAACGCAACTTTGAATGATATTTTCATTTCCCTAGCGAGCTATTGCACAAATCAAACATAGTAAGCACATATTGGCACCATCCATCATCACTCTGTCTGACGGGGGCCTTCCTAATTTGTTGAGGCTCCCGACCGCGCCTGCCTCACGGGGCCTTCCCTGCCGCCGGCCGCCTTCCAAGCGCCCGCCGGCTGCGCCCCCACCTCTCCTCCGCTCCGCTCCCTGTCCTCCCCCCATCTCCCCTCCTCTCCAAGCTGCCCCCGGCGCCAGTCATGCTTCCGGGGGCCCTTCCTGCTCGTCGCTGCCGTGGCTCAATTCCGAGCTGACGGCCGCGGCCCTGCACGGCCGGATCCGCCGCGCAAGCCGCCAGAGAGGGGCGATCTGCGACATCAGGGGCGGCTTGCCAGCGGCGCCCTCGTTGGGCCCTGGAGGACCTGCTGCCCTCAGGATTGGAACACGCTAAGTGCTGCTGCGAGCGAGGGGCAACGGCCAGATCCGCCCCGTCCCCCGCCTCGGATACGTGACGACGCCCCCTTGCCGCATGCGCACACATGCCGAGCGCCGCCGCCGCCACGCCATGCGCCCGAAGGAGATGACAGCCCCTCCGCCACCAATCCTCCCGTGGCGCGTGGGAGCGCGCGTTGGTGAGGTGCCGCGGCCGCTGCAGGGCCCCGTCGCTCGATCCGCCGGGGTTGCCGGCGTGGCCGGCCCGGCGACCACCGGATACAGCCCGACAACCTCGTCCCGCAGCGGCTCCAGCCCGCCGCCCTTCGTGCCCATCCGCGAGGCATCTCCAAGCAGCGGGAGAAGATCCTCCGCCGGCTCGCCGGCAAGAAGGTAGCGGTGCCCAAGGTGGAGGTCGAAGACGAGAGGATGGGGTCGCAGATCCGATGGCGACTTCCCGTCTCCGCCGTCATGACAACAGCGATCATTGCTCACACATTCTAACAGTGAGCAACGACTTCTCTTCCGCCGGCGACAAGCTTCTCCAAATGGCGACCATACGGCGTCGCGATGCACCCCTGGCGACCGGTATCAAACAGAAGTCGGCGACATATCTATCGCTAGATCTGATCCACATTCTGGCTTTTGGATCAACCATGGGCGGTTTGTTAGCTGAGGTGGGGTGTCCATGGACCTCAATTCTTCTCGACGCTGTGGACACCGGTTGATCTTTAGTACACATATCTTTATGTACTAAAGTTTATTTTCGTTCTTAGATTATGTAATAAGTTTGGTTGTGTGTGGTCATGCAGAAGCTTTGGCTCTATGCGTTATCGTTGAGCCGGAATGTAATTCCGTTATCTAAAAAAATCATCACTCTGTCCACCAGCGGCGGCGGATTTCCATTTCCCATCACCGTCGTAGAAGCAATTTTATTAGACCAGTCTCAATGCACAGTTTCATCTCGCACTTCCCAAAGTGCCATATCAGATTTAAAGATTTAGTTTGATGTATGAAATAGTCTGTCTCAATGCATAGTTTCATCTCACGATTTCATAGACAAGTTATAGCATTAAATTAGCTTCTATTTGTTGCATTGAGATTGGTCAAATGTGTTGGGATGAAACTCTACGTTCTCATGGGAGTTTGTGTTTCATACCTATGAAACAGTGCCAAATGAGTTTCATCCCATGAAACCCATTTACCCAGTTTCATATTAGTTACTACGCCACATCATCTTTTTGGCTTATGTGGCACCTCATTTAATGCCGATGAAACCCCACTGAGACTGGCCTTAGAAACACCAAACTATTTAAGTTGTGGTCATAATGTTTTTTTTTTCTTTGTTATTGGCACTGCTCGGTAGTGTTAGTTGTTGGGCAGTTTCTACAGCCGCATCAGCTTGGGGTAAAAGCAGCAGAAGCCTGTAGTTGGCAGCAGGAATTGCAGCTATAGCCACAAGTTTATTGTAAAATTGCCTGTTTTGAGTCACGCATTTTAGTTAGAAAGCGACTCTGGTAATTTATTATTAGTAACACATTTTGTTATTTCCCTTCACCGTCGTAGAAGCAATTTTATTAGAAACACCAAACTATTTAAGTTGTTATTGGCACTGCTCGGTAGTGTTAGCTGTGGGGCAGTTTCTGCAGCCGCATCAGCTTGGGGTAACAGTAACAACAGCCTGTAGTGGGCAGCAGGAATTGCAGCTATAGCCACAAGTAGGTACAGCAACCGGGTGGCGTGGAGTAGAGGAGTCGAGACTGGGGACGGAGACCGCCGAACTGAGTGGACTTGGACTCCCCAATTCATCAGATATGGTATTTTTTCAGGTCTGAGCTTTTGACCGATTGACGTGTTTCATCCCAACAAGTTTATTGTAAAATTTCCTGTTTTGAGTCACGCATTTTAGTTAGAAAGAGACTACGCTAATTTATTATTAGTGACACATTTTGTTTTCTAGCCATGGCAACACCTCCTGAGTGGGTGTTTTGTTTATCTAGATGACTGATTTTACATTAGTGACACGTTTCAATTCCATATAACTGATTATGGTATCTACTTTGTGTTGTTTTGGCATACTGAAATTAGCATAAATTCATTGTGGTTGGTCAACTAGTTAGCTAACAAATTAGCTAACAAATAGATAGATTCATGGATAAAAAAAGAAAAAGCCTACCTATTAGCCCTCCTATTTACATGAGTTAGAGCTCATTTTTAGTTAGCCCACAACAATTAGCTGTTTGTATCAAACATGCCATTTATTCTTCATGGATATCGATAATATCATGTATAGGCAATCAACAATATGTAATAATAACTCCATGTCTACAAAATATCACCGAAAATGGTTGTGGGTGAGCATAGCCTACTTTATTTATGGTCCGCCGTGCATTAGGCGTGTCTTAACATGGTTGGTTCTTTGAAGGCACTAGATTTTTTCACAATGCACGTGAACTACAGTCCAGCAGATTCTTATTGGTGAGAGAAATAAAAAATTTAGCATAATTTCATTATGTTTGCATGTGGAGTTTTAGCAGCTTATTCCTCTTTTGCAAAAGTGATGGGCATGAGGATGACGGCGGTGGATGGTGAGATGGCCCTGTTCGATTCAGATCGGAGCTTGCGTCCGTGGCATATCCGTTTGGGATGGTGATCCTAGATGGTGGAATTTATGGCTTTTTAAGGTTTCTTGTCTCCCATCAATAGAGGTGTAGTAGTTTGGTTTACTTTTTTGTAATGAGAGGATGTAACTTGCTTTAGTATCAATGGAATTTTTCTTTTATCGCAAAAAAAAATGATGCACTATGTACAGTACAACCTTGCACAATTAAATTGGTGGCCGAAATAAAGAATGCTATGAATATGAATAATATATATTAAGTGGACCGTGGCACCCATAGCGCCCGACCATGTGAGGACGAGGAAATATCCTGAACTAAATGCACGCCAATATGTAGTCATGTGGGAGTACCTCTAGCATCATGACACAACAAGTTACCATAATTACAAGCTCGTAGAAAATATGTGCCTACAAAAACAATACAAATCTTAGAAGCTAGAGTTCTCTTGAGTCAGACATTCTAGTTTGTTGGTTCTTGTGAGAGTCAGCAACAATACTGCAGGTAGGGTCAGCAGACCCCCCGCCCGATGGAATTTGGCAAATTCAGTAGAACATGGCAGCAAATGTTTGGTGCAGCATGATAGGCAAGGCGAAAATGGCGAATGTTTACTCCACGAGCCATATGAAGATAAAGTCCAGAATGATATTTATCGATTTGCAGCATGATTGACATTTTAAATTGTGGATCAGTTCCTGCTAGCGGTGGGGGTGGAGGAGGAAGGGAGCGCGGCGTGAGGAGGATCGAAGGGGTCGCGCAGGCGCAGGACCCTTCGCGGCTTAGTGCTGTCCGATCCATATATACCCTGCGAATGAGATGCAGATTCATCTTGAGCATCCTCATGGTCTTGAATTTGGAGTTGCATAGAAAAATAAAAAGAAATTGTTATTAAAAAATAAATGAAATGTTTTATCCTACAGGCTACTAATTATGGTTACTCAGAGAGCTGAGCAATGGGGATTATTATTACCATAATCCTAGATAGTGAAAAAAAATTTACTGCAGAACTCAACCAAGGTTCTTGACATCCAGATAAATCCTATTAACTGTTACTTACACAGATGTTTTTTTTTTTTTTTTTTTTTTGATGAATACTTACACAGATGTTCACCACGGGGCTGGGATCACTTCCATAATCCTGGAGTATATAAAGACTACTTTGTAACTCAGATAAAACTCATTGCCACCAGTATAAAAGCAGAAAAAGTCAAGATCACAAGCATTAAAATATTTCTGCTCTGCACCACCAACTAAAACGGTTGGTTCTTCATAAACTTTAGCTTTCTCGCAAATACACCCTAAAATATTTCTGCTCTGCACCACCAACACCCCTAAAACGGTTGGTTCTTCATAAACTTTAGCTTTCTCGCAATAAACTTTAGCTTTCCCGACCATGTTTGACGTGGAGCAAAAAATGCTGCAATAAATCAATAGTATGTAGTTGTGGCCGTCTGGTTGGTGATTTCACCATGTGCTGCGCATATACCTCTCTCACGTCATGACACAGTAAGTTAATTACTAATTCATCCTCCTGGAGAATAAATTGTGCGCCTAAAAAGAAAAAACAATGCCTACAAGTTGGAGCTCTCTCAAGTTATAGATGCTCTACCCTGTCCCTAGGTTACCCACACACACTTAGGCACTTAGCTATACATTCTACCTAAAAGGCTACACCCCTTGGAAATTATTAAATATTTCCTTAGTTTCACTCCTTTTCTCCATGAGACATGGGAGATACATACACACGGGCCTATGAGGCATCAGGAAATGGTGTTGTCGCCCAACTATGACTTTCTGTTTTGTCAGTGCACCATCTACCTCGAGGGGAGTGAGTATCATCACTGGAGATGTAGAAAGAACAACATCCACTCCGATTATGCATAGTGAGATGACCTTACATGGTTAGTTAATGATGATCTCATGAGAGAGGGTGTGTGCCCAAGGAATTGCCTTACTCAGAGGTTGTAGATTATAAAAGACAACAAGCATATTACCATAAGGTATTGATCCTTCAAAATGTAATCAGGCTTTTGACCAGAAATTCTGATAACCTCTTGTGCTGGAAACCATACTTTTCTATATGGCTTTTTTGCTTTCTTGAGATCAGAATAGTAATTCATCATTTCGTATGTGTAACAAGCCTGTTTTGTTCCGAACAAACTATGTCCTCATCATAGTTGTGGTGGGCATATATAGCTATGATCTGTTTGATTCAGTTGAAATCCATGGTTATCTGCCTATTTGAAACATAATACAACAATGTACTAGCAGAAGAATATAATATGGTAACATATTAGTCCAATATTTCCAGATCGATCTTGCAATAGACAGAAAATTGTTCTGCTCTGGGCCTCTGACCTTGTTTATTATTAGCTTCATTATTAGCCAACGTGATCATTCTAACATCTGAGAAACAGAATAAAAATAAGAACATGAAACAATTACACTATTATAAATGAATTGCACTTAGAGAATGTATGCGAGCCTTTGTGGCTTACCGTTTGCTGTGAGTTGTGATACTAGTTTTTACTTGTGTGACAGGTGCAGAGCAAGGATAATTGGCTCATGGAGACTGTATGTTGTTCATATAAGAGCAATAGCTCACAAAAGTGCCGAGGATCAAGGTTTTGTCTACTGAATTGTATACATCCTCCCATTCCCATCTAGCTACATAGTTGCATCATTGTGAGATAGACGTCGATGGCAGTAGGCATGCGAGTGTGTCTGCCTCTGGTGCCCAGCAAGGTTAGTTGTACCAGGAAACTATGTGTCGCAACACTACCCAAGCTAGAGTAACAAAGGTTTATATTATCTAGTACTCTAAATTTGCTTATACCGACCCAAACACGTGCATGTTGCATATATAATTGGGAGATAGACACAGGCCTTGGTGTGCGAGTCATCTAGAGATGATGCTAGCGCGGTTGAGAATGCTCCATATAACTCTTCCTTACCTACATTTGCCAATCCGGAGCATCACGAAGAATCTACTCTATCCCGAGCTATTTAAATATATGGGATGATGGCACCCAACAACCCACATGATACTGTCATGACGGTTTGGGTGGACAAAAGAACTACATCCACACAAACAACAACATGGATCATGAGAGGTCCAACAGTTGCCTCTTTCATAATTGGACCTCGATAGGATTGGTTGCTAAGGCTATAGAGACTGCAATTTTGGCAGTCACGCCGTCCTAGTCACTGAAAACAAATCAAACGGCCTAGACGTCATCTAACGATGCGCAAAACTAAGTGTGGTGTTGTAGGCAGGCGTCTGGTTAATGCACAGGTTATATATTCTAGTTTTCTTCACCATAGATCTCGTATACTTGTCCATTGTGAATGAATTTCACGCATGTGTTGTGATAATGGGTCACACACGTTTTGTGATATTCGAGATCATATGCAGGCATTGTGGTTAGTGAAATGGAGTTAATGCAGGCATTGTGGTCACACATCTACTCAGTGTCACGTACAAGAAGCAGCACTACAAGATGGGGTAAGGCTGAAGGACTCTGCTGCGTTGTCGAATGGGCTACAGGATGCCTGACATCATCAGCCGTCAGTAGTGATTCAGTTTGGAGGTCAAGTCGGTTGTTGATTCTGTTATCTAAGTCGTTAAGTCGTCGGTTAGTTGTGGAGGCGGCTCGGCCCCTTGAGAAATCCCAACCTTCTCTATTCGAAGTACTTGGAGAATTTCCTTTGTAACAAAATGCTTAAAACTCATAGTTTCACATACTTCTCAATGGTGAGAAAATTTCTACCAAGGCCAATTATGATGTTATTATTTGAAAACCTTCTACATATACTACATGTTTTTTGTGTTGAGATTTGGCAAACGTTGTTGACCCATGTTGAGCATGCTTTTAAATCAAGATCATGTATCGTCACCAAATATATGCACTACTCCAACACTGAGTATGCGCAAAACCTAGATCCATCCAAAAATGTTTTACTCCTACACTATGAGTGAACAAAATATCTTTGTTAGGCTCTCTATCAAAATAAATGCTCTAAATACTTTGTTCATGTCTCTCTCTCTCAAAGAGTTATATTGCAAAAAAGAGACATCTATCAAAAAAAAGGAAAAGGGAGAAAAAAAAAAGAAAGAAGAAGAAAAAGAGAGAGAAAGGGAGAAAAGGTTAGAATAAAAGATAGCCCTTGTTCTCACAAAAAGTTTTTCCAAATTCCAATAAAAAGAGAGATATGTTCTAAAAGAGCGTAGTAGAATAGGTTAGCCACCATATATATATATCCCCTTGAGCTTGTATATATTAAAAGTACAGACACCGTTCAACAAGATATTTATCGATTCATTCTTTCAGTTTCCATCTCAACAATACCAAATGTTCCAAACATATATTTGTACCTGAAAACAAAATATCTTTCATTTGTATCATCAGACCTAATGATGAATCCTTTGAAAGGGGTCCATTATTGACAAATCATGTACTTCCCTATCTCGGGTGCATGAACCAATCAAGACGTTTCTGGATACAAAATCAAACTTTGCACCCATGGAAGCCCTCTTTTCAAGCTCGAGCAGACTATGTTGCCTTTCAATCCATTCATAGGTAACATTTTCAAATACCAACTCAAACCTCATTAACTCTAGCATGCTTGAACTTGATATAAAGAACTTGGCCAACTTAACCTGTGACTCGTAGCCTTGATAGTTTGCTAGCACAATTTTCCTTAGACGGATGTCTAGGGCGCCAATGTTCTCCTCGTATCTAAACCAATTTTCCACCTCAGGACGAGTTATCTGATAAATAAGAGTCAACATAAGTACTATAGCATCAATGCTAACCAGTATATTAATGCAGAGGAATGCACCTGCACACTATGGTACTTCATTCCAAATTGTAAGTCATTCGAAAAATCTTGGAGAGTAAAGTATTTTAAGTTTGACCAAAATTATAGAGAAAACTATAAATATTTGTGACCATCAAATATGTATATTATGAAAATATAACTGATAATAAAAAAATGTAATGAGACATAGTTGGCATCACAAATGTTATTATATATCTTGTCATATAAATTTGGTTAAACTTGATAAATTTTGACTCTAATTCTTGGAGTGACTTACAATTTGGGATGGAGATGCAGAAGTACAAATTTTACCTGGATGTACAACTTCTCCAAATGTGGAAAGCACTTCATCAAGTCAATAACCACATTCAGACGGAGTTTCACGTTTGATATTGCTAGAACCTTCACGCTGCTCACCACCGCCGTCATGCTACCCATAATATTTGATCCCTGAGTTAAAAGCATATTTAACATTATGAATCATGCATATGTATGCATGCATGTATCCCTGAGGATCGAGGATCAATGCCGCCGTTACCTGAACAGTAGTTGATGTCCCAGAATGAAACCTGGGGAAATTAGTACTACGGAGTTTCCCCAAAATACGCAATCTTGGCGCAGAGATTACCAACACGTCGATCTTATTTCCTCAAAAAGTAACAACCTTTCTAGACATGGGGCCTCCTTGATCTCGAGCTGTGGTACTGGTACCTTACCATACTTTATCCAGCCAGAATGCACACCGATGCTTATGAGGCTAGGTGACACGATCTGCGCACTCGGAGGCGGCGACATTCACAACGTAGCGAAAGCTCTGCAGGACAGGGCAGGCGGCGAGCAAGGCATGGAGGTAGCTCCCGAGATGGCAACATTCACAAGGCTCGGCTGCTTGAGAAGCGGCAAGTTAAGCGCCCGGCATCCCTTGCATCCCCGAATCTGCAGCGGCTGAAGGCGGCGACACGAAGGGGTGGACGAGAAGTTTATGTAGCGCTGATTTTGGAACCCGAATAGCGGCGTGGATCCGGAGCTCCTGCAGCTTGTCGAGGGCCGGGACTGGAGCCAGCCGTCCGTCCCCCAGTCATGACGCGGTGGCGGTGGTAGCTGTATGAGACAGAGAAGCGGCGAGCAGGGCCCGGGTGCAACGAGAGGATGCGCCGACCACAGTAGCTGAAGGGACGCTGTGGCCGACAGCTAAGTCGTCGACAAAACCCACCAGGTTGAGAGGAGCGGAGCGCCATAGGTGGTGCCAGCGGGAGGAGAGCACCTGCGTGCGCCCGCCGTCTTTGGTGGGGAGAAGAGAGACGATGTCGCCGAGAACGCCGTCGGGGAGGCTGCTGATCCGGTCGGGGAGGCGCTCCTCCGCCATGGCGATGGCGGCGTGGCAGATCAGGGCGCCGAGGTTGTGGCCGACACGCCACGACGCCTCCTTTGGAAGCTTTGGTTTTATTTGGGCTTTTGGCTAATCTTGCTTTGGGCCATCAACTACATGATTAATCGTTCTCAGGAAAAAAAAAAACTACGTAACTAGTCTGTCCATCAGATTTGATTTTCGTTTTTGTCTTTTTTCGGTCCGTTTTATTTGGAATTTTTCTTGTATGTCTTCATGGTTAAGCAAGGCATTGCTACTAAGGGAACTTTTTTGCAGTTTGCACGGCAGGTTGCCTTTCCTTTCTCCCTTGTTGGTGATGTCAATGTCAATAAATTTGAGACGGTTTCTAACCGAGAGAGTCAAATGGTCCTCATCACACAATAGTTGAAGATGGTCAGCTAGACTTTTTCTCTATAAAATAAGAAAAAAAACGTTGTATGAAAATATGGATATATATAATCCTCGATTCAATCAGTGTTGTCACTACTAACTAAGTGATTTTAAGTGACGGGCACAAATGATTTTGGGTGGCGGGCACAGCGCCCGTCACCGGTCAAGGTCACGGTAAATCAGGGAGCAACCGTGGCGGGCACCAAACGCCCGTCCACGGTAAATAAAAAAAAAAAAAACCCCCAAACCCGAGCCCATCGGACCGATTTGGGCTGGTTGAATGTGACGCCGCCGTTGATCCTCCCACCGCTCGTCCGCGCGCGGGGGCCGTGCTCTGCCGCCCGATGAAGAGGCGCCGCCGCCCGGGTCGCCCCGGCGTCGCCCGGCTGGTGGGATCCAGCAGCGCTAGAGTGCGCCGTCGGGCGGATCCAGCAGCGCCACCGCTGGATTCGCCCGTGCGGAGGTTCGGGCGCCCGGTTCGCGCCCTAGAGTCCGCCGGCGGATCCATTCGCGGCGCGCGCGGCCGGATCCCACCTCCGTGCGCCGCCTTCAGGATCCCGCCGCTACTCCTCCTGCGCCGCCGAGGCAAGGCGCCGTGGAGACCTCGCCGCGCCGGGAGAACTTGGGGATCCGCCATGGAGACCCCCGCCCGGGAGGAAGGAGAGAGGGGGCACAGCGTGGAGGAAGAGGAAGAGGAGGGAGGCGCCGCGTCGGGATGGGGGGGTGGAGGGACGCCGCCCGGCGGGGGTCGCCGGTGGCTTGGGAACGGGAAGGGCGGCGGGATGAGGAGTGGGGAGAAGGAGAGGCCGGCGGCGCCTGGTTCGGCGAGGAGTCGCGGCGCTGGTTTCGCCTTTCGCGTGAAGGGAGAGAGGGGCCGGCGACTCCTGGCGTGCCGAGTGAGGAAGAGTGGATAATGTGTGCTTAGGGTTTGGCCTTGCTTATATACGGGAGCAGGTTATTGGGCCGTATGGGCCTATAATCGGTCTGTATTTTCCGTGGGCGGGCTTTTAAAGGTGCCCGCCGCGGAAATTGATTTTTCCGGGCGGGCGTTTTTCCGCCACGCTAAAATAAAAGCGCCCGCCACGGTTAATTGAGACATTAACGTGACAGCAAACTCAACGCCCGCCACGGAAAAGAATTTGCGAGTCACGCAAAAATCATTTCGGTACTTAGTGTGTGAGCTTTTGGGACATTCGAACCGATTCAATCAAAGACGTGAGCGGCCGGACATTCGAGCACATGTGCATGTTCGACACCCTCCTCACCACGCGCCGACGGTTTGCCCCCCCCCCCCCCCCTCAACCATGTCTTTTTTCCTCTCCGGCCTCCTCTACACGCTTGATGCAACTCTTCTTCCCCGTGCCCCATTGCTCCTCCCTCCACCCCCACCCTCCATCGCCGACCACCGCCCCACCGCCCTTGTTGTGGGCACGGTAGGGTCTCGCCCGAGCTGCATGGCCGCAACCGTGTGCCCCCGGCACGACCTCCTCGTTTCCCCTACTCCCCTCACCTATTGGGCCATCATGTTCTCCAACTCGACGGGTTCGGTCGCCAAGCACGACCACGAGTCCCCAACCCGACGACCGACCTAGTCGTTGCCGCTACCACCGTGCCCTTATCCGTCTAGCCACGTCTCCCCCCATGGCCCCTCTAACATACCTGCCTCCCCAACCAGCCCTTCTATAGAGCTAGATTTGAAGAGGAAAAAGTCTTTGCCGCCATCACCGCATTTGGAGAAAAATAGGTTTTGTTTAGCCATGTCACGTCCGTGTTGCAAATGTCTTTTAAGAATGTGTAAAGTATGAATTTTACATAGGGTTACCTGGCCCAAAACAAAATATGATAGGTGAAATCGCCGTATGCAAAAACATAAATCTCATTGACAATAGAAGTTATTTTTATGCCTCTTAACTAGGTATAGTTTTAGTACCGAACATGTGAGAACACATGCAACACCCCACACACTCACAACCCTATGAACATATTAATACCAGCAGAATCGCACGCACTTGAAGATCACATCCTTCTCGTGAAATCGATAGAGTCACCGAGGTCGGGCTCCATAGGCGCCAGAACACGTCGTTCGACTATTGTGGCACCACGTGACCATTGTGGCACTTTCTAGGGATCGAACTTGAGCGGGCAACGCTAGCACCGTAGTCGTTCTCAATAGAAGTACATTGTTGACAAAAAAACAGACTACACCAAATCTAATTCGTCAAAACAATTCTATGCAAAAGCTACGACAATATGGGCGGGTTTTGGGTATCCACGGGTTTGATTTTGGTGATGGATTTCCACCCGAATCGGTTTCGGGTTCGGGTTTCAATTTTGGGTGCACGGAGACCCAAACCCGGCCCATTACCATCCTTATGTACAGCTCATCGGGCAAATGAAAATATCTTTCAAAATTGCCGCTTTTCACACTTGTGCGGATTGCAATGTTTGTAAATCGGCGGGCAAATGAATTATTTATTTATCTCACCAATGAGAATCTACCGGACTGTAGTTCACGAAGGGGGAGGGAAGGTGGAGGGGCACCGGTCTTTGGGATGGCGACCCGCCGGCGCGGTGGTAGGAGGGCGGCCGCTAGGGGTGCCCCTTAGGGTCCCATCGCGTTGTTGTTTTTTTCTTTTGGCCAAATCGCCTTATTGAGCAAACGATGAGCCTAGCCAAAAAATATACATTCTGACCACAACTTAAGTAGTTTGGTGTTTCTAATAAAATTGCTTCCATGATGGCCGGTGAAGAGAAAAGGGAATCCGCCGCTGCCGGTGGGACAGAGTGATCATGGTGCCGATGTGTGCTTATTTTGTTCAATTTGTGATCAAGCCTGCCGGGGCTCAAATGTACTTGCTAAAGATGGCATTGGATCCGGTTCGGGGAGGGTATCCACAGGTTTCGGGTTTGGTGCTGGTTTTCGCCCACAGTTATCAGGTTCAGGTTTGGGTTCGGGTTCGAGTCTGGTTTTCAGGTTTGGTTTTTTCACCCATGGATATCCAATGGATATCCGAAATAAGTCATTTGGAATTTAAACTCATGTTTTATAATATGTTAATAATAACTTATTTACTTAGATTATCAAATTTGACTCATGAAAATATTTATTATTTGTTGTCTCTTGTTTATACATGTGAATATGTGTGTATATATACTTGCGGGTTTCATGTATCGATTCAGGTTTCGGGTATCCGCAGGTTTGGTTTTGGTGATGGATTTCCACCGAATCGGTTTCGGGTTTGGGTTTTCGATTTTGGGTGCACGGAGATCCAAACCCGACCCATTGTCATCCTTATGTACAGCTCATCGGACAAATGAAAATATCTTTCAAAATTTTCCGCTTCTGGCACTTGTGCGGATTGCAATGTTTGTAAATTGTGGCACGCTCATTGGTTTTTTTCACTGAATGGTAGCTGTTGTCCATGTTGGATACTGACACAACAAGTTATGGAATAGCAGTAATGACGAGCTTCCCTAGAAAATGTGTTCCTACAAAAGCAACATAAAAGTAGCAAGTCACACACATTCTACGTTGTTGGGTCATCACCCTTGTCACTTAGCTATACACTACCTCAATCGGAAATCTCTCTTTGGTCTTTCATTTCTTCATGGGTATACTAGCTAGGGTATGTGAGGCATCAGGAGACCTTGTTGTCAGCTGATGAAAAAGAAGAGTCTTATGTGCTACCTTGTACGGGCTCAGTGTTGCCACTTCAGTAGTCAATCTTGCCATATGGGATATGACACAAGTGAGATGAGAGAGAGATATATTGATCACCACAGCTGAGAACATTGTGGATTAAGCCTTGTTTGAATGTATTCGGTTTGGCATCAATACACATGTGCTGGAGTGGATGAGGATGGAACTTTAACTAAACTACCCATTATTCTGCCACAACACACGTGGATTGATGTCAAACCGAATACATCCAAGAAAAACTTAGGCTCTACTAGACCTCGCCTTCTAAGAGTTGTTAGAGTTACTTAGACTTCTTATATGTTCTTCTTTTTCTTGTAATCATACATAACTCCCTATGTGTTCAAGAAAAAAGGAAATAGCTAGCCCCCTTCAGAATTACGAAGAGGATGAAGACTTGTAGTAGTTGAACACTTGAACCCCCAATACAATTACAAATAAAAACATAATATCATAGAGCAGTTGATCCTTCAAATGTGGAAGTCGTACTTATGGCTTTAATTTTCCTTTTTTTTAGGGTTAATTTTCCTTTTTTTTGAGACAAGGGCAAGAATTTTCTCTATCATAGCAGGCTGAGCACATAGTTATGATCTGATTGATGCAGTTGAATTCCGTGATCATCGATCTGTTTACTGAAAAACAGCACAGAAATATACTAGTCATCCTGATAATAACATATATAACATGCATGGTAACAGAGTCCAACGTTTCTAGATCTCTAGGTCGACAGAAATTTGTTCTTTTCTCGCCACTTTCAAATTAGCCTAGTTGATCATCAGTGACTAACAATGAGGTATTACCTCCGTTCCAAATTATAAGACGTTTTGGCTTTTCTTTTGCAATGCACCTAGTTATACACTATGTCTAGATACATAATTAAATTAAAGTATCTAAAAAAGTTAAGGGTATCATCACAGACGGCACGATGCAAGTAGAGACCAACCTAGAGCTAACATCACAACAGACTCAACAGTGCACACAGAGGAACAGCAGTGTGTTCGCTTCATCCCTTTTGGAGGCTCCAGCTACATATCTACATACGCCTACCCAAGCTCAAGCTGTGAATGATGTGAACTTTCATCTTTAGCCTTTTCATGCCACTCACCAGCTCAAAGAGATAGATATACCCAGGCTGAAGGCGATTGTTGGAGCCGGTGTCGGGAACCAGCTAGATTGGGCCGGAACCGACACGTAGATTGAGAGGTTGGAGGAAGAGGAGGAAGGAGGGGGCGACGGTGGTGGTGGTGGCGTGCGGCGGGCGGCGGCCGCGCCCCTAGCGGGGCGGCGGCGCGGGCGCTGGGAGCCTTGGAGGCGGCGCGGGCGGCGGCGGCGGCGGTCGGGGGCAGGGGGGCTGGGAGAGGGAGAGGAAGAGAGATTGGGATAAAATTTCTTTATTTGCTTGTTACCCCGAAAGATTACAGACCCCTTACTTATATAGCCCGGCTAGTGGGACTTGTATCTCAAGTAATCTCTAAAGGTTTCCTTATAGATCGGAATACCTTTTACAAGCATGTCCTATTTATTTATTTCCGAATAAGGGTCTCCCTTATAGATGAGATATCCCCTTGCACACCAAAACACCTAAAGATAATCCTAGATATTTTCCCTCTTTTTCTCGAATTAGTTGCCGAAGAATCCGCGGAAGGGAGGGGACGGAGGCGGGGCGCGCGCGCGAGGCCCGGGGTCCGCGCCGGGCGCCTTGGGCCTATCGGGCCTGTCCTTCTGGGCCCTATTTCCTGGATCATGACAGCCGGAATGAAGCAAAACCATGGTATATGATCACATCATTGCGGGACGTACTATGACCACCCTGAACATGCAGCACGGTTTGCCACTCCTTGCTCTGGCAGCCCCTCCAGCTCAACCGTAACATTTTCTACCTGGGTGATTCTCTGTTCAAAGTTATAAAATGAAGTGTCAGATGGCAACAAGACAATTCCGAATTCAGATGCAGACGAATCCATGAAAATAATTTACTATCATTGGTCTATACAACCAAATAACTCATCTGCAGTAGGAGTGCAGAATCTCCACCATCTATTAAATTTTTTTTTCATAATCGACTTTGAAATGCAGAGTTCCTCATTCCTACTATCATGCCAATGCCAAGAGAGTGGTTGTGTCAGCAATAAGAACGTTCATGCAAGTTTTTAGTTATAAGCAAAGTGGACGTTCCAATTCCAAATCAAGATATATAGTGAATGTATGTCCAGAAGTCAACAATCAAATCCTTACTGGAAACTGCACGGGAGCGACTAGTTGCACGGTTAAGTTACCATTATGAAATCTTTCTGGCCAGTACTGCAACCAGTCAATACTGCCACATTGAATTGATATATAGGAAATTTAGATCTTTGAACATATCTGCACGTTCAACTTACTTCTTCTTCTTCTTTTCTTTTTTTTTTTTTTTTTGCATCCGTGTCGGCGTTGTATCGTTGTTTTGAATTACCACTAATTGTTGCCCATTCTTCCCTTGGATACAGATAATTAAAATTTGATTGGGTACGGGAGGGGTGGATTGGAGAAATGATTCCTGGATATGGATTGGACAAAGCACGGGTGTGCCCAAACTTTGTCCCAACAGCATCGCTATCTGTCACGGTTTCGACCCCGCTCTTCTATATATCTGCATCGCCTTAATTTTTATAAAAAAATGTAGTGAAGTAGTAATGCAAACAAAACTATTTCCTAAACAGGTTGTGCGTGCACATAGCCTACTTTATTTATGTATGCGTACCTTCTTCACAATGCATTATGTGGAGTACAGTCTCGTACACAATACCATTAATTGGTGAAATAAATAATTAGATATGAGTGACACTGTTAATGTACAGTGTTTTGGGATCTCCAGGTTTAAAGTATTTATTTATATATAGATGAGCTCCTCTGGAAAATGTGTGTCTACAAAAGCAACACAAAAGTCACAAAGAGAGCTCTCTCAAGTCACACACGCTCTACTACATTGTTTTTTTCTACATGCAATCTACTACTTGGGTCGCCCTTGTCACTTAGCTATACTAAACCTCAGAAATCCCTTCATTTCTACGGGATGTTGTCAACTATAGCTAGGGTATGAGAGGTGTCACGAGATCATGTTGTCGACTGAGCTGATAAAAAAAGTTTTTTCAGTGTACCATCTGTCTTGTACGGGCTCAGTCTTGCCACCACAGCACTGAGTCAAGCTCCTAAGAAGGAGAAGGCTCGTCATGGATTCTTAGACTATTCTAGAAAATATCTTACCTCGATTTAATTTCTAGGGGTTGTTTGAGTCACTTAGACTCCATGTAATGATTAGCTAGCTCCGTGTGTGTTCATGAGGCAGAATTATAAAGTGGATAAATACTTGGTAGCTGACCCCCAATACAAATTACAAATAAGAACATAGTATCATAAGGATGATAATCGTTCAAATTTGGAGGTCATACTTGCATATGGCTCTAATTGACTTTTTGAGACGAGCAAGAATTTTTCTATCATACCTGGGCTGAGCGTAGCTATGATCTGGTTGATGCGGTTGAATTTCATGATCATCTGCCTACTGAATAACACAGAAATATACAAGTCATCATCATGATTACAATTTATATAACATGGTAATAGAGTCCAACGACGCCTTAGGTAGACAGAAAATTGTTCTGTTCTTACCACATTCAAATTAGCCTACTTCATCGTCAGTAACACCTGAGATCACTACACCACAACCCTTAATCAGCGACTTTCCGTCCGTTGCTATATGGGGTGTACAACAACTTTCAGTCCGTGGCTAAAAGTTACAGCGACGGACCCCTGCAGATGCTAATGAAGCCGTGGTTAAATGTATACAGCGACGGACCCTTCTTTAGCCACGGACAGCACGATGCTAAAACTTTAGCAACGAACAACCAGTTAGGTCTTTTAGCAACGAATTGTCCATGGCAATATTGAACTTATAGCAACCGACAGTCCATCGAGCTTGTTGGAAATAGATAAAAAAAGTTGACCTCAAATTATAGCTAATGATCAAACATTAGCCACCCACATACACAAAAGTGATGATATTCAACTCGATCACATTACATTGATTCATGTATCAATACATACATTATACATGATAATGTCACTTAACATCAAACTTGTCCTTATTTGAAGTATCTAATGATCAAAAGAAAGGCTAATCCTAGTTGTTGATCTAAAGTTTAGCATAGCTCATGTCCATGAAAACCAACAAACATTGGGCAAAAGCACAAAATCCACAACAATACAGCCATTAGGTCATGACCAAACAGTTGGTAATGGCATCCAAAAGTCCCCGAAAAACAAATCACATTTAGTTTACCTCCAAAACAAAACAAAATAGGTGAACTGAATATAGAATAGAATCTAAATAAAATCCCCTGCAATAGCATCACAAATTACAGAGACTAAAACTAAGAATGAATATGGTTCCTGAACATTGTATTTCCATGTTTGTTAATTTAGAGACTAAATGAGACTAAAATCTAGTCTCTAATCCTTAGTCCTAAAGGAACCAAACAGGGTCTTAATGTGGTTCAATTCTTAGCAAATCCATAAGTCATTCAGACAAGTCCATTAGAAGTAAATGCCTAGAGCACGATGTTTGCTTCTGAAGTCGCTCAATCACTCTTTCTTTATATCCCGGCTGGCTCACCACTGCACTTTTTTGGTAGTCAAATGAACTGAACTCTTTTATGAGGTATACTGACTAGAAAATTCTAGGTCCGCACCGCCCATCTAGCTACACATCTTACCTGGTTTCAGCAAAACCAGATAACCTTGCGCCGCATGGAAAAATAGGATTAACACATATTAAATACGGTCTGTGATATCTTGTTATATTGAAATGGTGCCTAAACCATCAATAGACTACTGTAGTGTTCACAATTTCACATTGAAGGACCACCATGTTTCTTCCATATGTACACAGAGACTAAACTAAGCTAGAAACAATGATAGCAAGGATCAAAATGATACCTTTTCTCTGTACATGTTCTTCAGCTGACTGGCCTCCTCATCCATGGGCTAATCAAGGTTCTGATCCAGTTCCCACATCAGGGCAAGTGCTAACTCTGCATACCATGATATAACTTGAATGATGATAGTGCATACTTAGAGAACTATACAATAAAAAACAGTTTTGTATCTCAGGTCTTTATTTGTAGTGTTGCACAAAGTGAAAAAAAGGTGAAATTAGAAAGAAGCATACTCCTAGCTATTTTGCCGCAGGACCTCCCCTACAGCATTGTATCTCAGGTCTTTATTTGTAGTGTTGCACAAAGTAAAAAAAGGTGCAATTAGAAAGAAGCATAGCATACTCCTAAGACACTAAAAGCCTTGCTACTTCATACACTGCCTAACCTATGTGTAGGGGAATATAAGAGCTTCAGAAAAATATAAAAGGCAACCGACAGTTATTATCCTAGCAATAGTATAAATTATAGAAACATAGAAAATATGAGTTCATCTTGCTCAGGACAAAAAAAACTTAGAAGAACCAAAATTACAGAATAGTTGACTGAAGCTGGCCATGGCAACTAAGTTCTGATGAAAACTCGCTTATTTACAGCCAGGCATAGCATGTTAATAAGACTAATGACAGTAAGAAAATTTACGTATATATATATATATATATATATATATATATATATATATATATGAGTGTGAAGGTTAATAAACCACAAGTTTACCAAAAATTTCAGAAATAAATTTATAGGTGTTATTTCTATGCATGATAAATTCCCCTCCTCCAACCCCAGTTGATCAAACAGGAGAGGGTTAATTTGGAGGATCCTTACAAGTACAGCCACGCACTTCAGGTCAATAGATCACAAACTATCCACAGAACTCATGAAAGAAAGACAAACAGTCAGAAATTACTTGTACTGAGCTGATTTCTCCAATATTAGTAATTTTCTTATAGAGCTCTTTTACAAGGAATTGTCTTATAACACTAATGCCAGGTCTGAACATTACTGCTAATACTACTATAATACAAAGCACAGTTTAAAAGAATAAGCACCCATCTGCCACTGCCGGAGTAAGAAGCAACATAAATCCTGTAGAATGAGCAACAGAGCACAATTAGGCTTCTTACTGAGTGTGGGCAATGACCCGGACAACAGAGGCATATTTCTTCTCAAGCTGCAGCTGAATTTCCTTCTTGCCAACATCACTGCCATACTTGAGAGCATACTTGGTGAAAGCCTTCTTGTTCTTGCACCAGACAGTGTTGAGCCCAAACAACATGGTCCTGTTAAGAAACAGTTGTGTGGTTTATCTATAAAGTCAAATGCTTTGAAATACCTAAAAAAACTAAAACTGCTGGTTGGAAATCGTGCATATGTTACAATTAATTTTTCAGTTATAAAAAAACTAGACAAAGTGATCGAACAAGAGAAGGGGGTGGGCATACTGGATCCAGGCTTCTCAACCTCACACACAATGTGTGTCATGCCAGCCTTATAGCCAAGGAAATCAGTGAGGTGGCAAGCCTTCTTGGGGTCATCCCTGGGAATGACTTCACTGCAAAAACAGGGAAACTAGTATCAGATTCTCTGGACATGAAGTAAACCTGCCAAAAGAATGTGTATTAACATAATAAACAGGTAAAAAGCATTTAGTGCAGCATGACCAAATCAAACCATACTTTAGTATTCACAGCAACATAATTCAACTCATTTCGAAAACAATTCACACTGCACGGGAATTACATGTTCACATGATCTGAACAAAGATTCAACTTATGGCTATCTGTTGAAATATAACTTATCGCTATATAGACATCGCTCTAGTCTGAATATTCTCTACTGAAGGATCAAAGCAGCATCACGGTAGGAGCATGCACACAACTTGACACCATCAGTAGCAGTACCAGTACCTTCTCTTGCTTCCCTGAAAATCAAAGCACTTACCAAAATAATATCACTAGTATCGATAAACAAAGCCATCTACTACTACGTTTAAACAAAATAATATCACAGCTACTGCTAGTTCCTCAAGCACATAGAAATCACTAGTATTGATAAGGAATGGAACTTAAGTGAAACAGAACAGCATACAGTCATGAGAAAAGAAGGCAGAAAAAAATTGCAGGTAATGCATTCCAGAGGTAGAGACCTTTCAGTTTGCAAGCTCCCAAGACAAACTTGTGAGCTCTCAATTCAGAGCATGAAAGACAAAATTTACACCACACAGGCAGTGACTAGTCTACCAATACTGTAAATACATCAAGATAATACTGCAGCAGTAGTAAAGACATCAAGATAGTCGTGCTCTCAGTTCAGGTAATAGGGGTAGCCCAATAGGTGATAGCTGATAAGTACCAAAATCATCAGTACCACAATCGATCCAAACTTGTTGTAACAATAACAGGAATAAACTGAAAGCTTGGACTACAGCACAGCATTAAAATTCAGTCAGATGTGGCATGCCTCACCATGTTGGATCCGTACCACCAAGCCTAAGATGGGGATGGAGGGAATGGGAATCTAGGTGTTGGTGAAGCTGGACTTCGGTTGAAGGCACCACCGCCATGGCAATTGAAGCTGCCAGTAGGGGATTACTCTCGAGGACCAGATCAGCCATGGAGGAGGAGGATGCCGATCATACGGGCAGGACGCCGGTCGCTAGGCCGAATCCGCGGCCAACAGGGAGGACGTCGCCGGCCGCCGGGCTGGATCCACGGCCAACGGGAAGGACGCCGGCCGCCGGGCCGGATCCGTGGCCAACGGGGAAGAGGCTCACCACCGAGCTCGATCCACGTCCAATGGAGGAAGAGGTCCGCCCGCTGCCGACCTTGCCCTTCCGTCCTGCCGCCGCCGCCATGCCCGAACTCCCTCCCTGAATCCATCTTGTTCTTCACGAATGGTGGCAAAGCATGGAGGCAGCGTGGAGCAGGAAACTGAGGCGGGGCAGGCAGCGTGGAGCAGGGACCGGCGGACGGCGGCGTTGGGGACTGGATGGCTGGCGGCGGGGGCAGCAGGCGGCCCGGCAGGCAGGTGGAGGCAGCGAGTGCGCGTGCGCCTGCGTGTGCGTGGAGGTGGAGGCGTTGTGTGGACGGCGGGGTCGGGGATTGGATGGAGGCAGCTGTGGGTGCGGGTGTGTGTGTGTGTGGGGTGACTTAGGGTGTTGGTTTTTTTTGCCCAAAACTACCGCCAGATGGGCCCAAATGTAGCGCCACAACGTAAAAATTGTTTAGCGACGGACGTTCCAACTCTGTTATTCATGTATAGCGACTAACCATTCAACGTAAAAGTAAAATAGCTACAACAACGGACCATTCATCGCCATATCTGATATTAGCAACGGATAGTCTGAGAAAAACTTTTAGCAACCCACCGCCCAACGCTAATTAAAAGTTTTAGCAACTAAAGTCGATTCTTTGTTTAAGTGTTGTGGTGTAGTGGATACACCAAGTACAACGAAACCATGTCCCTTCCATTTAAGGGTATCATCGAGACGGAGTACAGATGGGTGTTCATCCTCACAATTCACCTTATCCTTCTTCATCTCCGCGCCCAAATGCTAGCTGGTCGCCGCTACCCACGGCGCCCAGGCCGCGCGATTCTTCGCCTCTCGGCGTCTCGCAAGGCGCGTCCTCCGCAGATCCGCAGAGGCGCCAACCTTGGTGCCCGGGGCAACGATGGCCTTCTCCTTGACGGCATTGGCTGCTTGGCGGCGGCGGCGATGGCTTATAGGAGCACACCAACCCTAGGCTCGATGCCAATTGTTGCCCGACATAGCATGAATTGCGGAATGCCCAGAGAGCACTGGAAGAACATAGACCTTAGGAAAAAAACATGTTTGGCAGTCTGGGAAAGGGAAAGAGAAAAAATGCGAAACACTTCAAGCATGTGACAAGATGTGAGAGGAGAAGGCATGAGCGCTGCCCTTGTTGTGTTGAGAGCTAGTTGTTCCGTTTTCTTATGAAGTGAACATGCTGGCAATGGAAGCCCACATCCTAGCGAAGGAGGTACATAAACGCAGCGTTTGTAGCCTACAAAGTGGAGGCACACACTAACAGCGGCAGCTGGGTCCTTGGTAAGGTGGTAACTGTGACTGAAGTTGGATTTGGGCAACATAAATCCATGTCATGAGAGAGGCATATGCCCTTATGTCAATTTACAACTCCCTTCTTGCATATGGAAGAGAGCTTTAGGAGCTTCGAAAAAAAGAGAGAGAGAGCTTTGGGAGGATGTGTTGAGGTGTGTTTTCCTTTTGAGATATTACAGGCTATAGATCGGAACTTGCCTTGCAAACATTGCCTTTAACAGTATGCGTACAGCACATATATCCAACCACAAAAGTGCACATGGTTATAAGTAAATTGTAATACATAGAAAAATGAATTGTTTTTATTGTTCCGTTGCTAAGGAACCTCTCGTTACGGAGTTTTTTTTATAACCACACATGTGTGTGGCATGCCTAGCCAAAGAACATTTTGCCAATTCTGAGTTATGATAAAGTTAAGATCTTGTATAATCACATTCATACAACTAATCAAAACTCTCCATATGAAAATTAAATTAGTTGTACCACCTAGCTACGTGTGTTACTGAGCATAAACATTTGGCCATAAATGTACTGCGCACACCTCTGAATGTATGCATTTGTAGCATGTGGCCCTAAATAACATTGTATTTATTTGGCCGCAGCAAGTAGCAGAGCAGCATGATCCATGTTCTCTTTCACAGGGCATGATAATTATCTCCAACGGAAGACGTGAACCCATAAAGGCAACACAAAGCCTACAAAAACCAAGAGTTGCCTTCTCATTAAATTAGCTACGCCAATTGGGAAGTTCCCGTCGATCTTTCAACATACATACGAAATACACGCCTAGGCATGCAAGGCATCAGGAGATGAATGTTGGCTGAACTTAATATCAAATTGTCAACAGTTCTGAGTTTAACTAGCATTTTAGATTGTCCACTGAATATTAGCAATGCCGTGAACTGGGTAGGGCCGCCCCTAGGCATGTGCGAGGTGAGCGACCGCCTGGGGCCTCCAAATTTTACAGGCCTCCAAATATAGTACATACAAAGGGCGGAGGGAGGGGGGCTGGGGGGGCCTGGCACCCCCAACAACATTCTACTATGTTAGCGAGCAGCTTCTGGGCATGTGCATCTTCAGTCCATGTTCGCACGTTCAAATTAGGCTCTCCTTTTTTTTTTTACAAGAATTAGGCTCTCCTTGAATGTAGCTAGTCTCGTGTTGTACTTTTATACTTGTATAAAGGTGTAGCAATAAGCTCATGTAGTACTTTTTCCAAATTATTGCTCTATAAAACCCGCCGACATGGCTATTGGTTCTACTTTGCTTTGTCCATTGCCCCCTATCCTCAAATCCTGGCTCCGCCCCTGATGCGTATACATAGCTAAGCTGTAAGCACAGCAGCAGCCTTAGAGAAACTACAAGAGAGTTGCTAAAAATAAATGGCTGAACTCATGATTTATCCAACCTCAAAATAGAAAACCATGGAAAAACTCCAACAACCTTTCTACTAGGGAGAAGGTAGATGACGAGCGGCACATGCAAGCTATATTTAGCATGCTAGAACTCCGAATACATGACTTTATTTTAGAAAACAAAATACAATAGTTGTTGGACTTCTTTTTTCTTTCCAAAAGAGCCAAATATAGACTACGCAACATGGATAGCTCTTTTGTTGGAGTTGCACTAATCTTTGGCCCATTAGTAATAGTCGTGATACCCTATTCGCCACCAGCCCGGCCGCATTTGTGATCGAGCGTCCGAGCGGCGAGCGCGACGGCTCACAACAACAATGAGCGAGGCACATATTATTAATCATTCTGTAAATTATAACATAGGTACCATTCTTCACATAGCTTATTGCAATGTAGTATATCATATCATAAATCGTATTTTTGCTATATTTTTTTCAAACCAGGAGGCCTCATTTTGTAGTTTCGTACAGGGCCTCGGATTTTGCCGGGACGGCCCTGGAACTGGGTATCATCATAGATGAAGTTCACATATGGATCTCACTTCAGAAACTTGCTCTGTTTTGGCCATACCCAAATTATCCTAGTTGACCAAAGAGGCATGCTTCCTTATGTCGAGTTACACCTCTGCCTTTGCACCATCTCCCTTCTTGCATACGGAAGAGAGCTTTAGGAGGAAGTTGAGGTGCGCTTGTGTTTTGGTTTCAAGATGTTTAGTGCTATAGATTGGAATTTGCAATTGTCTGTAACATTATGCACCATGCATCTTGAATGGTACATGCAGTATATGTGCGACCACAATTATGAATGAAAGTAATAACACCTGGTTATCAGTAATTTTTTGTACATAGAAAGTTTTTTTTTTTTTTTTGTTATTCCTCAGTTGCAAAAGAACCTAATAAATCTTGTAATAAACTATTGGTTACTCATTTATTTTTAGGAAAAAGTCTAAATTACTACCCTCAACTATGATCAAAGTCCAAATAACCCCTAAACTATATTTTGGTTCATTTTACCCCTTAAACTATGTCATTTAGTCCAATTTGCCCCTTGATGAAATTTCTCTTTTTTGTTTCTCCACACACAAATAGAATATTAAGTTGGTTTTTTATAAGATTGATAGCGGACATCATTTTTTCATCATTATTTGATATGGTAAGATATTTACTAATAAATTCATGCTTGAAATTCAAATTATACAAAAAGATATTGATGAAAATTCAAAATATATTTTATTAAAATGGATTGTGATATCCACTACCACCATGCAAAATTTTAAATTAAGATTCTACTTATATGTGGCGGAATAAAAAGAACAAATTTTGTCAAGGGATCAAATGAACCCAAATGATATAGTTTACGGGTAAAATGAACCAAAACATAGTTTAGGGGTTATTCAAACTTTGGTCATAGTTGAGGGTAGTAATTTGACTTTTTCTTTTTTTTTTAACCACATAGCATTAAGAACATTTTGCATGTGCTGAGTTATGGTGAAGTTACTGTCTAGTATAATCACATTAACATCCATACACCTAATCAAAACTTTCGAATATGAAAATTAAATTAGTTGTAGCGCCTAGGTGTGTGTATCCCTGAATTAATGGTACACCTCTGAATGTAGGCACTTGCACAGAGCATGTTACTTGGCGGCAGGAAGTAGTAAAGCAGCTCAGGTTCCTCTGTCCTCTTTGACAGAGCATGTTGATTATCTACAAAGAAGATATGCGCCTGTAAAGACAATACAAAGCCTACAAAAACCAAGAGCTACCTTCTCACTACTCATGGTTAAATACTGATTTCCTCTTCCACTTGCACAAATTGGAAATTCGCATAGACATCGATCTTTCAACATACCAAATACACACCTAGGCATGCAAGGCAACAGGAGACAAATGTTGGCTGATTCAACGGAGCTTCTCTTGCTCTCATCCTTGAGGAGGCTGATTGATTCCTGGATTGCAGCTAGCTTCAGGCGCCTGGCTCCACTGATGACAGAAGCAGCGTAGATAAGCTCAGTTGCCTCTCTACAGTGGCAAAATTAGTTAGCTTGATAGCACAAAACCCTAAGCTCCACTGTTCACATAGAAGATTGCTCGGATGTGGAAGGCCCCGTTGTGCGATCTTGTCCGCCGTCCAACAACAATTGTGAGCAACTAGCAACAGGAAAAAATTACATTTCCTTGGAGCCTGAGTCCCCCAAATCAGCTTACTCAGTGCAAAATAAGTTGACCCAAGAAAGAAGGCCTCATATGCTGATTTGGTAAAAAAAACTCACCCGAGGTTTCAAATCGCCATTTGTGGATATCTCTAACCTCAGGTTGCAAGATCACATCCTATATCAATCCCAAATGTCCAAGAACTCAAAGAATACCGCGACCGAGAGCGGTGGCCAGTACTGCAACCGGTCAATACTACCACATTGGTATATAGGAAATTCAAATCTTTGAAGATATCTGCACATTCCACCTACTTTTTTTTTGCTTGCGTCAGCATTGTATTGTTGTTTTGCATTAGATTTGATATTCCGGTGACCATCTCTCCACCACTACAGCACTACTCATACCCACTAATTATTATACACATTACCCATTGGATATAGATAATTAAAATTTGAATGGGGATTGTAGAAATGACTCGTGGGTATGGATTGGACAAAGCACGGGTGTGCCCAAACATTGTCCAACAGCATCACTATCTGTCGCTGTTTCGACCCCAGTCTTCTATATATACACATCACCTTTTTTCATGAAAGATGTAGTGAAGTAATACTGTAATAGTGCCGACAAACATATATTTCCTAAACAGGTTGTGCGTATAGCCTACTTTATTTACGATCCATCATGCATTATGTGTACCTTTTTCACAATGCATTATGTGCAGTACAGTCTCGTATAGCACCATTAATTCTTGAAATAAATAATTAGATATGAATCATACATTAACTTAGTTGTAGCCTGTCGCGGCTGACCATGTGCCAAGTTGAGCACATACGCCGCAATAAATGAGTTGTGTATAAGTTGTGGCTTGCTAATTGGTTATTTCAATTGAATAGTAGGTATGTGCTACTTGTGTAGCGTAACTTACAACAAGTTACGGAGTGGTAACTATGAGCTCCCCTGGAAAATGTGTGTCTACAAAAGCTACACAAAAGTCACAAAAGAGCTCTCTCACACACGCACTACTACTTTGTTTTTTATATGCATTGGGTCACCCTTGTCACTTAGCTATACTAAACCTTAGAAATCCCATCATTTCAAGGAGATCATGTTGTCAACTACTCCTAGCAAGGTATGAGAGGCGTCAGGAGGTCATGTTGTCAACTGATGATGGAAAAGAGTTTTGTTGATCAGTGTACTATCTGTCATGTACGGGCTCAGTCTTGCCACTGGGGTCACATCAGTGAGACAAGAAAGAAATACTTATCTGCAAATATAGTATGCTCAAGCTTCTCAGAAGGAGAAGGATCGTCATGGATTCTTAGACTATTCTAGAAATATCTTACCTCGATTTAATTTCTAGGGGTTGTTTGAGTCACTTAGACTCCATGTAATGATTAGCTCCGTGTGTGTTCACATAAGGCAGAATTATAAAGTGGATAAATACTTGGTAGCTGACCCCCAATACAAATTACAAATAAGAACACAGTATCGTAATGATGATAATCGTTCAAATGTGGAGGTCGTACTTGCATATGGCTCTAATTGCCTTTTTGAGACAAGAGCAAGAATTTTCTCTATCATACCTGGGCTGAGCGTAGCTGTGATCTGGTTGATGCGGTTGAATTTCATGATCATCTGCCTACTGAAAATTAACACAGAAATATACTAATCATCATGATAACACTTTACGTAACATGGTAACTAGTCCAACGACATCTCTAGGTAGATAGAAAATTGTTCTGTTCTTACCACATTCAAATTAGCCTACTTCATCGTCAGTAACACCTGAGTCACACGAGTACAACGAAACCATGTCTCTTCCATTTAAGGGTATCATCAGAGACGGAGTACAGATGGGTGTTCATCCTCACAATTCACCTTATCCATCTTGTCATGACCCAAGAAATAGGGCCCAGAAGGACAGGCCCGCAAGGCCCGAGGGGCCGCACCCCTGGGCGGTCGGCGCGCGCCGCCTCCTCCTCCTCCCCTCCGCGGATTCTTCGGCAATTAATTCGGGAATAAAGGAGGAAATTATCTAGGATTATCTTAGGCTTTTTGGTGTGCAAGGGGATATTCCATCTATAAGGAAGACCCTTATTAGGAAAATAAATAAGATATGCATGTAAAAGGTATTCCAATCTATAAGGAAACCTTTAGAGATTACTTGAGATACAAGTCCCACTAGCCGGCTATAAAAGTAAGAGGTCTGTAATCTTTCAGGGTAACCAGCAAATAAAGAAAATTTATCCCAATCTCTCTCCCTCTCCTCCCACGCGCCCCCCTCCTCCCCTCCCGCCACACACGCCGCCACCAGCGCCGCCACCGCGTGCGCGCCCCTCCGCCCGAGCCGCCGCGCGCCCCGGCTGCCGGCATGGCAGCGCCGCCGCCTCCACCGCCCCTCTCTCCCTCACCGACGATCCCCGGGCATGTGTCAATTCCGGTCCAATCTAGCCGGAGTGTGACACATCTTCATCTCCGTGCGCAGCGCGGTGGCTGCTGCTACCGCGGTGCCTAAGCCGTGGCTGCTGCCTACACCGCATGCGTGGCTGCTGCCTCGGCGTCTCAGGGGCGTCCTCCGTGGATCCCAGAGGCGCCAACCTCGGCGCCCGGGGCAACCACGGCCTTCTCCTTGGCAGCATTGGCTGCTCGGCAGCGGCGGCGATGGCTTATAGTTCACCAACCCTAGGCTCTCGATACCAATTGTTGCCGAGACATAGCACAAATTGCGGAATGCCCAGAGAGCATTGGAAGAACATAAACCTTTAGACAAGATGAGAGAGGAGAAGGCATGAGCCTGCCCTTGCTGTCTTGAGAGCTAGTTGTTGTGACGTTTTCTTATGAAGTGAACGTGCGCAATGGAAGCCCACATCCTAGCGAAGGAGGTATATAAAGGCGGCGTTTGTGGCCTACAAAGGGGAGGCACACACACCAACAGCGGCAGCTAGGTCCATGGTAAGGTGGATTTGGGCAACATATATCCATGTCATGAGAGAGGCATATGCTTCCTTAAATTAGTTTACATCTTGGCCTCTGCACGTGCTTCCTTATATCAGTTTACATCTTGGCCTCTGCACGATCTCCCTTTCTGCTTATGGAAGAGAGACTTCGGAGCTTCAAAAAAGAGAGAACTTTGGGAGGATGTGTTGAGGTGTGCTTGTGTTTTTCCTTTCGAGGCTATAGATCGGAATTTGCCTTGCAAACATTGCCTTTAACAGTATTTTTTTTTTTAGAAGATGCCTTTAACAGTATGTGAACAGCACCATGTTTACAATATATCCAACCACAAAAGTAACAGCACATGGTTATAAGTAAATTGTAATACAAAGAAAAATGAATTATTTTTATTCTTCCGTTGCTAAGGAACCTCGTTACTGAGTTTTTTTTTATAACCAGACATGTGTGTGGCATGCTTAGGCAAAGAAGATTTGCCAGTTCTGAGTTCTGATAAAGTTAAGATCTTGTATATCACATTCATACACCTAATCAAAACTCTCGATATGAAAATTAAATTAGTTGTACCACCTACCTATGTGTGTTATTGAGCATAAACATTTGGCCCTAAATGTACTGCACACCACTGAATGTATGCATTTGTAGCTTATGGCTTGTAGTTATTTGGCCGCAGGATGTAGCAGAGCAGCTCATGATCCATGTTCTCTTTCACAGGGCATGATAATTATCTCCAACGGAAGATGTGAACCTATAAAGGCAACACAAAGCCTACAAAAACCAAGAGTTGCCTTCTCACTTAGCTACGCCAATTGGGATGTTCTTGTCGATCTTTCAACATATATATGAAATACACGCCTAGGCATGCAAGGCATCAGGAGACGAATGTTGGCTGAACTTAATATCAAATTGTCAAAAGTTCTGACTTTAACTAGCATTTTAGATTGTCCACTAAATATTAGCGATGCTGTGAACTAGGGTATCATCATAGATGAAGTTCACGTATGGATCTCACTTCAGAAACTTGCTCTGTTTTGGCCATACCCAAATTATCCTAGTTGACCATAACTAACATAGAAAGCTTTTTGGCCATACCCAAATTATCCTAGTTGACCATAACTAGTTCCATACTATAGATTGGATCTGCAAACATTGTCTGTAACATTATGCACCATCCTGAATGGTACATGCAGTATATTTGCAAACAAGTATGAATCTACCCTACTAATGCACCAACTTCTCTGGGTTCAAAATATTTCAAATAAACGTTTCAGATTGGTTCTTAATCTTCTCTCTCATTACTCATTCGTCATTCGACGATCATGATTAAATGTATGGGCCTCCACCCGCCCGTCCTCATACGCGCAATCATCGCCACTTTAGCGCGCATCCACGCGATGCCCGGCCTGTCGCCCTCATCCTCTCGCCCCATCTCGCGGACCTGGCGTGGTGCGCGGATGACGGAAGGCCTACGCCTGGCGGAGAGGAGCGCACAGCGCTGGCTGGCCGTGAACCGCGGACAACGTCGCCTTCATCGCCAGCGTATAACGCCGGGCGGCGGCGTGGCCCATTCCTCTTTCGGGTGGAAGGTCCATGCTCCACCAGCCCCGGCCTAGCGTTCATCCGCCCATAGGGGCCCCTGCAGCCGAGACAATCGATGCCGGCACCTCACGCATCATCACACGGCATGCGGTGGCGGTGGATGGATCTGGGCGCGTGGGCGCGACAGCGGTGGGATTCGCACAGCGCCCGGCGGGCGGCTGGTTCGCGGTGTGCGAGGGTACAACCCGTCAATCTCGGGCATCCTCCATGGTGGCCTCTCACGGCCTTTCCACGCGTTCATACGTGTCGTGGCCTCCGGTAAGAGGACAACGGCGCCCTTTTGCTTGTGCTCGCTGGACGCCAACCGCGAGGAAGCCGGGTGCCGGACGCAAGGGCGCAATTCAGGTTTGTGTTTTTTTCCTCGTTGTGATATTCTTTTAGGCAAGTTCTTGATTAGTTTTACTTCAAGTTTGTGTACAGGCTGCTCAGATGTACGTTTGGTTGGCTTTAGATTTGATTTGCTATGCTGCCCTCCTCCAGCCCGCCTCAAGGAATCCGTGGCGACCTGTGCTGCCCTCCTCGCGCTAACACTACTACAGAATTGTCCATCCTTTGCCGGGCTCCAACCCCCTTCATCGCCGAAAACTGAACCCGCGAACCATAGCGGTAGTGATGTGGGGTTTGAAACACTACGGGTCAAAACACCGGGCGGTGATGCGAGGAGAGACTGCCGGTTTGATATCGAACCGCAAGCCGCCGCTCGCCACCGAACACCGCCGGGTGTTCCACCGACCCGCAACATTTTTGATCCAAGCAATGCAGGTTCGAAATCAGCCGGCAGAGTTGATATTGGGAGCACCGTCGGGCTTTAACGGCCCGACGTAGCGTGGGATAACACTATCGGGTTAGACTGAGCCGACAGTGTATCGAAGAGCTAACAATGGCGGCTTACTTTGAACCCGTCAGTGAACTTTACGTGAACACTGTCGGCTGATTTCAACCCGACAGCGTTATTAGAGTGAAGACTATCGGTTGGTTAGTGCAGCCGACGGTGATGTTTCTGTCATCGATGACGGTTTGTAATTCAAACCGATAGTGTTTGGTGTAGTTACACTACCGGTTTGTATGTCATTCACTGTCGGGCCCATGCCACTCGGCGTTTTTGTTTAAAATTTTTATAATTTATGAATTTTTTCCTGAAAATCAGCTATTTTTAAACCCATAAAAGCATCATAGATACATTACATGGTTCAAAGGTTACATACAACTAACTCCACCTAATGTTCTACGAAATTGAGCCTAGAACATCAACTTCCAAATAAGGAAAACAATGACAATAGCCATGACGTAAATCAAAACATCTTTCATAGGCCAAGTCGCAATTCTCCTAATCTTCATATCTATTGAGAGAGGCTTCTCATCGATCTCCAGGGCTGGTTGATAGTGAAAGTTTTCACCATAGTAGGCCATGAAAGCTTCAGCTTCAGTCTTGTATTTTTTGTAACAATTACCAGGGTAGCCAGAGACTTGAGCAGAGCAATCTTCCCAGGTTCGATAGATCCCTGGCACTTGACCAACATGCACTACATACCACGCCATGGTTTGCCTATACATGCAGCTAAAATAGGATGTTAATGCTATGTCATTCGAAATGTTGTACAAACAAGATTTTGAACACCACGAAACTCATGAATTTCAACATCTATCTCATTTCAATCACAATTCGAGCATTAGAATGTCTTCAATCATTGCTGTAAATGACCACAATGTTTAAATCTAATTTGTTCACCATAGACCAATTAAAATACTTTTGGCACTATATTAGGATCCCGAATCTTTTTGAAAGCAAAAATCTAAATAGAAAAAGAAAATAGCAGGTTGGATTTATCAACACGGGCATTTCAACGAACAACTCAAAGGCGGGGACCGACGCGACTCACCGAGCTTCCGTGCGGTCCAGCGTTTCGTCTTGTCTCGGTGCGAGACGCAGCGCCCTAGAAGGAAGCGAGAGGGCGCGGACGGGGCGTTCTTCCGGCGGAATCGAGCTCGAGGTCGCGGCGGGTACGGTGTCGGGCGAGACGGGGACGGCGGGAGGTCGCAGACGACGGTGCGGTGTAGCGGCGGTCCCCCGTCGACGTGGATCTAAGAACAAGCGAAGCGAGGCGAGGCGAGAACAACGGCGAATTAGATCTCATTCTCATAGGCAAAATCTCGAGGAACTAAATGGCTAATTAGTTCTCACCGTGGAAGGGCGCGGGGACGCCGGCGCGGCGCTGGGGACGTCGGAGAAGAAGAGAATGGAGGGGGCGCCAGGGGGGGCGACCGGACGATCGCGGGGCGTGTGTGGTGGTGGTGCTCCGTCGGGCGACGCCGGTGGGGAACGATTGGGCGCGGGTTGAAATGACTGGAAAATTTCAGCTCGCCCGCGCCGGCCTATTATATATCGTCGGGGGTCGGAACGAATGGCACGGGGGTTCAAATGACTCGTGAAATTTTCACCGCGCCCATTTCTATAGTTAATCATCGCCGGTTTAACAAAGGTAGGCGGCAGTGTTAAATTATAGGTTCACCGCCGGGTATAAACGCCGGCCGACCCGACGGTGATCGAATTAATCGTTGCCACCCGCCACACGGTACCACCGCTCACGGTGATAAGATCACATTGTTGCCACCTACCACCGCTCATTCCCACCTACCACCGCTCATTCCCACCTACCACCGTCTATAAAAACAGCCCCGCAAGCAGAGAGAGCCATGTATGGCGAACCGTGCGCCGGCCGACCTCTTTCGTTATTTGCCAATTCTCCTATCCACATATATGGCCTCTATTTTGGAGAAAGCCCTCCACATAAACATTTTATCATGGGTAGACAGTGTATACAAGGGTACTAGAAAGGGTGTTTTTGAAGATTAAGCTACAACGTTGTTTACGTAAGCCGGGTGTGATGCTCGTGCAACGCCATTGTTGCATGGACCGCGGCGGAAGACGGAAAGCGAGGAGCCAAGTAGCGTGCATTCTTGTGCTTCGTCGCCGGAGATGAGAGCCCCGTCTCTGTCGGGCCTCCGCCAAGACGGAGAGACATTGGTTCTTCACAGAGGTCCCATCCGCCTTACTTAGATCGAAGAAGCATAACGTAGCATTGTAACCACCTCGGGCATAGGTGCTAGAAGGGTGTTTTTGAGGTGGTTATTTCTTAATGTGTTTGTACACTTTGATTATTGTACCGTGTCAATTGTAATCAATTAATTGTAATGCTTTTGTGAAGTATGTATAATCCCAGTTCAACCTGTAATTACTCGGGGTCGTCGCGTAGAAATTCAATTTAATTGAAAAAATACCAAACCTTATCCGAAAAAAATCTCAAACATCGTGCTTCCTTCACACGTGGCATGTGCACGCCTAAGAAAAAGTTTGAGGCCGAGACCACACCGGAACGAAGATGACCCAAAGATAGCTTATGGATGTAATTGTCGTCATGCTCCGATAAAAGGGGTCATGTACCTTTGTGAAGCATGTCTACTCCCACAATGTAGAAATGTCTTGAATTTTTTTTTTTACAACCTTGTACACCTAAATTATGCCCCCACACAAGATCTTAGGTCTTTTCGATCCATATTTTTATTATTAGATTTTCCTACGTGATAAACGCGATAGAAGGAGGTTAATTAAAGCTTGAAAACTTATGAATTTTGCACCAACCTACACACCGAATTGCCTCCTAGGACACATGAGACCATGTGGAAAATTTTGGCACCACTGCTCTGTTAGTGGGTAACCCTTGGGTTCAACTGTAATTACCGGTGTCATCGCGTAGAAATTCAATTTAATTGAAAAAAATACCAAACCTTATCCGAAAAATCTCAAACATCGTGCTTCCTTTCCTTCACACGTGGCATGTGCACGCCTAAGAAAAAGTTTGAGGCCGAGACCACACCGAACGAAGATGACCCAAAGATAGCTTATGGATGTAATTGTCAGTCATGCTTCCGATGAAAGGGGTCATGTACCTTTGTGAAGCATGTCTACTCCCACAATGTAGAAATGTCTTGAATTTTTTTACAACCTTGTACACCCAAATTATGCCCCCATACAAGATCTTAGGTCTTTTCGATCCATATTTTTATTATTAGATTTTCCTACGTGATAAACGCGATAGAAGGAGGTTAATCAAAGCTTGAAAACTTATGAATTTTGCACCAACCTACACACCTGAATTGCCTCCTAGGACACATGAGACCATGTGGGAAATTTTGGCACCACTGCTCTGTTAGTGGGTAACCCCAGTTCAACCTCGTAATTACTCGTGGGTCGTCGCGTAGAAATTCAATTTAATTGAAAAAAATACCAAACCTTGTCCGAAAAATCTCAAACATCGTGCTTCCTTCACACGTGGCATGTGCACGTCTAAGAAAAAGTTTGAGGCCGAGACCATACCGAACGAAGATGACCCAAAGATAGCTTATGGATGTAATTGTCGGTCATGCTTCCGATGAAAGGGGTCATGTACCTTTGTGAAGCATGTCTACTCCCACAATGTAGAAATGTCTTGAATTTTTTTTACAACCTTGTACACCCAAATTATGCCCCCACACAAGATCTTAGGTCTTTTTCGATCCATATTTTTATTATTAGATTTTTCTACGTGATAAACGCGATAGAAGGAGGTTAATTAAAGCTTGAAAACTTATGAATTTTACACCAACCTACACACCGAATTGCCTCCTAGGACACATGAGACCATATGGGAAATTTTGGCACCACTCGGCTCTGTTAGTGGGTAACCCCAGTTCAACCTCGTAATTATTTCTCGTGGTCGTCGCGTAGAAATTCAATTTAATTGAAAAAAATACCAAACCTTGTCAGAAAAATCTCAAACATCGTGCTTCCTTCACACGTGGCATGTGCACGTCTAAGAAAAAGTTTGAGGCCGAGACCACACCGTAACGAAGATGACCCAAAGATAGCTTATGGATGTAATTGTCGGTCATGCTTCCGATGAAAGGGGTCATGTACCTTTGTGAAGTATGTCTACTCCCACAATGTTGAAATGTCTTGAATTTTTTTTACAACCTTGTACACCCAAATTATGCCCTCACACAAGATCTTAGGTCTTTCTCGATCCATATTTTTTATTATTAGATTTTCCTACGTGATAAACGCGATAGAAGGTCGATCACTATCGGTTTTAAGATTTGCAAACCGGTAGTGTTGTCTCTTTTTACCGCCGGGGCTCTTTTAAAACCCGGCGGTGATATATTTCAAACCGACAGCTATCTTTCACCGCCGTGAGATTACTTGGACCTTTCTTTTTTTCATCGAGTTGTGCGTTTCAATGATGTTTACCAACTTTTCGGTTAGTACATAGAGCATTTATATATTTATGTTCGTCCATGAAAGATAAGAAGGGCGAAAAAAAATAAGAACTCGCGCCGTATTATGATATATAAATGCAAACATCCATTGAAAAGGAACACACGATTATATATATATATATATATATATATATATATATATATATATATATATATATATATATATATATATATAGGAGCAAATGATTACAATATCCGATTACATATATGATAACAAAGACCTTTCCACGAATAGATCAATGTTCTCATCAAAGTGTACAAACACATTTTAAAAAAAAAAACACCGAAGGTAATGTGATTCTTGCCGATGAAATTCCGATGGGATTTTGAAAGCCCATCGGTGCCCGTTGAGGTCCCATCGGTGCTCGTGGAGGTTTCTTGTGCTCGATCTTACAAGGAGGGCATAACTCTGGATTTACATTGAATCCACGGCAAGGATGCCTTTTAGATAATTATCTTTGCAATGGCCAAGCCGTGGTTTGCGCCCAATGACGGCATGCATAGGCATTCGCAAGAGAAGATCATGTTAATCTATGAAAATCTGCTTTTATCACCAAAGGAGATTTTCATTGAAGGCATTTTCATAAATCGATATGATCTTATCCGGAGAATGCCATGTCTCTTATATGGACATGTAAATCTAGTTTGTCGACCTCTCAAGCACACGTAACCGGATGGTTCCGTGAATCTCTGTTGTTCTAACCTTATTTGCTCAATCTTGAGAAGACTCTTGTAACACCTCTTGTGTGTGAACCATTTTGGTGGCCTAAGATGCATAAGAACGATATCTCAGACGTGGAGGGCTTTCCCCATAGAGAGGCCATAGATATGTATGTGGAGAGTAGCAAAGAAGATCGAGGAAGAAGAACAGCAACCGAATCAAGAGTATCAAGAAAGAGGATGAAGAGAACTGAATTGCAAACCTAAGGGCCGCACTAGCCGTTTTTATAGGCCGATGTCGTGGTACGGACCGACACGCCGGTTTCAACCCTAAACCCCGGCGGTGATATGGAAGTTCACTGCCGGATAATTGGCACCCGGCATAAACCAAGCACCGTGGTCGCGGGTACGGAGAATGAGGCAACAGTGCTCCTTCCCCGCAATGGTGCAGGGTCGCCGCCGTCGGGCGCATCGTTCGCCCGTTGACAATGCAAAATACCGTCGGTTCTTAGTTTTAATTAACCCGGCGGTGATACTCCATAACACCGCCGCGTAGTGGTACACCGGATGATGATATATGTGAGCACTTGCCCGGTCTTTGAAAGTGCACCCGACGGTGTTATTATCGACATTGATATAACCCGTCGACGCAGCGGCGGGGTGCTCGGCCTTTTCTCATGGGAAGCGAGACACCGTCGGTTTAATTAAAGCGGAACCGTAGTGAAGACTAGAGCAACACGATTCTCAAGGCTGCGGCCGTGACGTATCACAGCCATGACCTACCGCAAACCCTATATGCGTACTACTAAAATGAAAATTTATAATACGGAGTGTACGTGGCGGCGAGCGGGGGTTAGTTGAAATCTCAATGCACTAACACCGAGATAAAATTAATGATTTCAATAAATCTATTTTTTACAGATATAACTATTTGTTTCACCGATTTGTTAATCACTTTGCTGGTTCATGTGTGGGCCCGACAAGTGATCAATGAAGGTGGAGACTCGTTGTCGTCCAGCGCGCCATTGGAAACGCAGCCCCGAATTCAGCGCCAAAACCGCATGGGCGCGGGAAACGCCGCCAGCAGAGAGATCGTCACGAATTCCAACCGACGATCGTGGGAATTCCAAGCGGTTGCTTTGACGCGCGTCGATCGTGGGGAAGTGGAGCAGCCGGCTAACTCTATATTTAAGCACACCCTCGATCATGGCGTTCATCCATTCCGGTTCTCGATCATCCGGCCACATTCTCTTTGCATTCTTCAAGCGCCATGGTCGCCTCGGGCTCGGGGATCCAACAAGCGCACTAGGGAGGAGATGGGCGGCGGAGGACAAGGGCAAGGAACCGGTGGTGGAGGCGCCGGGCGGCCGGCGTCCCCGGCTCCGACTCCGACTCGACTCGACGTCACGCCCCGCCCAAAGCGGGACCGCCGCATGGACCTTCTCGCCACCCGGCTAGAGGCGGCGCCGATGACCTTGATGGTCATTTGCCGCATGCGAGAGGTGATCGAGAGGATTTCACCCTCGATCATCTCGTCGGCCCCGCGATCGGGATCTTTCGAAGGAGCCGGGCGGACGACCATGGTCTTCTTCCAAGGGTGGATCCCCCCTCGAAGAGAAGATGAACCACTACGCCCCAAAGTGGAGCAAATTTGGCGGGATCATCCTCAAGGCCTTGGCCAAGAAGGACGACGCCGGCATTGAGGAGGAGGAGGAGGAGGGCGAGGACTAGGCCGGGCGGCCTTCCTCTTTTTTTTTTTTTTTTATCATTTTTATTATATGTTCTGTTTTTTTTGTTTTTATATATTAATAAAATAAAAATTATATATATTATTGCTGTGTGTTGCTCCCTCTGTCCCCTGAATACTGTTTTCGTTTTGCGCTCAAAGAGCGATTAAAATTAAAATTTGATTTGAATCTTAACTTGTTCTTTGCAAAATAATTAACTGTCGGTTGTGCTTTGGAAAATACGGCGTTGAGTGCCGAGGAGACGGCCATTGGGCGCTTGTGGCCGCCCGGTTACGTTTTACGAGGAACCGTCTTTGGAAACGCCACATTTATACCCGTCCCCGGCGCCCCCTCCCCCTCCGTTATCAACACTAACTTCTCTTTCGTGCCCCCTCTCACAGAAAGCGGACTCGCCGCCCACGATCGTCGACATGGCCGCCACCCGGGAGGAGATGAAGTTCGTGTGGACCTCCTCCGCGCCGCCCTCACCAAAATTTGAACGGCCCGGCCGACGATGTTGGCTTTTGCCAAAGGTGAATCCGCCCCTCAAGGAGAGGGCCAACTTCTCACGCCCTCCGGATCGACTCTCGGCCGATACCCTCGCCGAGGGGATTCCGCCAAACCGGAGGAGGAGGCCAGGAAGGCAGCCGCGGGGGAAGCGGGCCAAGCGCAAGCTGACCAAGAAGGCCAAGAAGGCGGCCTAGGTTCTCTTCTTTTATTTGTTTATGTTAATTTCATTTGTCCGATGCGTGTGGATGTGTAAGATACAATGATACGTGTGGTTAATTTGCTAATGGTTCGCTTGTTGGTTAATCATTTGCATGGCAATCTCTTTATCTTTTCGTTAATTTGGGTTCCTCTTGTTTCCTTGAATCGGTTTATTATTTATTATGATGCGTGTCAATCTTAATTTTCTATCATTTGTGTTCAACTGTTCCCTCGTGAAACCGCGGCCGAGTCCTATTTATACGTACATAACCCCCTGTCTCGGTCCGCTCTCAACACTCCGCTCTCCAAACACACTCCCCTCTCTCTACCCCGTTTTTCCACGAGAAACCCGGCCGGGGTCGGTGGCGCCGCCGACGATCGACATGGCTGACGGGCGGAGAAGTCCATCCTACATCGCCTCGGCGCCGCCCGCAACAAGCTCAACAGCACTGGCCGACCAACTTGGCCACCTCCAACGGTGAATCACCACTTGGAGGAGAAGTCCATCATCGCCCTCCGGTCGAGTACTTGGCCGATAACCTCGCCGAGGGATACCGGCGGCCAAACCGGAGGAGATGGCGGCCAAGAAGACGGGGAAGAAGGCGGCGGGCGGCCAAGAAGGCCAAGAAGAAGGCCAAGAAGGCGGCTTAATTAGGCCAGCTTTCTTTTTATGTTAATTTATTGTATCAGTTATTTCTATGACGATTAATTTGGTTTGTGTCATTTGTTAATGGATCGGTCGTTTGTTAACTGGATGCGTGTTAATCTTCAGTTTCGATTTTTGTTTTACTGTTCCTTTGCTTCCCCTCCCAAATCGCTTATCGGTTCCAATCAACCCGGTTGTGTCAATCGTCGAATCGCTATCGGTTCTAATTCAAACCCGCGAGTGATCTGTGTCCATCAAGACCACCGCCGGGAATGATTCAAACCGGTAGAGATATAAATCTTCACCGCCGGTATTGGTCGAAGTCTGTGGAGATTCTGGTTTGTCCCAGCGCTGGACGGTTCATCATCGCCGGGCGCGGTTCATCGCGCCGGTGGACTAAATTTCGGCAAAGTGATACCGGGCGGTAGTGATGAGCGAATCTGTAGTAGTGTAAGAATCCCAAGCGAGATGATGACACAGCACCCATCATCCACAAATCCGATGGTATGTGCCCAGATCCATTCTCCAAGTACATACCCTGCATTGCTTGATAATATAAATATTGTTGTTCCTTTGGATTGCTTATCCACGTTAGTTTGCAGGGTCTAAGAGGAAGATGTCTTTAAGGACCCTAATTCAGGACATGAGGGATGAGTGCACGACTGTTGGTCTTTGTTGCAGTTCCCAATTTGGCATTTGCGCTGAGCCTCCAACTACAGGTTTAGATTATGTTAGACTGAATTATTTTGTTTTACTTAGCTTGGCAATCTGTATAGTGAGGATCAGCAAAAGGAAATTATAAAAGAGGCAATGAGTACATATGAATTTCTGTAATGGATTTGCTCCGCCTCGTGCGGATGGGACTGCTCCGCTCTGCCATGAAGGTTTGTGCATTGTAGAAATTAGCCCAAGGACTTCTCGAAGAATGAACTGATGGACTTTTCTAACAGAAGTGGATCTGAAGGGAGCAGGAGTGATGAAAGCAGTCCCATTCTTTTACATGCCCTTCGTTGGGTATTATAATTTGGTTGATTTATTGCAGAAGTTAGCAATTTTCACCACAAAATAGCTCAGTCTGTATCTGAAGTATTGGTCTACTATACTACTTTTAAGTTCTGTAATTGCCCTCTGCATAGTTTTGTTTCTCTCTCATTTCTACAACCAGCAAATGAGCCGCTGCTTTGATTACAAATTCATAAATTGTTCCCTGTCTTCAGGTTGATGTTCTGAAGCCTGTGGCCTCCAGGTTGGCATCGCTGCTGTGTCATCTTCCAGCACAGATAGCAGCAACCATAGTAAGTTTCACACTGGTTTTGCTTTGGAAAGAAGTTCCATGAATTTTATTAGGGCGTTGCTCAGGTACTCCAACTACCTATTAGGAGGTAAGATCTCCATTAAATCTGGACCGTTGATTTTTTTAATCTAACAAATTACTAAATGAATTAACAATTATAATAAAACAAAAAATAACCCCCTCGCTCCCCTTTTCACGGCCCCATGCAGAGCCGAAGGCCGCTACTCCCCTCGCATGCAGAGCCGCCGCCGCCGCAGTTCACGGGATTTTTTTCCCCGCATGCAGAGGAGAGGTACTCCACGGAAATTTGGGCCTTCTTAGTGAAAAAAATAACATGTTAACGGAGGTCCTATGCAAGCATGAAATTTGTATTTCACTCAGAAACATAAAATTTGTATGAATTCAAATTCAACACGATAAATAGTAGTATCCAAATTTGAATCCACACATATTAAAATTCTATCCATACTATATCTTACAAATTTTAAATTCAAAATTCCTATGATAATATCTTTTTAAGATTCAAATTTTAAATTTTAAAAATTCAAATGTACTATTGCATGACAAGATGGTTTCAAATAAAAAAAATTTCAACTACTCATTTCTTCTCAGGGTCAATGTTTATTTTAGTTGTTTCTCTATCCTAGGTCTTTTTAAAAAATCAAATTTTGAATGTTTAAAATTCAGATTTATTTTGCATGACAAGATGATTTCAAATAAAAAACCTGTCAACTACAAAGTTTCATATCTTCTCAGAATTTACAATGTTTATTTTGGTCATTTGTTCATCTAACATATTGTTAGTAACATTGTCCCGTCGGGGCTGTCAGCGGCGTGTCGCAGCTATGGGCTCCGTGAGCTTAGCTATGGTACTTCGAGTGACTCTAGCTCGGGTAATCGTAGATTGGATTCCCCCGATCTCTAGCCGAGACGGGGCGTAGCCGTAATGATAAGCGATTGGGTAGCCCGACTCGCGCCGCCGAGCTCCAGCTCCACGCAGTCGAGGAAGTCGTTCGACCCCGGGGCTGTAGAGATCGCTGTAGTGGGCCTAGAGCTCGCTCGGAGGTCTCGACGTCGTCCCTTAGGTGGGCCCGCGAGCTCGGGCGATCTCGGGCCGGCTTGGCCCCACAAGGTAAGCTTCAAGCTCGTTCGAGGCGAGCTTCGCCATAAGAGCTAAGAGCTCGTTTGAGGCGGAAGGAAGGCCGCTCACGCGAGCTTGGAGCTCTACGAGGCGTAGTTTGTTCGTTTGCCCTAGAGCTCGCTAGGGGCGGAGGCCATGCCGGATAGTCTTTGTGCGTGCCCAACTCGATCATGGGCCAAGCTAGATTTTCGTCGAGCTTAAGTGCTAGATTATCGCCTAAGTTGGGGGATCCTTGATTTTTACCCCGACACTTTTTATTTTGGTCATTTCTCCATTGGACATAGTAGTAGTAACATTGTTCACAAATATTACATATCTCTCTTCTAGTTTTATAAACTACAAGAGAGATATCAAAATGTTCTGAAAAGTGTTAATATCGTTTTTGTCGTTTCAAAAGATGACACAAAAATTGTACATCTTGATGAGTTCTACAACATTTATGTTCATAATAAATTCAACCGAAATCATATGATGTTTCAAATTGTTGTTTCAAGTTGTCATTTTTAAATTCAAATTTAGAAATATACACGACAGTTAATGAGTAAAATAATATTCATAAAATCATAATACCTTGATAGACCATGATTTTAGAAAAAATTAGAAAAAAAACCATCATATTTGGAGTTTGTGCAGTGAGAAAAGACTAGTTACAAATTTTAGCTACAAATTAAAAAGAGAAATAAATGTTCTTCAACAATTTCATGTTACATGACTTTTTTCTCTGACCGCCGCGTACCCCTAACCCCACACACGCGTACTTTTTTTAGAGCCGCGCTGGTGTCATGTACGTTAGTAAAACTAATCAAGTCACGTACAGTCTTCCATAAAAACGTACGCTAGCCACGTTGGCTTCCATAAAAAAAACGTACACTACAAAGTCACATCCTCTAGCCATATATGCTGGTGTCACGTACGTTAAACTAATCAAGTCACGTTTCTGCACTGATTTTTTTGTAACGTACGTCCTCATTCATAAAATCACAATTACAAAAAAAAAAAGATTAACCATATTATTTAAAGATTATGCATGCGCGCATGCAACAAAATCTATAAATAAGATTTTTTTAATTAAAACTATCATTATTTACCCTATTTGATAAAATAAAAATTAAATAAATACTATTACCACCTAGGAGGTAATAGATGATCGTGGACCGTTCGATCGGAAAAAATAGACGGTCCACAATCATTTTCGAGTACCGTAGCAATTGCCATTTTATTAACGTTGATTTTCCCTCTATCAGGTAACAATCCGTTTTACCCCCTATCGTAACATAGTATAGCTTGATTACATTTACTCTTTGACAGGATATCAAAAGGCTTTGCACATGGGAATTCCTGTACGGGCTTTAGAAAATAGCATGGTTTTTAAAATGATTTGATTTTGGAGTGCCTTGAAATGTTTGGATGCCACAAAGTTTATAGTTTTGAAAACTATAATATTCTAAAACTGTGATTTGTAAACCTAAAGGTAATTAATAGATTTATCAAGGTTCTTTTTGCAAGTTGAATCGGTTCTTTGTAGATTCATAAAAAAATCTAATTTGGTATGTATTAGTTGACATCAATTGGTATAATTGAATGATTGATGTTTGCTCAGTTCTTCTGTGATTTAGGTCTGGGGTCAATGTTACATGCATGTGAAGTTGGTGAGCATGCTAGGCTTGTGACTGCTATCTGATGGATCCATGATGTGTACTAGCATCGTTTTATGTGTGTACTAAGTGACAAACAGAGGTGTTTTAAGCCTTGAACGTATATAATTTACAGCAGATGTTGATTCAAGAATTTGTTTCATGAGATATTGGTTCTTCTGAAACCTTAAAGTAGATGGAAGTGTGTTTTTTTTTTTTTTTTTTGTCAAAAACCATTCTGAGGCAAGGCAGGTGATGTGGCGCAAAAACATATATTATCTTTTCGTTGTCTGGATCGTGTTTTTTATATCACACCGTTAATGCTAGCACGGGCAATATACTAGTGAAAGTAACAACACATGGTTATAAGTAAATTTTCGTACATAGAAAGCTTCTTTTTTATCCTCTGTTGCAAAGGAACCAAGCTATCTTGTAATAAACTATTGGTTACTGATTCATTTTTTAACCACATAGCATTAAGAACATTTTGCATGTGCTGAGTTATGGTGAAGTTATTGTCTAATATAATCACATTAACATCCATACACATAATCAAAACTTTCGAATATGGAGGTGCCAGGTCCACCGAAAGGACCCTGTTCTAGCTGACATGTGGAGGAAAACGTTCGATATGTAATTTCTACTCTTTTCAAATTTGCTGTAAAACTTTGTTGTAACAAATTTTGGGCTATGCCCCTCCACCACCGGGGTTCCCTCCTGGCATCTGTGGAAGATGAATCAGGTGGGGATCACTTTGAACGCCACCCCCACCACCACCACCCCCAGGTTGCCTAAAAAAAAAAAAACTCTCGAATATGAAACCTAAATTATTAGTTGTAGCACCTAGGTTTGTGTAACTGAGCATAAACACTCCCCTAAATTAATGGTACAACTCTGAATGTATGCACCTAAAGTACAGTGCACGTTACTTGGCAGCAGGAAGTAGTAAAGCAGCTCATGTTCCTATACCCTCTTGGACAGAGCATGTTGATTATCTGCAATGGAAGATATGCGCCCCTGTAAAGACAATACAAAGCCTACAAAAACCAAGAGCTACCTTCTCACATAGCTACTCATGGTTACATACTGATTTCCTCCTCTTCCACTTGCACAAATTGGAAAGTCCGCATAGACATTGATCTTTCAACATACGAAATACACACCTAGGCATGCAAGGCAACAGGAGACAAATGTTGGCTGAATACTCCATCACTCCAGTCAAGAGGAAGAGTCCTCTGGTCATCTCCTTGCTGCATGCGTAGTACGTCTACACACGCGAGGTATGGTTCTGTATTCTGTCCTGCGCTAGCACCTCTGCCCGTCTGGCGACTTCTCAATGATGGACTGGTGGTTGCATACGAGGACCATGGTCCCTAACGCCTTCAGGTGCGAAAAAATCGACTCAGCCGTGCTACTTGTTTCCTGGGATATCTGGAAAGAACGGAACAGGAGGATCTTCGATGACACCAGTAGGACGCCGCGCCTGATCATCAAGGAGGGCGACTCCTGGATCGCAGCGGGATACCGGAGCTTGTCGCCGCTGCTCGCATCTGTTGTCTAAACCGGCTTTCCCTATGCCGCCTAGTAGTACAATCTCTATACTCCACGTTCCAGCCAGTGCCTTCTTTATGTGTGTTACCCGTTGTGAGATTAGGGCAGAATTTATCTCCGGCCATGTAACTTTGATCTAACTTCTATTAATAAAGTATTTGCAATGCACGCTTTCCTTCTTTTTGTTTCTTTCTTTTTGCGATAAGGTTATTTTAAAAAAAGTACTTGGGGCCAGCCCGTTTTTCTAACCATTAATGGAAACACAAAAAAAGATGGATAAATTGCACTAGTCAAATAATGTCATACTCTGATGGAATGAATTCAATACCGAATCTGTCGCTTTCCCGTGGGGGAATCATTTCCCGTTAGCCCCTCACGGGAAAGACGCCTCTTTCCCGTGATCTTGACGCGAAGCTCACAGAAAGAAAACCGCACGGGAAATCTCCTTTCCCGTGAGTGTAGTTCACGGAAAGCCCCCCCCCACTTTCCCATGAGGACCCCGGAAGTCACGGGAAAGGGAACCGCCTTGGCGCGCCGTTCGCCCCTCGGTCCCTCCGTCCCCCTTTCCGTGAACCCTCCGTGTAGCTCACGGGAAAGGCTTTCCGTGAGCTAAACGGAGGCCTCGGCAAAGGGACCCCTTTCCCGTGGATGGGGATCCCGCTCACGGGAAAGGGCCTCATAGGAAATTTTTTTTTTGGTTTTTCATCTTCAAACTTTTTCTACACTTCTTGCACATCATATGGAACTCCATGTTAAATTTTGGTGAATTATTGACTTTATTTGATATATTTAGTTAATTATTCTCTTTTATGAGAATTTTTAAAATGAGGCCATATTTGAACTACAAGTGCTTAAAATTTTTGAAAAAAATAGTAGAAAATTTATATTCCTCTTACTCAACACAGTCCTTGCATTTAAAAAAACAAATCAGGAACATCTTCATACGAAACCATGAACGCTAATCCTCGTTCGAAAGTGGTTTAAAATTCTAGAAAATAAACGGATGTGCAAAAATCATGAAATTTGATAATATGTCATGATATCTTATGTCGAGGCTATGATAAAAAATTGGGAACGTTTCGCACAAGTTGGCACATATGATGTTCACAAGCTCCAACATCTACGTTGAAGTTTCGGGTTTGTTGAGAATGATCCAAAGTGTGATTTCATGTGGATGTGGCGGTCAAGTTGTGGTTTGGCTATGAAACTTTTTCTATATGCAACAGACATCAGAGATTGTGTCATGTCTATTTTTGGGAATTTTTGGATTATTTTGGTAATTATTATAATTTTATGTTGTAATTGAGTAAATACAAATAGAGATAAAACCACATGAAATAATGGCCAATTTTTCGTGCAAGGATCAATTATGTATGGGTGAGTCTATGTGATAAGGTATTCTTGAAGTAATCTTGATCAAAATTTGAAAATATATATGCTAGAAAAAAAAAAAAAGAGAGAGCAATAAAAATTAATTCTGAAAAAAGCCCTTTCCCGTGAGCCTAGGGTTAGCTCACGGGAAAGGGAGGCTCTTTTCCCCGTGATCCGTTTCACGGGAAAGGTGGTGGCGGGACCCGCCTCTCTTGCAGTGCGGAAGAATATTATTTTTTTATTCTTTCCCGTTAGCCGATCTGGGCGCTCACGGGAAGGTCCCTTTCCCGTGAACCGCCCGGATCCGGCTAACGGAAAGGCGTAATTTTTTTAAAAAGAAAGTCAACATCGATCTCTCGGCCGGCACACACACACACGTGCACGTAGACACCACACACACACGCACGCCACACTCACACACACCCGCCATGACGCCCGCCGCCGGCCCCCGATAGCTCCCCGCCCCCCCCCCCCGCCGTCCCGCCGCCGCCCCTCCCACCGCCGCACGCCGGGCGGGCTGCTCCGGCCCGGGAAGGGGGAAGGGGGAGGAGAAGTGGGGGAGAAGGAGGGGCGGTGGAGGAGGAGGGAGGAGGAGGAAGAAGGAAGGAGAAGGGAGGAGGGGGAAGGAAGGATAGAGGGAAGAGGAGGCCCCGACGCCGTTATGTGGAGTACAGTCTCGCATTACGTACCATTAATTGGTGAAATAAATAATTAGATATGAGTGACACTGTTAATGTACAGTGTTTTGGGATCTCCAGGTTTAATACAGTGTTTTGGGAACTCCAGGTTTAAAGTATTTATATAGATGAGCTCCCCCGGAAAATGTGTGTCTACAAAAGCAACACAAAAGTCACAAAGAGAGCTCTCTCAAGTCACACATGCTCTACTACATTGTTTTTTACATGCATTCTACTACTTGGGTCGCCCTTGTCACTTAGCTATACTAAACCTCAGAAATCCCTTCATTTCTAGGCTAGGGTATGAGAGGCGTCAGGAGATCATGTTGTCGACTGAGATGATTAAAAAGTTTTTTCAGTGTACCATCTGCCTTGTACGGGCTCAGTCTTGCCACCACAGCACTGAGTCTTCTTCCTCAAATGTGGAGATATACTATGCTCAAGCTTCTAAGAAGGAGAAGGCTCGTCATGGATTCTTAGACTGTTCTAGAAATATCTTACCTCAATTTAATTTCTAGGGGTTGTTTGAGTCACTTAGACTCCATGTCAACAGTTCTGACTTTAACTAGCATTTTAGATTGTCCACTAAATATTAGTGATGCCGTGAACTGGGTATCATCATAGATGTTCACATATGGATCTCACTTCAGAAACTTGCTCTGTTTTGGCCATACCCAAATTATCCTAGTTGACCATAACTAACATCTTAGATATAGGGAAGAGACCGAACAGGCATGCTTCCTTATGTCAAGTTACACCTCTGTCTTTGCACCATCTCCCTACAAGAGAGCTTTAGGAGTTTGTGTTTGAAGATGTTCCATACTATAGATTGGAATTTGCAAACATTGTCTGTAACATTATGCACCATCCTGAATGGTACATGCAGTATATTTGCAACCACAAGTATGAATGGAAGTAATAACACTTGGTTATCAGTAAATTTTCGTACATAAGGAACCAAGCTACCTTGTAATAAACTATTGGTTACTGATTCATTTTTTAACCACATAGCATTAAAGAACATTTTGCATGTGCAGAGTTATGGTGAAGTTACTGTCTATTTTAATCACATTAACATCCATACACATAATCAAAACTTTCGAATATGGAGCTGCCGGGTCCCCTGAATGGACCCTGTTCTAGCTGACATGTGAGGGAGGAAAACGTTCGATATGTAATTTCTACTCTTTCCAAATTTGCTGTAAAACTTTGTTGTAACAAATTTTGGGCTATGCCCTAAATTAATGGTACACCTCTGAATGTATGCACAGAGCATGTTACTTGGCAGCAGGAAGTAGTAAAGCAGCTCATGTTCCTATGTCCTCTTGGACAGAGCATGTTGATTATCTGCAACGGAAGATATGCGCCCCTGTGAAGACAACACAAAGCCTACAAAAACCAAGAGCTACCTTCTCACATAGCTAATCATGGTTACATACTGATTTCCTCCGCTTCCACTTGCACAAATTGGAAAGTCCGCATAGACATGGATCTTTCAACATACGAAATACACACCTAGGCATGCAAGGCAACAGGAGACAAATGTTGGCTGAATACTCCATCACTCAAGCCAGGAGGAAGAGTTCTCTGATCATCTCCTTGCTGCATGCGTAGTACGTCTACACACGCGAGGTATGGTTCTGTATTCTGTCCTGCGCCAGCACCTCTGCCCGTCTGGCGACTTCTCAATGATGGACTGGTGGTTTCATAGGAGGACCATGGTCTCTAACGCCTTCAGGTGCGAAAAATTCGAGTCAGCTGTGTGCTACTTGCTTCCTAGGAAATCTAGAAACAATGGAACAGGAGGATCTTAGTAAGACACCGCGCCTGATCATCAAGGAGGGCGACTCCTGGATCGCAGCGGGATACCCGAGTGTTGACATCTCTAACGCGATCCACATTTAGGACGGCGCCAGAAATGTATAAATGGTATCTATCTAATGAGTTAGCTTGGATGTGGAGTTAATCTCACATTCCAATAAAAGTCAGATCGGAGAGTTAATAAAGTTAGACGGAATTAGTTATGGTTTATGACTTTGTAACATTATCGATGGTGGAGTTAATCTCACCACGATAGGCACAAAAGCTGTACCACACATTCTAGCATTGCCTACGAAACTAGTCTGTCACCCTAGCTCACAACACTAAAGAAATGCGTGAACGGATATTCTTTATATGACACTTGAAACTCTTGCAATAATAATATAATTCTAGTATCTGCAAGCGCACAGATAGAATTACCCAATTGTAGCACTTCACCAGGAGTCTATCCAGGTATCGTATTTATATTCTACCAAAAAGGAGAGGGGTAGGCTATGGGTAGGTTGATGATTTAATGTTGATTCACTTGCAGTGGTGTAATGTAGAGTAAACCATATGCATCATACTAAACTCAAACTAGGTAAGTCACAAGGTAAAGATAAATAATGATAAATAATAATAATAATGATAATAACATCCAAGTCAAAGATAATGGTATGCCACTAGATGGTGTCATAACAGGCTAAATATCATGGTATAGGTAGAATAGGATAGAATATTCCTAAGTTACTCCTAATTACATGTCAATGCATACTACAATTAGTGCAATACATCTAGTCATCATCGTATGAAAGCATTATATCTACACATGGTGAATATTACTAAGGAAGATTAGGAACAAAACCAACCTACCATAGTAACAAAGTTCAACTAGCCCTATATTCGGGGGGTGGACTCCAAAGGACTCAATGGGAGTATCACATCCACGATCTACCACACATCCCGGAATATAGGGTGATGTCGCGAGGTAAACGTTGTATAAACACCACGTTTACACATTGTCGACCACCCACATAGTGACCATCTATATGAGCGCTATACGACTCCATGCTTGAATATAAAGACAAACATACTAAACTAAATATATAATCATAATAAGCATGGAAACATATAAATAAGAATATAATCATTAAATAGAATAAAGTCATAGCAATTGTATTCTAACTAAATATTTACAATGGTGAATACAAGAGAGAAGCCACGAGAAGCTCTTGCTCCGCTACTTCTTGACAATCGGGAATTCAAGACAATACTTGACTTCCTCCGTAACTAGCCTAGATAGCTATTGCTCTGGTTATGGTGGAACTAGGGCTTAGGGTCTTGACTTGGAGTAGGATGACTTTGAATGAATGAGAATGAATTAGGGTTTCACCAGGGGTCGGGGGTCTTGTTATATAGCCCCGGAGGATGCACCCACGACCCTTGGATCAAACCGACCTTGATGGATGGACTAGATTGCTCCTCATAGGCGGTGCTGAACCGACCTTGAATGGGAGGCTAACGGGGGGGCCCCACCAGGGCGCCGCCGCCGCCGGCTTTGAAGAAGGCGTCGCCGCTGGCTCGCCGGGTGGGCCCCACCTTCCTTCCAGGTGCCCTCCGGTCTCTTTTGGAATGTTCTAGTGTAGGTTCCACGTTGGGTTTCGATCACGGATACGTCTTTATGTCGTAGGGCTTGCAAACTCTTGGGCATTTTACGTTTAATCCACGAAAAAAATATATAAATCACCAAAACTAGTGGAATCATGTTAGTCAAGCCCCTATACTATGTTAATATTCATTTTAAGCCCTTATTTTCGTTTTAAAACCTCTATATTTTATGCTATAAGGTATACCAACACCGAGCTTGTCGCCACCGATCGCATCCGTTGTGCGGACCGGCTTTTTCCCTCTGCCGCCAAGTAGTACAATCTCTATACTCCGGCCCCGGTGCCTTCTTTATGTGTGTTGCCTGTTGTGAGATTATAGCAGCTCGTTGTAAGTTTTTTTATTTTAGATCAAAGGCATTCCCGGCTTTATTGAAAGCTTAACGAATACATTTGATCCAAACCTGACCGAAGCCGAACACGTTTTTTTGCACTCTATAAGTGTTGTCCATAAGCATCTAAACCGACCTCTAATCATAACTCGACAAAAGCGACATACTCTACTTAACCGCTAACAATGTAACGGATAAAGGTGGCTCGAAGGCGCGCACCAGCAAAATAACATGTTTCATCACATGCTCACTTCCAAAACAAAGTAAGAACAAAGATAATAAGTAGCTTCAACTCGTCCTCCCTCCCCGGCTACCATTTTCGGTTAATGAGCATTCGTCATCATCGTGCTTGAATCGGTTCATCCACGGGCTCCATCTTCTTCTTCAGTAACGGCTTCCACGCTTTGATTAGCACCAATGTCTTGTACACAATCACTTTTGGAGAAGTAACGACCTTTTTGTTGATTGCCATGTCATTCCGCGTCTTCCATAGTGTCCACATAGCTCCTGCACACACAAATAGCGTCACCTCTTGCCTAACTCTATGGCAATCTTCGAGGAACTCATGAAGGAAATCAGCAGCACTAGTTGGTGAATTTTGCCATCCAAGTGCCGATCTGAGGAAGGTCCACGGATATACGGCAATGGGGCATTGAAAGAAAATGTGGTCGGTTGTTTTGGTATATCACATATAAAGCATTTCTCTCGAACCCCGCCGTTCTTCTTCTTTAAGCGAACTCCTGATTGAATTCTCGTCATGAACGCCATCCATATGAATATTTTTACTTTCAAAGGAATAATTGATTTCCAAAGGTTCATCATCCGCATGCGTCCTCAACCCCACCGAGTAGTCATGAATTTGTACAAAGATTTTGTAGAATACCTCTTAGAGGGTTCCAGCGCCCATATCATTTTATCTCTGCCTTCCTCTAGCTTAACATTATCCAGTAACTCCATGAGTTCAGCCCATTGAGCTTGTAGTATCCCTGTTATCTGTCTTCTGAATTGGATATTCCAACTCCCCTCGTGTATAGTCCCGCCACATCTATCTCAGGATGGACTGCCACTTGAAACAGCTCTGGAAATCTTACACATAATGGACATCCTTCTAGCCAAACATCCAACCAAAATCTGGTTTGTTGCCCACTCACTACCTCTAATGTTACGCCCCACTTGAAACCAAATCCTCGATGTCCAGCCGGGGATCTCCAAAATTGGGATCCTTTCCTCCGTTTAACGGAAAATGCTTTTTACTTCCTAGATACTTCTTTCTCGAGTAATAGAACAAACTAGATTGTCATCTCCCCTCTCTAGCTTTGTCTATCCATTTGGCTAGCAAACATGTATTCATAACTCGACATCCATGAAACCCAAACCTCCAAAGCATTCTTAGGTCTTGCCAAAGCTTCAAACTTAATCATGTGATATTTCCTTCTCGCTACCGGTTCCTTCCCGCTTAAAAAAATTTGATCTTATTGTGTCTAAAACTTGGAAGTTTCCTTCATAAAGTTGGTACACTCCCATAGTATACATTGGTATACTTGAGAGACATGATTCTATTAGCATGGCTTTGCCACGGCCAGAGGTAATCACATTGCCATGTTCCCAATCTCTTTTTTTCGCTTTGTCACCCACATGACCCAGTTGTAGCTTTGTGATTTTGTGGTCACTAACAGGGTAGCCCTAAGTATTTCATTGGAAATTTTGCTAGCTTGCAATTGAATATTTCCTTAGTTGTTATCTGTTGTTGTTCAGTCAAGCCCATGGAATAAATCTCACTTTTGTCAAAATTTATCTTCATCCCGGACATTGCCTCAAAACAGGATAGTATCATCTTTGCATTCCGTAAATTTGTTGTATCATATCTCAAGAATATAACAAGTGTCATCAGCATATTGTAAGTGGGTTAGACCTCCATCCACTAAGTGTGGTACCAGTCCTTGAATAGCTCCAGCATTACTTGCCTTTGTCAGCATTGTGGACAATGAGTCTACCACTAGGTTGAAAAGCAAGGGTGACAGAGGATCCCTTGCCTCAAACCCTTGAAGTTTCTAAAAAATTCTCCTCTTTCACCATTTATATCTATGCAGATTCTGCCTCCTCTTACTGCCTTATTGATCCATTGTATCCACTTTCTATCAAAACCCTTTCTGATCATAACTTCATCTAGGAAATCCCAACCGACTTTGTCATACGCCTTCTCAAAATCTAGCTTCAAAATAACTCTAGATTGTTTGGTCACTCTTATCTCATGTAGGACTTCCCGTATAATAACAACTCCCTCAAGGATGTTTCTTTTTGGAACAAATGCAATTTGGAATTTGCTGATCAATTTATCAATCACCTCTGTCAATCTAATAGTTAACACTTTTGTGATTATCTTGTATATTACATTTAGGAGACAGATAGGTCTAAACTATTTTATGTTTGTTGCTGGCTTCACCTTGGGCAGTAGTATAATCACCCCATAATTTAGTCTCCATGGCTCTAAATCCCCAGTATGTAGCTTATCCAACATCTCTTTAATGTCTAATCTGATCTCCTTCCAAAAATACTTGAAAAAAGTCACACTAAATCCATCTGGCCCAGGTGCCGTATTATTTTTCATTTCTTTTAGTGCAAAATCTAACTCTTCCACAGAAAAAGGGTTGAATTAGTCTTTCATTGTCTTGCACTGAGAGTTTTTGCTCTTCTGACCACATATCTTGGGATAAGTGTATGTCTGCAGGTGTTAGCTCGCCAAATAACTCCTTATAATAGCTTTGTTATGTGATCTCTCAACTCGATTCAGAATTTAGGATTTGTCCCTCACTTTCCAGATTGACTATTTTCATCTTTCTTTTTCTTCCATTGGCACATTTGTGAAAGTAGCTTGTGTTTGAGTCTCCTTCTAGTAGCCATTGTTCTCCTCCCTTTCTCTGCCATTGTATTTCTTCATCACCGAGAATTTTTATCGGATCTTTCTCCAATTTGTACCTCTGCTCCCATTCATTTTGGGATAGTTCTCTGACTTCACTATTTTCATCTAGAATAGCAATATTTTTCATTAACTCTGTCTTACGCTTTCTCTGGTGACTATCAAAATTCTGCCCCCACCCTTTGATTGCTCTTCTAAGTTTGCTTGATATAATATGCCGTTGATCAAGAGGGTCATGTTTGTATCTGTTTGGCCATTTAGATTGGACCCATTCAATAAAACCTTCCTGTTTCACCCAGTGAGTACTGAATCTGAAATAATAGTTCTTCATAGCTCTATCATCTGTGGTGTCCACAATTAGTGGATTATGGTCAGAGCCTAGCCTTGGAGCTGTAAGAACTGAAGCTAAATTGTACTTGTCTTCCCAAGAATTGGATACCAAAACTCTGTCCAGGACACACATAATTGGTGGATTTTGCTTGTTTGTCCATGTATATCTACTTGCCTGATCTGTGCAATTCTCGAGAGCTGTAGTATTAATCATCTCATTAAAAGCCTCCATCAAATGTATCTCTACATTACCAGTGGATTTTTCTGATGCATATCTCACCAGGTTAAAATCAACCCCCCATTATGATGGGTACATCTAAGCTCAAAATTTTACTCTGGATTTCCTCTAAAAACTCAAGCTTTCTTTCATCATGAGCTGGACCATATATATTGATCAGGATCCATTCAAAATTATCATCTAGCATTTTGAGTCTCATGCTTTGGAAAAAAGATCCCTGATCTATCTCTATAACTTTGGCTACAGCCATATCCACCCCCATTAGCATACCTCCAGAGTGCCCCACACATGGCACCCAACTCCAGTTCATATCTCTATGTCTTGCAAACCTGTCTAGTTCTCTCTGTCTAAAACTAGCCTTAATAGTCTCCCTGAACACAAATGCAATCAAAATCATGTTGGGCAATTATTTCTTGGAATTGTCTTCTCCTTGTTGCATTTCCCAGCCCCTTATATTCCAAAATAAGATCTTCATTTAATAACTTGTTGGGTATTTGTTGCCTCCTCTTGACCCTTCTGTACCTCATTATTATCTCCTAGCTGGTTGCATACCTCTACATTCTTTCCATGCTGCATCTCTTTCATATCTCTACTTCTGGACTGACTAACACCCCTCCTTTCTTGTTGAATTTCTGTCTCTGCCTCCATTCTTCCTGTATCCTCCTTCTGTACATCTCGTTGTAAGTTTTATCTCGGGCCATGTAACTTTGATCTAACTTCTCTTAATAAAGTATGTGCAATGCACGCTTTCCTTCTTTTGTTTCTTTCTTTTTTTGCGATAAGGATATTTTTAAAAAAAGTACTTGGGGCCAGCCCGTTTTTCTAACCATTAATGGGAACACAAAAAAGATGGATAAATTGCACTAGTCAAATAATGTCATACTCTCATGGAATGAATTTGTTACATAATGGGGAATGTATAAATTATTAATGTCCATACACACCTGTGCTATGGATAAATAGAAACGACAAAGCAGCATAATGCTGTCCTTTCTTTTTTTTTTTTTTTTTCTAGATTTCAAACGTAAATACTAACAAACACGTAAGCACACTCATCCTGTTCTTTCGGTGTTTATTTAAAATTTCTCTAAATGAACCTTTTTAATTTGACATTGATGCGGCTTGGGAATTTGAATAACCTTCAGTAGTGCAAGAAATTCTGCTTCCATATCTGGTTGTGCATTTCGATGTAAGTTTCTCTAGCTATCCAGGCAAAGAGCAAATAATTTGCAAATAAAGCCGTGCATAGTGAATAATAATATACGTGTTCTCTCTTCTTTTGAGCTTCATGTTTACTTCTCTTTGCTCTCAAGCTTCGCCTTGCCGCGCGTTCTACTAAAATCTTTCCTTTTACTAATTTGATACGTCCTGGCAGCATTAAATTCTTTTTCTTAGTCTCTTCACTCTTGATTCTTGCAGTGTGCTATGTGAACTTTGCATGTGTCCAGCTGTTGTGTAGTGTAATATGGCACAGCCACAACTAATATGGGAGTCAAATATTTTCCAGATGTAGACAGAAATTAGTTTTGTTTTTACCATACCCAAATTAGCCTACTTGACCATAACTAACACTAGTATTAGTATTATTAAATTAAATACTACTAAGTATTAGTGAAGCGTGAGCTGGGTATCATCACAGACGGAGATCACATATCGATCACCCTTACAGAATTTGTTCTTTTTCGACCACACCCAAATTAGCATACTTGACCATACTAACAATCTAACATCTTAGGTATGCTACTAAATAAATAGGAGTATTAGCGAAGCCGTGAACTGGGTATCATCCATCACAGATGGAGTTCACGTATAGACCCACACATATCAGTGCATAAAACAGGATCTGCAGGGCGTCCACTCTGCTCCGGCCTCTTTCAGATTACACCAGATACAGCTCGAGGCTTTTTCCATACATGCCATTATAAAAGTTTCGTAGTTACACAAGCCACTGAAAAGTTGGGTTGGTCACTGTGCCATCGCTCCAAACTTTTTTGCCGTCCATGCCACTGCCGTTAGATTTGGCCCTAACGATTGTCAAATGAAAAGTGTGAAAAGTCAAAAATACCCCTAAGTATAAATATGCTATTAAATTTTTTGAGCATCTTAACGACTTTAAATAAAAAACTCAAAACTAGAAAGTTATAGATCTCGCTGAGATCTACGGTTTTCATATAAAAACTATCTTCTTTTAATTTCGCCTTAAAAGAAAGATATAATTTTTCCTATGATTAATATGTATAGAAAAATTATAGGAAAAAATAGATCTTTTCTGAATTAAATGAAGATAGTTTTTATATGAAAATTGTAGATCTCAGCGAGATCTATAACTTTCTAGTTTTGAGTTTTTTCATTTAATGCTCAAAACAATTTAATAGCATATTTATACATGAGGGTATTTTTGTTTTTCACACCTACGCTTGACACCGTTAGGGCCAAATCTGACGTAGTGGCATGGATGGCAAAAAGTTCGGAGCGATAACAGGTGACCAATCCAACTTTTCAGTGGCTTGGGTGGAACTACTTAACTTTTATAATGGCATGTATGGAAAATCCTCAAACTCCCCTACGAATGAGGTGCACCTTCATTCTCAGACTCCTGGTGGCCTTCAGCAGCTCGAACAGGCAGATATCTCCCAGCTTGAGATGATTGTCACTGACAAATTCAGCCCAGCCACGGGAAATCCTTCGCATACCACGACAGCGACTGTCACCACCCTGAACGTGCATCAAGGTGTGCCAATGTCTTGGGTCTCTGACGGAAGACATCTTCTAGAATATTCTTTGGTAAATACCTGTTTATTACAGTGATAAAGAATAACTGTAAGATGACAACAAAACAATTCAGAAATGCACATACAAATCAAATACAGTAACACCTAACACAAATCAACAAACCAAATACAGTAACACCTAACACAAATCAACCAAAACCATTTCCAGCCATTGGTCTGTACTACCAAATAACTAATCTATTGCAGGAATGCACAATGTCCACCATCTATTCAAAGCTTCGCGATAATTGAGTTGGTATTGGTACCTTACACTTTCTAGATCGATTAGACATATAAGGTGTATCCAAGGCCTGTAAAGATCTAGGTTCAGCCAATGCCAGAATTATATATAATTAGATTCGGTGCCCTCAAGGGCAAGCCATTCCATATTAATTTACTTGAGTTCCAAAAATGCAGAGTTCTTCATTGTTAGTACCACTTCAAGATCAAAATAGTGGTGTTGTCAATAGCAAGAGAGGGAGAAAGAAAGAGAGGTATCATGCAAGTATTTTCTTATAAGAAAAATCACTGATCCAAGACCAAATCAAAAGGCACAATACATGGATGTTCAGCAGTCGAACGGGATAACTAGAGATCAACAACCAAATTAATCCTTACAGAAAGTTGTACGCAACTGACTAGATATGCTATTAACTTACCATTCTGGAACATTTCTTTCCTTCAACAGCACCGCTTTTGTTTATTACTGCCACATAGATAGGAAATCTAGATCGGATTGCTTGAACTTTTTAATACCTTTTTTTTCTGCGCCTCGATAGAGTTACCATCTTTGATATAATATAGCGAGGCCTGGCAGACCCCTCAGAGTTGTTGGAATTGAGAGGGAACCGATCATGCTCTATAATAAAGGCCATATGCTCAGTAAGAATAGAATAAGCAAAATGAAGAGAAAAAAATGTATAAAAATCACAAATAACTACTATGTCATAACCTGATTTCATAGATAGGCAGGAAGTTGAAGCCATCCTCCTAGTTTTCGCAAAATCGCCCAATTGCTGCTTCTGGCGCCTCACGGACTTTGCACTGTATGCTGCAACATTGTTGTCATCATCAGAACTGCTGCTCAGATCAATGATACCAACTGTTTTATTGGGTGGCTCGACAATTTCAACAGAATCATCACACATTTCTTGGGTACTGGAAACGTCACGCATGCCAAACCATGAAGTGGTTTTCTGATGACCACTTGAATCAAGCATGAAAACTTCAAGGCGAGAGTTCCCTTTGTGTCTGAAAATGAGGAGGTCACGTTCTTGGACGTGATGAGCAACCACAAAAGCATCCCATCCAGACTTAAGAACTATTTCATCATTATCCTGCCGGGTAGCTGAAACAACGTATACATTGGCATCAGGGGCTTCTAGTTTAACAGTCGCTTTAAGAACCTCCTCTCTAACATCTTCCATGAGTATAGATGGAATTCTCTGCAGAAAAGAAGAAAAATAAGACAAAGTCTTGGCCCACAAAATCAGACTGTAGTAACTACAGAAAACATAATTACAATGATCTGGAAAAAAAATTGCAACTTACCATAGAGCCACCATTCAAGTCAACATTGCTTTTGTTTATGACTGCCACATATAGGGGAATTTCAGACTTGATTGTGGGAGCAATTTCCAATACTTTCTTGTCTTGTGCCTTGGTTAAACGAGAGCCCCCGGACGTGAAATATTCAAAAAAAACAGGTGTCTGAGCATGTCCAGGATGAGGCATCTCATTTTCTGCACATATACAACATGACTACAATGATCACAAAAATCACAGCAGTAAAGTTCTGATGGATTTTACCATTTGGAGTGTGATGAACAGAAGTACTACCGGGAGGGATTTTACCATTTGGAGTGTGATGAACAGAAGTACTACCGGGAGAAACATCTTCTAGGATCTCAGGATCTAGATTAACACATGAAGTGATCTTCTGGGAACCACCACATGAACTATATATCTGGACCTTAAAGCTCGAGCTCCCACAAAACTTGAACACAAGATAGTCATTCTGTTCCAAGTTATGAGCATCAGCAAACACATTCCAGCCAGACCGAAGAACTATCTCACCCATCTCCCTGCAAACCCCAATAACATAGGTGCGACCATTGGGAGCATTTAGCTTGATGGTATCAGAAATGATTCTTCTTAAATAGCTTCCAAACTCCTGAGGTATGCGCTGTTGTAGGACAGTATAAGTTAGGTTAGGGTAAGAAATTCACCAATTAGACATCTTTTCGGTTTATCATGATATTTGCATACACCATTTCAGATTCTGTTGTCAACCAAAGAACAGATCAACAACATACCCATACATGAAAGATATCCATTTGTTACATGATGAAGAATAAGGTTTATGCTTGACTACACCAGTTATCAAATTTGTTTGTTTATAGCTTACAGTAATAAAAATAACTACCTCATTTAAGACTTTTTTGGTTCTGATGAAGTGCTTGTACTTGAAGAATTGCACAACATAACTAATCATTTGAGACATAAGGGTAGGGCTTGCATTGGCTAGGAATCAATGATATTCAAGCACCCTTTCCTATTATCACTTTCTCAGGGATATTGGAATGTCAGGTGTTGAGTAGACCTTTGTTCCTGTTATTACTTTCTCAGGGAATCAACCCGTGACATTTGTTCCTATTATCTCAAGTGTTGAGTAGACCTAATTTTTACGACAATAGTATAATTTGGATAAAGAAAATAGGGGAAAAAGTGCTATAAGCAACACTGGTGCATGTCAGGTATATTGAGGGCTTGAGGAGGTAGTGTCAAGTAAACATAACTTACCATAGACCTCCTGAAATCTTCATCAGCTACAACATGGAATCTCATTTTCTCATTTTTTCTGCAGTCCCTATCTTGGTGATCCCACCACCTTATGCAGTTCCCACTAGTGCTGCCCATCTATCAACAAAATCATGCCAGGTAGTTGGTGAGCAAACACAAATTTGTTGGTTCACATGGTAATAGATAGTCAAACAGCACCTTCTTAAAACAAAACATGGCTTGTTTAATTGTGCAAGGGAGAAAGGCAGATGTTTTCTCCTCTAGATTAAAATATTAAATAGCCTGAGCACAAAAGGAACTGCTAGGTTAGTCAATCCATGAATATTGATGCCAAAAAGGGTTATTGATTTGGTGGAGCAGGACTGTCATTCCATATTCTGGATCGATTCCGTTAGAAGGCTTACATGCATTGAGACTGGTGATCAGTGGGAACTGGTAAAAATCAGATCACAAAGTGATTCAATTGGAGCAGTGAAATTTGAGCTGTCAACACAATGGCACTAGCCTGGTATCCTACCAATCAACAGAGTATGGTATCTAGCATATATCAAGCAAATAACTAATATAAATATACTGAACAAGCACAACTTCATCCAAATTAGCCAACATGTGTATGAAAGAGGATAATAGTACATACATTTGTGCATTTTGACAAATAAGGTAAAACATTCAAGAATACAGCCTTAGAGTAAGGATGTAGCTAGTAATAACTAATAGGGAAACTTCTGCCTGTCTCATTCTCCCAGGGTTTTCTAAGGTTCCTGAATGGTTTTTTTTTTTGAAAAGAAGGTTCCTGAATGGTTGTAACTGGTCTTGCATTCATGTAGTTCAGTGTGCTTCTTCAGGCTGATCTACTGCAGTTTCCTAGTGTTCTACTAATTGCATAGGTAATGGAAGCTTCACAAACTGTGAGTCTGTGACAGGAAAGATGGTGGCCCCATGGCTGCTCTACACAAAAAAAAAATGCATCAAAGCAGCCTTGTTGTGTCTTTGAGTAAAAACTTGGATAAAAAACAATTAACACTGTTTGATCCACTGGATAAAAAACGCCTAAAGAATCAGACTACCATACTACTTCAATTTTTTCCCCTCTCAAAAAGTTATGCCACCCTCTGGTAGGAAGTTCAGCAAAGCCGACCTCCCCAAAGAAGGGAGAGCAGAGTTCAGAGGTTCTGCAGAAAGAATGTAGCTCTATCTTCCCTGATCTTCGTAGGAGGAAGCTAATTTTTTTATTTCTACCAGGATGTGAAGAGAGGGGAAAAAAAACATTATTGCAGTTTGCATAAACGCGAAAAGGAACAATTTTGGAAGAAATTTCCACTTTGAGAAAACAATTTGGGGGGAGCCGGCGGCGGAACTCGACCTTCCCTGCTACCGAGAGTTGAATCGAACACACACTGACGCCGCGCCCCTTTCACCGTCCCTACCGGCGGCAGGCATTCCTGATTTCCCTTCGCCGATGGGGAACCAAAACCCCAGGACATGGATCAAGAAGAGAATAAAGCCTAACCTTCCGGCAGCAGAGCTGCCTCTGCTCCCTCGTCCGCCCCCTGCTCACCCTCCTCCAGTCCAGCTCCTACGTCAATCTCACACTGCTACCCAGCGCTCTGGTTTCGTGAGCTTTGCATTGCAACCCAATTATTAACGAGCACAGCCAGCGTGCGAGTTTTGGGTATAAGTTGTACTGCCCATGTGCCCAGGTTGCTCACGGATCTTAGACTAGAGTCCTTGTGCGTGTTTCTAATTTTTTTTTTTTTTTTTTAAAAAAAAAAGAATCCTTGTGGGTACATTGCAATCAATGGTATAGTATGGTACAGCTAAATTAGTCCACTTATCAAGATTCATATGAATTGCAGCACACTAGTCCACGCAATTGATCGAGCATGAATATGTTGTGCAGACTGAATTATGCCCACTGAATATTTAATTTGTGCAGTTGATGTCTTGTGGCTGATTCATGCTCCTCTGGCCTTCTCTTGGTAGAAGTTAATTTGCTCCCTTCAAAAGTGTGGGCCTATAATAAGAAGCAAATAAACAACTCTCCCAATCACAAGGGCTACATTTGTTTATAAACTCGTAGATTCACATTTTCTGAATGATCATGTTGGACCATTTGGTGTGATATGGTTGTGCATTTTACATTTTACTTATAGCTAGTGACGGATGTGCATTATCTCTTCTTTAAGATGTCATTAATCTTTCTTTCTTGCTGTGAAGCTTCAGCTTACATTCTACTAGCATTTTGTTTTTAATCTGATTCTTCTTGAGCACGAGACCACTAAGGAAGTGGGTAAGGAGTCGGTTCTTGTTAAGCACTGGATTCTTGCATGGTATGCTGTGAATTTGCGGTTGTGTAGTGTGCAATAGGGTATACACTGAATCAAGCTTTGACATGGGAGTGAAATGAGTAATTAAGAAAGAAATACTTAATGAATTAGCTATGAAACGGTTGACATTACAATTAAAGGTCATGATAAACTCCAGGCATTATAAGCATATTATACAGTACTATGGGAATATAGGAGTCAAATATTTCCACATGTGCAGGTAGACAGAAATCATTTCTGTTCTGACCATATCCAAATTAGCCTACTTGATCATAACTAACATCTGAGGTGCTACATATCATCACAAATGGAGTTCACACATATGGATCTCTCAACCACCAAAGGGAACATCTAGTTTAGTAAACAACAATTTACATTGTTTGATCCACTGGAAAAATACTCTCCTATAGATTGAGACTACCGTTTCCAATTTTGTGCTTCTACATTTTTTGCCCTCTCAAAAAAATTATGCCACCTTCTGGTAGGAAGCTCAAGCCAAAAAAAAAAAAAAAAAATGTTGCCGAAGCTGAACCTCTCCCTCTCCAAAGAAGGAGAGCAGAGTTCAGAGATTCTGCAGAAAGAATGCAGCTGTATCTCCCCTGATCTTCGTAGGAGGAAGCCAAATTAAAAAAAGAAACATGATTTCTACCAAGAAGAGAAGAAAAAAAACACATTATTGCAGTTTGCACAAACGCGAAAAGGAACAATTTTGTAAGAAATTTCCATTTCGAGAAAACATTTTGGGAACCGGCGGCGGAACTGGACCTTCCTGCGACCTAGAGTTCAATCCACCACACATTTGCGCTGCCCGCATTCACCGTCTCTACTGGCGGCGGGGATTCTTGATTTCTCGTCGTCGACATGGAACTAAAGCCTACTTTACCCTTTTCTTGCCCCCAGGAAATGGATCGAGAAGAGAATAAAGCCTCACCTTCCGGCGGCCGAGCTGCCTCTGCTCCTCGTCCGCTTCCTGCCGTCCTCGCCCCTGCTCACTCTCCTCCATTCCAGCTCCGATGTCAAGAGTCGCGTCGATCACACACTGCTACCCAACGCTGCTTTCATGAGCTTTGCATTGGCAGCAGCATTGCAACCCAATTATTAACGCACAGCCACAGAGGCAGAGTGCGAGCTATTTATTTGTGCCCTTGATGTTTCGTGGGCTATTGGGCTTATGTGTCATGCGTGTTTGGGCTTTGGCCCATGTGTCCAGGCTGGTCACGGATTTCTTAGACCTAGAGTTGCGTGTTTCTCAAAAAAAAAAAAAAAAAAAAAAAAAAAAAAAAAAAAAAGGTGTAACCATGTAACATTGCAATCAATCATACAATATGGTACAATTGCAGTGGTCCAGTCAATCAAGATTCATATGAATAAGAGGAATACTATCTTCTGAATTGATGTGTGCATTTAATGTCTCGTGGCCTTGAAAGGTGTTTGAGCTAAAATTCATTTGCTCCTCTGGCCTGTACAAATTCATTCGTTCCCTTGAAAGGGTGTGCCCTATAAGAAGCAAAGAAACAACTCTTCAAACCACAAGGGCTACGTTCTCACAGTTAGCTACTCAAAGTTGCATGGTGATCTTGTCCACACCCATAGGCATGTGAGGCATCAGGAGACAATGTTGTTTACCGATGCCTTTAGATACCATAGGTAGCACTGAACCCGTGACAATTGGTTATGATGCTCTAACAGGAGATGGTGCACGAACCGGCTTTTGATCATACATGCCTTATCTTCATCGGTGAGTGCGATTGGGCAATGTTTGGAGGTTGTCCGAGCAGTTTGGTCGTAGCCAAAGTTCTTTTTATGTTGCCACTGTTTTGTACATGCTACCTTTGTTCACCTTCCAACTGTAGTCATTCTCTCTTGTATTTCCTATAGTGCACTGTAATACGTCTAGTGCCTCTTTTTGTTTTTGAAAAAGGAAGTGTACATAAATCCGATTGTAGACCAAAAGCTTTTGTGACCGGGTATCAAAGATGGAGTTCACATTTCAGTGCACAAAAGAGGATTTCAGTCTGCTTCAGGTAATGTGCATGTGCCCATCTTTTGGATGAGATGGACATTCAACTGAGAACTGCTACCCAGTTTGTTGGTTTAAGAACATGTTTTCACTTGTATAGAAATTAGAAAGTACTAACTGGAGACAATGTTGTATGGTGATCTTGTCCACACCCATAGGCATGTGAGGCATCAGGAGACAACGTTGTTTACCGATGCCTCCTGTAGATACCATAGGTAGCACCGAACCCGTGACATTTGGTTCTCATGCTCTAACTAGAGATGGTGCAGGAACCATATGGCTTTTGCACGAACCATATGACTTTTGATCATCCGTGAGTGCGATTGGGAGTTTTGGATGTGTTTTGATCCTCGTGGGCCTTGTTGGAGGCCGGCCGGAGGTTACTTTGCTCCCTCCAAGAGGTATAGGATCTGTTGATCGCGGTTGCCTTGTGAGATTTGTGTTGTTACACCTGCTTGTTACACGCTGGTGTTTTTTTTTCCCCTCTGGGATTCACTGCATGTCGACTGGGGTTGGCCGGCGGAGCGACCGACGTCTGATCCCATGAACCTGAGTTTGGGCCGAGGCGTTCAATGTTCAAACATCATGCTTTTGGCGTGCTTCTGATGGTCATCAAACTTGAAGACTCTTCGTGGACTTGAATCGGCTGCAAGCTTCGTTCTGGATTTCTTTCTTCATTGCGGGAGATGGAGAAGGCCCGGAATAATGTGGCAAAGACGGTCGATGGCGGCGATGGCCGTTGGATGCTTCTGTAGCGCACTTATGTGTAATTTTTGTTTTATTCAGGGGCGTCAGTAAGAGGGCTGATTGTAAAATTACTATATCAATAAAATCCAACCCTTTTCTAAAAAAACAAAAAAAAAGAGTTTTCCTGCGTAACCCTCTACATTGCATTCAATGGTACAGTATGGTACAATTGCAATGGTCCAGTTAATCAAGATTCATATGAATAGCAGGACACGATCGTCTAAATTAATTTGAGCACTTGATGTCTCTCGTGGCTGGTTCATGCTCCTCTGTCCTTCCCTTGGTACAAATTCATTTACTCCCTTGAAAAGGGTGTGCCCTATAAGAAGAAAAGAAACAACTCTCCAAATCACAAGAGCTACGTTCTCAGTTAGCTACTCGAAGTTGTATGGTGATCTTGTCCACACCCATAGGCATTTGAGGCATCAGGAGACAACGTTGTTTACTGATGCCTCCTGTAGATGCCATAGGTAGCACCGAACCCGTGACAATTGGTTATGATGCTCTAACTGGAGATGGTGCACGAACCATATGGCTTTTGATCATCATATATACATGCCTCCTCTTCATCCGTGAATGCGATTGGGCAATATCGTAGGTGAAGTTTTTTTTTTATGGTGCCAGTGTTTTGTACATGCTGCTATTTTTCACCTTCCTACTTTAGCCATTCTATCTTGTATTTCCTATAGTGCACGGCCAACTTTCATTTTTTAAAAAAAAAAAAAAAAGGAAGCATACGTACATTATGGCAATATAGGAGTCTAATATTCCACAAATGTGAATGTAGACCGAAAGCTTTTGTGACCATAGCCAAATTCCCTACTTGATCATAGCACCTGGGGTTTAATAAACTTTTAAGTCACGACAAAAACTTAAGAATCTTATTGGAGCTCTCCGCGAACGGGCATCAGAGATGCAGTTCACATTTCAGTGCACAAAAGACGATTCCAGTCCCTTTTGATGATGCTTCAGGTAATGTGCATGCCCATCTTATGGATGAGATGGACGTTCAACTGAGAACTGCTATCTACTTTGCTGGTTTAAGAAAATGTTTTCACTTATGTAGAAATCAGAAAGTACTGTCCATGTTGATTGAGATTTTCAAGGATGTTTTTTCTCAAAGTAGGCAATCAGCAAGCTGCAAATAATGCTACATGCATAATAACTTACAAATGATGTGTGTTCTATGTTATACCTCATCCTTTTACCTAATTTTTTTTTTTTTTTTTTTTTTTTTGAAACTATTACTTGCATGGGAAACAAAAATTTGAGGACAAGCAACTGAACCAAACTGAATCAAAATACTACATATACTGTAAAAAGAAAAGCAAAGATAAAAACACGCGTCATTAAGAGCTCGGTTCTCGAGCATGTAGACTAAGGCCAGTCTCAATAGAGCGTTTCACCTCCCGGTTTCTAATATGTGAAACTTTGGTATGAAATATGCGTGTCCCTCAATGCACAGTTTCATAGGCTCACGGGTCCCACAGTTTCATAGGCTCACGGGTCCCACGTCTCTCTCTCTCATTGCATAGTTCCATGGTGGGAAACAACATTTTTTTTCAATGCACAGTTTCTTATGACATAATTTTTAGAAATATTTAATAATGGTTTATTTATTTATTATTTGCTTAAATTGTTTTGAATAATGATTTATTTATTTTTCTATCGAGGATTATATACAACTTTATTGTTTTCATTTTTTGTATTTTATAGAGAAAAAGTCTACCTGACCTGCTGACCATCTTCAACGGTTGTGTGAGCTCCATTTGACTCGTTAGAAAACCAGATTTTTAGATTTCTTGAAACTGTCTCAAATTTATTGACATGAGCAACAAGGGAGAATCGATCTAGTCCAAAGAGGTCAGTTATAATTTATGAACAATGGAATTTTTTTCAAGAAATTATCCAAACACATTTCTAGAATAAAAATACATTTACAAATCCTAAATTCTGATTTAATATTAAAATATTTATAGAAAATTGTTTTAGCTAAGTGAACCAATTTAATATTTTATCGTAAAATCATGATCTACATCTTTTGTTTTCTTGTATAGAATTATTTGAATATGATATGAGCTCCTAAATTTTAAAATTTAATAGCAAAAAAGTTCCCATAGGAGCAATGTCTTGCTTAACCATGAAGACATACAAGAAATTTTCCAAATTAAACGGACGAAAAAAAAAAGAGGCATAAACAAAAATCAAATCCGTGTTTGAGTGTTGGACAGATTAGTCATGTATACGTAGTTTTTTTTTCTGAGAAACGATTAGATTAATCATGTAGTAGATGGCCCAAAGCAAGATTAGTCCAAAAGCCCAAATAAAAACGAGCTTCCAAAGCAGGCGTGGTCGGCCACAACCTCGACCCCCTGATCTGCCCGCCGCCATCGCCATGGCGGACCGGATCAGCAGCCTCCCCGACGGCGTTCTCGGCGACATCGTCTCTCTTCTCCCAACCAAAGACGGTGGCCGCACGCAGGTGTGCTCCTCCCGCTGGCGCCACCTATGGCGCTCCGCTCCTCTCAACCTTGAGGTGAACTACTCGCTGCCGACGGCGTCGCCCCTTCATCCATTGAGTCCGGCACATCCTCTCCTCGCACCTAGCCCCCCTGCCGCCGCTTCTCTCTCATACCGCCCGCGACCGCCACCGCGTCATGATCGCGGGCGTGGGCGGCTGGCTCGGGCCCCCGGCCCTCGACAAGCTGCAGGAGCTCCGGATCGACCTCGATATCCGGGTTCCGTAATCAGCACTACACCGCTTCGTCCACCCTTGGTGTAGCCACCTTCAGCCGCTGCCTTTTCAGGGAGGATGCGCTTCTTCATTTGCCGCGTCTCAAGCAGCTGAGCCTTATGAATGTCGACATCTCGGAGAGCTACCTCCATGCCTTGCTCGCCGCCTGCCCTGTCCTGAAGAGCTTGCTGCTATGTTGTGAGCGGGATGACTTCCCTCGAGTGCAGATCGTGTCACCTAGCCTCATAAGCATCGGTGTGCATTCTGGCTGGACAAAGTACTATAGTAAGGTACAACATCAGCTCGTCATCAAGGACGCCCCATGTCTAGAAAGGTTGTTACTTTTTGGAGGAAATAAGACTGACGTGTTGGTAATCTCTGCGCCAAGATTGCATATTTTGGGGAGATTCCCTAGTACTAATTTCCCTAGGTTTCACTCTGGGACTTCAACTAGTGTTCAGGTAAAGGCCGGCATCAATCCTCAGGGCTATACATACATGTGTTAATAATGTTAAACGTGCTTTTAACTCAGGGATCAAATATGACGCCGGTGGTGAGCAGTGTCAAGGTTCTAGGAACATCAAACGAGAAACTCAATATGAATGGGGTTATTGACTTGATCAAGTGCTTTCCACATTTGGAGAAGTTGTACATCAAGGTAACATTTGTTACCTTTTTATTATCAATTATATTATACATATTTGATGGTCGCAAATATTTGTAGTGTTCTCTATAACTTTGGTCAAACTTAAAATACTTTGACTCCATCTCCAATATTTTTTGAATGACTTACAATTTGGAATGAATTACCAGAGTGTGCACTTGCATTCCTCTACATTTACTCCCTGTAACATCGATGATTAGCATTGATTCTATAGTTCTTATGTTGACTTTTGTTTATCAGATAACACGCCTTGAGGCGGAAAGTTGGTTTGGATACGAGGAGAACATTGGTACCCTAGACATCCGTCTAAGGAAAATTGTGCTAACAAACTATCGAGCCTACAAGTCACAAAAGTTGTTGGCCAAGTTCTTTATATCAAGTTCAAGAATGCTGGAGTTAATGAGGTTTGAGTTGGTAGCAAACGTCGTTAGCAATAAATGGATTGAAAGGCAACATATTCTCGCTCGAGCTCGAAAAGAGGGCTTCCATGGGTGCAAAGTTCGATTTTGTATCCGGAAACGCCTTGATTGGGTCATGCACCCGAGATTGGGAAGTTCATGATTTGTCAATAATGGACCCGTTTCAAAGGATTCACCGTAGGGTCTGATGCCACAAATGAAAGATATTTTTCTGGTACAAATATCTACCAAGGTTTAATTTATTCAGTTGACACATTTGGCATTGTTGAGACTGAAAGTGAAAGAATGAATCGATAGATATCTTGTTGAACGGTGTCTATATACAATATATACAAGCCCAAGGGGCGTCTATTGGTGGACAAGTGTGTCGGGTTCCATAATTAGGGTACCCAAATTAACGTGATAAAACTCACCTAATCCTCGAAGGAGGAGTAAATGAAAAACATTAACGTAATAATCTCCCTGCGCGAACTCCCCGCTAAATTTGACTCGACAGGTCCACAATGTCACGATACGCCCGAGGCCTCTATGGATGAGGGCCCCCTCTATGGATAAGATCTCCACATCTTTTCAGGGACTATTCCAACCACTACAGGGCCCGGCACCTTTTCACAAAGTCAAGGCTACAGATCGTCATACCCACTGCTGTGCTACGCAACCAAGGCTGCCTATTATTGTGGGGGGGGGAGCAAGAAGGCACGCTGAAGCCTCTCCCTCACTCTGGCTATTAGCTATCTCCTCGTTCACCCTCTCAAGACCTGGGAAGTCTCCCTCTATCACAAGCTTGTAACCCCTGCTATGAGCACTTCTGTGCAGGATAACACGGGCAACACCTCACACTGGACATAAGGCCTTCAGGTGCCTGAACTAGTATAAATGCCTTGTATCCATCTTGCATAACCACTAGTGATGAAGGCGCGCCGGCGCCGCACGCGGCCCATTCTGGATTGGCTTGCCCAGAACGACAGGTGATAGATTAGTTACCCATTTGGCCCATCCGTACCGGGCTTCGAACCCGTGACATTTGGTTACAGGCCTTCTCTTCAACGGTGAGTGCGATTGGGCAATGTTGGGAGGTTGTCCAAGCAGTTTGGTCGTAGCCGAAGTTCTTTTCATGTTGCCATTGTTTTGTACATGCTGCTTTTTTTCACCTTCCAACTTTAGTCACTCTCTTGTATTTCCTATAGTGCACTGTAATACGTCTAAGCTAGTGCCTTGTTCTTTTTTTTTTTTTTTTTTTTTTGAAAAAGGAAGCATACATAAATCTGAATGTAGACCAAAAGCTTTTGTGAAATTCCCTACTTGATCATAGCACCTGGAGTTTAAACTCACAACAAAAACTTAAGTATCTTATTATTGAGCTCTCCCGTGAATGGGTATCAGAGATGGAGTTCAGTATCTTATTATTGAGCTCTCCCGTGAACGGGTATCAGAGATGGAGTTCACATTTCAGTGCACAAAAGAGGATTTCAGTCTCTTTTGATAATGCTTCAGGTAATGTCGTAATGTGCATGCCCATATTTTGTATGAGATGGACATTCAACCAAGAACTGCTATCTACGTTTTGGTTTAAGAACATGTTTTCACTCGTATAGAAACCCGAAAGTACTGCTCATCAAAGTTGATCGAGATTTTCAAGGCTGTTTTTTTCTCAAAGTAGGCAATCAGATAGCTGCAAATAATGATACATGAACAATAACTTACAAATGATGTGTGTTCTATGTTGTACCTGATCCTTTTACCTAAAAAAAATTCTAAACTATTACTTGCATTGGAAAACAAAGACTTGAGGACAAGCAACGGAACCAAACTGAATCAAAATGCTACATAAAGAAAAGCACAGATAAAAATATATCTTTAAGAGCTCGGTTCTCGAGCATGCATACTAACATACTCCATTCGTCCCATCCAAAGTGTTGTTTTTTTTTTTTTTACTTTTAAACTTCTTCTTTGACCGTTCATCTCATTCAAAATTTTCATATAAATATTATTTATTTTGTTATGATACACCATAAATGAATGAGTTATCATACAAAATTTTCATATATTATTTATTTTGTTATTCAAAATTTTCAAAATCTTCTCCAGTGGTTTATTTATTATTTGCATGCAAAAAAAAATAAGATTAATTGTCAAGAAGTTTAAAGTCGAAAATGACATTTTCAATGGGGCAGAGGTACAAACTTTGCATGTATGCTGAGTTATTATGGTGAAAGTACAATCTAGTACAGTCACACATCCATACACCGAATCAAAACTTAATACAAGAATTAAATGATCTGTACACCCAGTTGGCTAGCTATGTGTGTAACTGAGCATAAACATGTTGCCCTAAATGAACGGTACACCGTACCTCTAGATGTATGCACTTGCAGCCTTGTGCCTAGTTCATTATTCAGCTACCAGATGTAGCAGAGAGCAGCTCGTGTTCCTCTGGCCTCTTGGCGGATCGGAGCATGTGTTAATATATTGTGAAAACAGAGAAGGGGGTGTGCACCTATAAAGGCAACACAAAGACTACAACTCCCATACAGGTTACAGGCCGGTCTCCTCCTCCACTTATACATAGGAGTGCTCTTAGTAGGCTTCAATCAGTCTCCTTATGAGATACACATGTTGGCTTGCAAGGCATCAGGAGACAAATGTCATCTAGAACTGTGGGTCATGGAACCCTATTTCTCCTCTAATAAAGTGTATATTCTTTTCTGTATCCTAGATGAACAGATGTAGATGGAGGTTTGAGGCTGGCCAAACAGATACCTAGGCCATGACTCGGCAGTACACGAAACATGTGAATGAAATACACAAAGTTGTACTGATTTTGATCTGCTAGTTAACTAGAGCGGTTGCCGTCCAGACCCGTTTTGGGACCCTAACAACGATTATGGATGGTAATGACATACTCGATCTGTTAATTGATGGACCGGCATGGCTTTATTTGATACTGGAGGATCGATCTGTTGCCCTCGCCGTATATGTCAGTCCCATTTTTTTAGATAAAGGATAAACATCCGGCTTCATCTATCCAAAGATAGAATCAGACCAATTATTACAAGATCCAAACCCAACTCAAAGTTCTGCTGAAACAAAATTCCAGCCATACACACGCGGCAAAAAGAACAAGTAAATATATGTCAGTCTCATGGCACGACTTTATTTGATACTGGAGAATGTACGAACTAATGTATTTTTTTCTTGTGACTTAATGTTAATACACGCTCTGTTGCCCTCGCCCTTCTAATCTGATTCTTCTTGAGCACAAGAGCACTAAAGAGTATGCTCTTCTTAAGCACTAGATTCTTGCCTGGTGTGCTGTAAATTTGAGGTTGTGAAGTGCAACAGGGTATATAATGAATCAAGCTTCGAAATGGTAGTGAAATGAGCAAGGGCATTCTCTCAGGAGGGGTATCTGTTGCTGCGCTGAGGGAGTTTCGGAAGTTTAATGTCCCAAATGTGAATATACATCAGAAAAAGAACTGCCAGCCCCATTTGCTCACAATCTTACTGTATCTATCATACCCCCAGGGTGGGAATTTCATTTAAAAAACATATAACCCAGGGTGGGAATGAGCTATGATCCGGTTGATGCAATTAAAGGTCATTATCATCTCCAGGCCTTATAAGCTTACGATATGGTACTAGGTAATATAGGATCGAGTTAAATATTTCCACATCTGTAGGTAGACAGAAATCCTTTCTGTTCTGACCATATCCAAATTAGCCTACTTGATCATAAGAACATATGAGGTGCTAAATATCATCACAAATGGGAGTTCACATATGGATCTCCCTCACAAGTAGAGACCATTAACACACATTGTGAGCATCCAGTTCCCACCAGCTCCTTCGGATTACTCTACAGCTACAGCTTATTCAAATATGCACTCCTGTGTATTGCAATTTTTGCGAATGAGATGCACGTTCATCCTGAGCCTTCTCGTGGTCTCCACCAGCACGAACAGGCAGATATCTCCTAGCCGGAGACGATTGTCGGAGACGAATTCAGCCCAGCCACTGGAAATCCTCCGATTATCGCGAGCACTACTGTGACCACCCGCAACATACAGAACGGTTTGCCACTGCTTGCTCTGGCATCCCTCCAGCTGAAGCATCAGATCTTGGGTTGTTGAGGGAAGGTATCTTCTTGCATAGTCCTTGGCAAAATACTGTTTCCGTATGAAAAAGTGTCAGATAACAACTGGGTAATATAAAATTCCATATACAAACCAAAATCAGGAAACTGGTTCATTCAACTACTTCCTATCAACCAAAAAAATTGCCAAATAGCGGTTAAAATTACCAAGGAACTTGTCTGCTGTAGGAATTCAGAACCATCCATTTAAAATTTTTGCATCATTCAATTGTGAGCTTATCATTGCTAGCAAATGCCAAGATGAAATAATGTTTCTTTCATCAAAATATAAGGATTTTCATGTTTTTTATAAGAATAATATCCAAGAGCAAATCAGAAGGCTTCTAGTGAATGAATGTGCAACATTCTATCTCATGTACCATAGGTCAATAAACATATCCTTACTAGTAGATTTACATAAGCAAGTAAGCATACTATTCATTATCTTTTAAAAAAAAAAAGTAGGCATACTGTTAACTTACCATTAAGAAAGCTCTCTTACCAATATTGCTTGTGTTCATCACAGATACATGGATAGGAAATTCAGATCCGATTGCTTGCACTTTACCTAGAACCATCTTCTCCAGCACTCTAGATAGAGATACCCTGCTTGATATGATATAGGGAGGCCGGGAAGGCCCCTCTGTGTTCGGTAGATGGCCAGATTTAATAGATGAGCTGGAAGTTGAGGCCATCCTCCTAGTTATCACACAACGGTGTAACTGCTGCTTCTGGCACATAGATGATTTTGCACTGTATGCTGCCACATTGTTCTCATCATCAGAACCGCTGCTCAGATTAATGATATCAACTGCTTTATGAGGTGGATCAACAATTTTAACAGAACCATCACACATTTCTTGGGTATTGGAAACGTCACCCATGCCAAACCCTGAACAAATTTTCTGATGACCACTTCGGTCAAGGACGAAAACTTCAAGACGAGAATTCCCTTTGTGTCTGAAAATGATGAGGTCACGCTCTTGGACGTGATGAGCAACCACAAAAGTATCCCATCCAGACTGGAGAACTATTTCATCATTGCCCTGTTGGGTAGCTGAAACATTGTATACATTAGCATCAGGGGCTTCTAGTTCAACAGTAGTTTGAAAAACCTCTTCTCTAACATCTTCCATGAGTAAAGATGGAATTCTCTGCAGGAACATAGGACAGATAAGGCAGAGTCTTGGCCAGCAAAATCAGACTGTAGTAACTGCATAATTACAATGATCTAGAAACAAAAGGTGTGACTTACTATAGAGCAAACCATTCAAGTCAACATTACTTTTTGTTCATGGCTGCCACGTATAGAGGAATTTCAGAATTGATTGTGCAAGCAATTTCCAATACTTTCTTGTCTTGTGCCTTGGTTAAACGAGAGCCCCTGATGTGAAATATTCAAAACAAGTTGGTGTCTTACAATGTCCAGGATGAGGTATCTCATTTCCTGCACATATAGAACATGGCTAATGAACACAAAAATAACAGTACATAAAATTCTAAATTTTTTTAACAATTGGAACGTGATGATCAGAAGTAGTACGGGGAGGAACGTCTTCCAGGATCTCAGGATCTGGATTAACACACGAAGTGATCTTCTGGGAACCACCACATGAACTATATATCCGACCTTAAAGCTCAAGCTCCCACAAAACTTGAACACAAGATAGTCATTCTTTTCCAAGTTATGAGCAGTAGCAAACACATTCCAGCCAGACCGAAGAACTATCTGACCCATCTCATGGGAAACCCCGATATCATAGGTGCAACCATTGGGAGCATTTAGCTTGATGATATCAGAATTAATTTTTCTCAAATAGTTTCCAAAATCCTGAGGTACATGCTGTTGTATGACAAGAATAAAGTTAGGTTACAGTAAGAAATTTCACCAAGTTAGCTTACGATAATATAATAATGACCTCATTAAGAGCTTCATAAGACTTTTTGGTTCAAATGAAGTACATGTATTTGAAGGATCGCACAACATAAATAATCATTTGAGAAAACATTTGTAGGGCTTATACTAAGGGCATAATGGCTAGACAGAAATCAATGATATTCAAGCACCCTACTGTATTCTCAGGGATATTGGAATTGATACGAGATAAATGTAAGTGTTGAGTAGCCAATCATGCAATACAGAAACAGTTTAAACTGTAAATAGGAATCCAAAGAATTGACCCAAGGACGTGCATGAAGACTTTGAGGAGGCGGTATTAAGTAGATCTAACTAACCATAGCACTCCTGAAATCTTCATCAGCTACAACATGGAATCTCATCTTCTCATTACTTTTGCAATCCCTGTCTTGGCGATCCCACCACCTTATGCGGTTCCCACCAGCGTTGCTCATCTATCAATAAAATCATGCCAGGTAGTTGGTGAGGAAACACAAAATTTCTGGTTTATGTTGTAATAGATAGTGCAAACAGCGCCTTCTTAAAACAAAACATGGTTTTTTTAATTGTGAAAGGGAAAGAAGGCAGATGTTTTCTCCTCCAGATGAATAGCCCGTGCAGAAAAGAAACTGCTAGGTAAATAGTATGTAAAAATAGTGCAAAGCGCTTTCTTAAAGAAACTTTGAACAGCACTACTTTTTCCAAATTAATCAACTTGTGGAGGAAAGAGTTTAATAGTATGTAAATAGTGACAAATAATTTAAAAACATTAGAGAATACAGAGAGTAAGGACGATCTCGCTAGTAACTGATCATAACTTCTGCCTCTCTGACTCCCCCAGGTTTCCTGTAATTTCTGATTCCTGAATGGCTGTAGTTCAGGGCTTCTTTACGCTCACGATCTAGTTGAGTTTCCTAGTGTTCTACTAAATCTTAGAATAGCAATTCCATTTCTCCAATTGCAAAGGTAATGGAAGCTTCGCACACTGTGAATCTGTGCCACGGAAAATGGTGGCGCCATGCCATGGCTGCTCTACAGAATAAAAATTCATCGAAACAGGCTTCTTGTTCCTTTGAGTAAAAAGGGTAAACAGCAATTTACATTGTTTGATCCACTGGAAAAATACTCGCCTACAGATTGAGCCTACCGTTTCTACTTACATAGTTCTGCATTTTTTGCCCTCTTTACGCCACCTTCTGGTAGGAAGCTCCCAAAAAAAAAAAAAAAAAAAACCCCCTCCAAAGAAGGGAAAGCAGAGTTCAGAGATTCTGCAGAAAGAATGTATCTGCATCTCCCCTGATCTTCGTAGGAGTAAGCGGATTTTTTAGAAAAAAAAGAACTGTGATTCCTGCTAACACGTGAATAGAAGAAAACCATTGCAATTTGCAAAAAAAAAAAAAAAAAAAAAAGCCAAAAAGAACAATTTTGGAATCGTACATTCGCATTTTGAGAAAACATTTGGGAACCGGCAGCAGAACTGGACCTTCCCTGGGACTTCAATCGAAACACACGTACTGACGCCGCCCCCTTCACCGTCTCTAGCAGCGGCGAGCATTCCTGATTTTGCCTCAGGAATTGGATCAAGAAGGGAATAAAGCCTAACCTTCCGGCGGCCGAGCTGCCTCTGCTCCTCGTCAGCTTCCTACCGTCCTCCCCTGCTCACGCTCCTCCAGTCCAGCTCCTACGTCGCGAATCGCTCCGATCCCACACTGCTACCCAGCGCTGCTGCTTTCATGAGCTTTGCATTGCAACCCAGTTATTAGCGAGCACAGCCACAGAGGCAGCGTGCGAGTTTTGGGTAAATTGTACTCCCACTTGTTAGATAATATAGGCTGTTTCTTTCAAAAAAAAAAAGATAATATAGGCTGTTTAGTAGGCTATTGGGCTTATGCGTGTTTGGGCCCTGGCCCATGTGCCCAGGCTGGTAACGTATGCGCGTTTCTCACACACACACACACACACAAAGGTCATTGTGCGTAACCCTGCATATTGCAATGAATCGTACAATATGGTACAATTACAGTAGTTCACTTAATCAAGATTCATGTCAATTGCAGCACACGATCAAGATTTATATCATATTGCAATGAATATGTCAGGCGAAATAAATTCTGTAGTCTAAATTAATTTGTGTACTTGATGTCTCGTGGTTGGTTTATGCTCCTCTTGCCCTCCCCTTATTTAGGCGTTAGAAAAACTTGCAAAAGTAACTGTTGGAACTCCCGTAGTGCACCTGCAAAGACGTTTTGTTTGTTTGTGGTAATATTATCCTACCATGGGGTAACTAGACTCAAAAGAATCGTCTCAAGAATGTACATCTAAACCGTGTAATTAATTATTTTTTTACCTACATTTTATACTCTAAACATATGTCTTTTTTGTATTTAATGTGATGTGATGTGATGTGATGTGATGTGATGTGATGGAGAGAGAGTGAAAAAAGAGTTAGAAATTTTAGCGATCTAAGCAAGGCCTAAGTTCATTTGCTCCCTAGAAAAAGTCTAAAAAACACTTTGAACTTTGACCACCCCACTTGGGGTGATCGGTTAGACCACGGCAAGCGGGCCTCACCCACGCCCGGCCCACATGGACTTCTTCATTGCGCTCATGCCGCGCCACCGCGCGACACCGCCGCCCACCGCCCTCCACACGACGACCACAGCCCACCGTCTTTAGCTACGGCGAGCCCGCGACTCCGCTACTTTTTGTCGGTGTTCGCCCCGACGCCTACCCATAGCTAACCGACCGTCCGGCCCCGCCCCTTCGGTGGCGGCGCCGCCCGCCTCACTCACCGTGAGACAACCCGCCACCACCGCCGTGTCGACAACCGTCACGGTTTGGTGGCTATTTTTTGGTAACATGGACTAAAAATATTCAATCCTTGACCTTTCCATCTGCTCGCTCGCAAAATGGCCATGGCCTTTCAAGCACGTCGGTCTTCGGCGTCCCACGCGCCGCACTAGCTTCCGCCTCGCCTCGCCTCGCACCACGCTGGACCGGCATCCTCCACGCACCATACTGGAGTCCACCTTGACGCCGCGTGCTAGAGTCCTCCTCAATGACGCGCGTTGGAGTCCGCTTCCAAGCCGTGTTGCCTCGATTCTTGGCTGCGTCAGGATGCACCTCGAAGCTAGGTGTCGTCACGCCAACCTCGCCTCTAGGACACACATGTGCCGCCTTGCCTCCACGTCACTCGGGTTCTGCCTCCACGCCTAGCGAAGGTCTAACCCTTCTTCTCCCACTTGGTCGCTTAGTGGCGTAGAACCTCGGGATGGTTGAATAGAGGTGGAGATTATGTGCTTTCTGAGAATGTGAATGCAGCCATTCAGAATGATCAATTGTTGGATGCTAGCGTGTCTTCTCTGTCTATGAATGTTTTTGCTGCCAAAATGAGTGGACAATGGAGCTCCAAGAGGGAAATGCACATCCCTCCCGCCAAAATGAATGGCGCTTAGTGCACCGTGGAATGGCTAGCTGAGCAAAACAGCCCCCAAACCACCTAGGGGGTTAGTTAAATGGTTTAAGAAAGTTTAGGGTGTTGTTTAGACTATTTTAAATCTCATGGGTGGATCAATTAGGGTGCCAAAGTTCAGGGGTGTTGTAGACTTTTTTCTTTGCTCCCCTAAAAAGTGTATAAAAACGCAAGAGATGTGCACTTATAAAGGTAACACAAAGACTACAACTCTCATCACAAGGGTTGCAACATGAGATCTCCTCATGTACTTGTACATCGGACTTTCTCCATACGAGATACACGCATAGGCTTGCAAGTCATCAGGAGACAAATGTCATCTAGATATCGGCCAACACCTGTGCTGGGTCATGGAGCCCTATTTATCCACTAAAGTATATGTTCTTTTCTACCCTTTGGTTGGGCTTTTGGCTGTGGCTTTTGCCCCCAAAACCCAAAAGCCCAACCAAATGGCATATTCTGGGCAGCTGCTTCCTCCAAAAGCCGGCTTTGTGGTAGTACAAAAATGAAAGCACCTCCAGACTTGCTTTCATCGGCTTTGGCTGGAAGAAGTTCGAGGTATTTACCCGCCTTGCCACTGGTAAGTGGAAAATACCCCTTCGTTCTTTTCCCCTCCCCACCCAGCGAGGCCCCAAGCAGTCCCGCGCCTCCCTTCCATCCCCCGCCCGGATCCATCGAACCCCGGCCACAGGAGTGCCGCCGTTTGCGAGCTGTGAGCTCCCCTCCTTCAGGACGGTAGGTCCCCTTCCCTCCGCCGGACTGTGAGATGGAGCTCCCTCCCTCCTCTATCAACTGGCGGCGACGGAGGAACAGCCGTCGAATCTCACGAACTCCGGTAGCGGCCACCAAAGACCGGCGAGCATGGCCCCAAAGATGGTAGCCCAAAGATCGGTAGCCCCTCCGGCGGCTCTCACGAACTCTAGTGGCCCACCAAAGACCGGCAGCACGTCCCCACCACCGGCGGCCCCTCCTTGGCTTCTCACGAACTCCAGCGCGGTTGCTCATGAAATCCGACGAACTCGCGAGCTCCCCTACTTCCATGGATTCTCGCGAACTCCGGCGCGGCTGCTCATTGTGCCCCTCCTCGGATTTGGGCGAGCGTGGACAGTCACCAGCATCGGCGGGCGCGGCCCCAACACCAGCAGGCACACCCTAGCTAGCTCGGCAGCTCCGGCTCTGATCGCTGCAGGTGGCGTGGTCCTCCCCCGAAGCCTAGCTCTTCGAAGGTCCGCCGCCCAGCTCACCGGAGGTCTGCCACCCAGCTCCGGCTACTCGCCCCTGGCTACCCTTGCCCTGACGGTGATGGCCATCCCCATGGGCGTGGAGGTCGTCTTGGTCAATCGCGGGGAGGAAGAAGAGGTGTATGACGAGTAGATCCGCTCGTCAGTGAGACAAGGAGAGAGTTGAGTGAGAGGGACGGAGATACATATGGGGTCCACTCATTACTTTTTCAAAAGCCACCATTGTTCTAACCAAAGCAGACTTACTCGCTTTTCTCACGGCCGCTTTGCCACACCGCTTTTGCAAAAGTCATAGCTCACATTTGCTTTTGCAAAAAGCCACAACCCCCAACCAAACACACCCTAAACCATGAATGAACAATTGTAGAGGGCAAATAGATACCTAGGCGACTGAAATCTCATGTTTGGCTTTGGAAATTGATGACACCGTGTTATGCTAATCCTTTGCTCTAAGTGTGACTTAAGAGATAGGATTGCATGGATGATGTGGAGCAACATGATGATGGACATGGATGTTGATGATGGACATGGTGGATCATCGAGCTCACGTGTCGGAATGGAAAGGACCCGGAGATCAAGGCAAAGGTATAACTTGATAGGGTTTTCTTTTGGTGATCAAGACACTATAGAGAGTGTGATCACGTTTAGGATAGATAGCCGACTATCAAGAGGGAATGCCACGGCTAATCCAATGAGAAAGTGCCTCTAGGTTCATGGTAACTTGCATATGCATATTTAGAATCTAGCGCGCTAACTTCGCTCTTGTGATATTGATTGCGATATGCTAACACACGTGCTCTCGGGATGTACTTTGATGTGTTGGCAACTTAAGACAAGAGGCGAAACTTGGAAAGATGGAAAGATGACGACGCGGCGTTGAAGGGCAGCTTCAAGTTGTATTTGCCCGACGCCGGGCACGCCGGCGCTGGCGCGTCCGGCCGTAGATTGTGTGCCGCTGAATTCAAACCGGCGCGCCTGGCGTGTCTGGCAAGCTCGCGACTGACGCGGCCAAATTGAATCCCCGCGCGCGCATAGTTGAAGGTGAACCGACTTCGGCGAATTTTGCACGCGGCGCTGGCGATTCGGCGCGTCCGGCCGCGCCAGACGATCGAGAGCCCCGCAAGGGACCCCCGCCCGTGCGCTGCGCCCGCACGTCCGGCCGAAGCGTCTGGCGCCCGATGTATTGGCTACGCCGGGCGCGCGTCAGCAGCGCCCCTGGGGGGCAGCTTGAAAGCAACGACTCTGTTTCGACTTGGGCTCTATATATATGTGTTTGTCCAGTTGGGAGGCAGCTCTCTTGCACATTCAAACACTCTAACACACTTGTGAGACAAAGACACTCCCCTCCACTCATCTCTTGACCCTAACTTTGATTCTTGGGTGAGATTGAGAGAGATTGAAGTGCATTTGCTTGATAGCTTGCATCTAGAGGCACTTCATCCTTGGAGGAGCTGCGGGATTTCGTTTCTCTTGGGAATTTGCTTGGTTCCCTAGCGGCTTGGAGCTTGAGGCGGTGTTGAGCTCGATTGGAGCTTGTTCGAGGCCACACCGGTTGAGGGGTTGAGCCTTACCCCGCGGGAGATTCACGAAAGGCATCTCTAGTGGATTGCTCGTGGCTTGTGGATCCCCTCTTGTGAGTGTTTCATTGAGCTCCCACAGTGGGATTTGGCACCGGCCATTAAGCTTGTGGAACATCAAGTGGATGCATCTCCACAACGAGGAGTAGCGTGTCGGCAAACACGTGAACCTCGGTAAAAATCATCGTGTCAAGTGTGCTTTGCTCGTTGGAGATTTCATTGACCCGGTGATTGGCTACTACATCTTCTCGACACCGTCGGTATTGTATCCTAGAGCTACTTTGCATTACTTCCATAGTTTGACTTATGTAGTATTGCTTAGCTATCATTTGATCACTTTGTGTAGCCTCTAGTGTTAGACATACTTAGTATATCTTGTTCACCTAGGAGTACTTAGTCACATAGATTGTGTTACTAGAGATCATAGTCTTGATGTAGTGTTGATTGCATAGGGGGCTTGCTTAGATACACTTGTAGCACCGCTTATTTCACTTCGCCGTTTTATTTACTAACCGGTTGCTCAAGTGTTGTTTGAAGGAAATTTTTAATAGGCTATTCAACCCCCCCCCCCCCTTCTAGCCATTAGGACCTTTCAGCGACGAGTAGACAGGATGCAAAACTAGTGAAATACATGAAGGTCGTGTTTGGTTGCCTGGCTTGGGCTGGCCATGGCCGGCCGGGGCCAAATTGGGGGCGTTTGGTTGCCCTTGGCCAGCCCGTAGCCAGGCCAGGCCGGGCCACCGACCACCCCTTAGCCAGGCTAGGAAAAAACGACCCCCCTGGTCGGTTTTCCAGGGCCAGGCCTACGTTAGCCACGACGAGAGGCCTGTCACCGCTTGAGGCGAGTCTAGCGTGTCCCGTGTCCGTCACCTCCTCGCCTCCTCTGCTCGGTGCTCATCCTCCCCCACCGCAGCGATGACGATGACGGAGAACAACAACTTCTTCCCCTCTTGAAGGACATGGGAGCGGCGACCTCTCGTGACCCTCACCGCGGCCGCCTGCGACCTCCTCGCTCAGATCTGACCACGGCATCCTCAGTTGGCGAGCTCCTCCGCTCAGATCCGACCACGGCATCCATGGGTGGACATGGGAGCTCCACCTGACAGGGCTTCTCCCCCAACTCAGACAGACATGGGAGCTCCTCTCTGGCAGCTTCTCAAGCGGCTCCACCCCCAACTCGCGCAGCTTGGCAGGCGTCCTCGGACTCGAGCAATGGCCTCCACCACGCGAGCTCGGCAGAAGTGCCGCTCGGCGACGTCCATGCCCGAGAGTCGGCGGCCGTGGAGTGGTGAGCCGGCAAATCTTCCTCCTCGTCCCGTCGCCCGTCCTTCCGCCGCCGCCGTCGCATCCTCGCACACCGCGGCATCCTCCGCCAAAAGTCGTGGTGTGCGCGCCATTGCCGTCGGACTCCCACAACTCGCTGCCCCCTGCGTCATCGATCCATCCCCTGTTCTGGCGCGGCTACGGTCTCCACCAATCCTCTTCGCAAATGACCACGAGACAGGGTTGGGAGGCGGTTGCCGGCGCGGCGACCTGGCAGGATGCGGTGGGGATGCGGTTGGAGCGATTCGAGCTCTCCGGTGGCGATGCAGTGGGGATGCGGTGGGGATGCGGTGGAATCGTCCTCATCGCCTCATGCCAGCAGTTGGTGCGGAGATGCTCCTTATCGTGCTCGCTTCGCTTGAGTTTCTATTCCCATCATCTCGTCTCTGCTCGCGGTGATGGAGGTAAGGTCACCATCACAGAGAAAAGGTAACACTACCACATAAGCCAGGCAACGAAACAAAAACTTACTTAGCCAGGCTGAGCTAGCACATGACAACCAAACAGTACCAGAGTGGCTTGACTTGGACAGGCTAACTCAAGCCTGGCTTATTTTTCTAGCCAGGCTAGGTAGAGCTCCCTAACCAAACACACCCTAAGTGGGTGGATATAGGGTGTCTTGGCTCGCCCCTATTTTGTTTAGGGTATGAAAGAAGCACATGGAAAATGAAATAAAGAAAAAGTATCAGCAGCAGTTTTTTTTTTTTATCGAAAGGATGCATTGGGTCAAAGGCAATATATGATTATTTTTTCAGAACATAACATAAGCACATTTCTGAAGAGTGTGGATTGATTAAAGATCTACAAAAAAAAAGGGCTTTGTTGTGCCAGTTTTTACTAGTTTCAAGACCAACCTTCGTATGACACAACACAACAAATAGGTGGATCGATTTGTTGCACTCGCCAATGTATTTGAGTACGAATTAATGTTTACGTTAAAAAGGAGCAGAATGCTCTGCCTTGTTCGTCCAGATTTTGTTTGATTATAAACTTGTAAATTCACATTTTCTGATGATCATGTTGGAGTTGGGCATTTGGTGTGATGTGGCTGTGCATTTTACATTGTAGCATGCATCAGGCAAATAAATTCGCGTATAAAGAATGTGCGTTATCTCTTCTCTGAGGTGCCATTATTATTTATCTCTTGCTGTGAAGCTTCAGCTGACGTTCTACTAACATTGTCCTTTTAATCTGATTCTTCGGGTATACAGTACTAGATTCTTGCATGGTGTCCTGTGAATTTGCGGTTGTGCAGTGCAATAGGCCGGTATACAGTACAATGAATCAAGCTTCGACGTGGGAGTGAGATTAGTAATCAAGAAATTAGCTATGATCCGGTTGACGATGCAATTAAAGGTCATGATCATCTCCAGGCATTATAAGAATATTATATGGTACTATGGTAATATAGGAGTTAAATAGAAAAATCCTTTCTGTTCTGACCACTTCGAAATTAGCCTACTTGGTCAAAGTCATAGCTAACATCTGAGATACTAAATATCATCACAAATGGAGTTCACATATGGATCTCCCTCATAAGTAGGGACTATTAGCACACATTGTGAGTGTCCACCTCACTCCAGCTCCTTCTGATTACTCTACACAGCTACAGCTTTATATATGTGCTCCTCTCTTGCGAATGAGATACACGTTCATCCTAAGCCTCCTCGCGGTCTTCATCAGCTCGAACAGGCAGATATCTCCCAGACAGAGATGATTGTCGGTGACAAATTGAGCCCAGCCACTGGAAATCCTCCAATTATCGCGAGAACTACTGTAACCACCCTGAACATGCAGAACGGTGTGCCACTGCTTGTTCTGGCATCCCTCTAGCTGAAGTATCAGATCTTGGGTTGTTGAGGGAAGGTATCTTCTTGCATAATCCTTGGCAAAACACTGTTTCCATATGAAAAAGTGTCAGATGACAACCGGGCAATATAAAATTCCATATGCAAACCAAAATCAGGAAACTGGTTCGTTCAACTACAACCGATCAACTATAAAATTGTCTAATAGAGGTTAAAATTACCAAAGAACTTGTCTGCTATAGGAATTCAGAACCTGCACTATCCATTTAAATTTTTGCATCATTAAATTGTGAACTTAGCATTGCTAGTAAACTCGAAGATGAAATGGTGTTTCTTTCATCAATATAATAAGTTCAAGTTTTTTTTATATAAAGAATGGTCTATCCAAGACCAAATCAGAAGACTTATATTTAATGAATGTGCAACATGCTATCTCATATACCATAGGGCAATAAATATATCCTTATTAGTAATATGCATAAGAAAGTAGTCATACTGTTCATTATCTGAAAAAAAGCAGGCATACTGTTAACTTACCAGTATGGGAGTTTTCTCACCAATATTGCTTTTGTTCATCACTGACACATGGATATGAAGCTCAGATCTAATAGCTTGGACCTTTCCTAGAACAATCTTCTCCTGCACTCTTGATAGAGATACCTTGCTTGACTAGTATAGTGCCCGTGCGTTGCCACGGTTTAATTTAAAGAATGCATTTAAAAACAATCTAACGATAAAGATATGAATATTTTGAGTACAAAGACATCTCAAAGATGATATTGAGTTTACATGGCTCCTTTTCAGACTATAAATACATTTATGATTTATCATTCTAGAATGGAGTACTACAAAGAGGTACTTCATGATCAACAACAGACTGCAAACGTGACTTCACGACGATACATTTCCGTTCCTGAACTTTGGTCCGCGCTCCTCTGGAGGACGATACATTTATGTTCCTGAACATCAGGTAGGTCACAAACAGCAAGAACGGATAAATGGGATTCCTGCAGAGAATAAGAACAACACTGTCATACAATTCTTCAGCTGGACGTAAGGAACCACAGAGCATACAGTGCTCAAGTACCTAAGAAGCAACATGATCTCATTGAAACCAAGAATATATTCTAGATGTACCAGCTTGTGTCCGGCTCGAGGGAGCTTGGGCTCTAGCTACATAGGTTCATCCGAAATGTTGCAGAAAGTAATGGCAAATAAGAGGAAATGATGCACTGGATCTTCAATAAAAAAAAATCACTATATTATTCTAACTACATTATTTAATATTGCAGGTCACCAATTAACAAATCAGAGGAAGAACGTAAATGACCATAGGTTTAGAAACTCTACATAACTATTAACATATTTAAAATCGACTTCAGGTCATGGATTGAAAACAACACAGTAGACATCACAAAGAATTCAAGCTAAGACATTCACTTTCCAGTTAGAATCAGTTGCAAATAAAATTCCTGCTCCTGCTGCTCTAAGTTCATGACAGATCAAATAATCTCTAGGAGAAAAATATTAGAGAACCGGTGAGAGCCATGTTCACTTTAATGTCAGATTTCTTCTGAGTACTCATCTTCACTTTCACTGCTTCTCAACTCAATGCTTGCTGGATTACATTTTCCAAGAGAACGATGACGTGAGATCCAGGAATTCAAGCATCTAATCAAATTTTGCATCAAAATTCAGGTTAAGAAAAATCCAAGCTCAGGTACTATGATGAGAATACGATGGAGCATCTAATCAAATTTTGTATCAAGTATTTGAAATAAATATGCCGACGAAATGGAATATGGTGGAACATAAATAAATAAATAAAGGTATTATGATGAGAACAGTAGTGGACTTAGCAGCTTGTATTGAGATACTTAAGTGAAGCAAAATAAAAGACAAACCTAATTGATATCGTATTTGGACTGTCTCCCAGTGAGTCAAATTATTTCCTAAATCCTAAATCAACAACTGACTGAATTATCATGACGACATTCAGTCATAGAAGTCCCAGAATAACATGCAGAGCTAACCGAATGTGGCCAAGAAAAAAAAAATGACCAAGAAACTCAGGCTTTGAAGGTTGAACCTTACTGAAACATGCACAAAACCACTGTTATTTGCAGCTGCAGTGAAAAATAGGAAAAATTATATTTATCATAGAGAATGATTACTGACAAGTCATTAATTTGTGGGACATGAAGCAATGATCCTTTCTCAAACAAAAATATTACAGTGACCTGACAAATTCCATCTTTTTAACGAAAAAGAACATCAGTTCATTAGCAGGGAGGTACATGAAGCTTGTATACACATTCAGGAAACGCATACATGGTAGGAGAGACCGCGAAGAAGCAACCATACTTTGAAACCCTCTAACAGACAGTTGTTGTAACCATTGATAAACACAGCTTTTAAGTCCTCTGTTGTTGCTGCTGGCAAAAATGATTAATTATTTTCCCACATCGTTAATGAACTTGGTCCCAAAAAAAAAATCTCCTCTGCTCCACAGCCTGATTATTGGTAAAAATGATTCTCTTCCTGAAAACAAACCATGTTCGGATTGTCAAGTTCTTTGAACAAAACATGGATCAGTGGTGCAGTTAAAATAATGCAATGTATCACACAAATTAAAACAGTGCAGCGACTGATTTATTTGTTCCTGAGGTCATGAAGAAGCACATGGAAAGAAGCAACAAAAACAAAATAAGGGATGTAGGTGTAGCTTGACCTGCACCACCACGCCAAGAATTGAATCACCATCTGCAGCACAAGCTAGCATAGAGAAATGAACACTCAAATTGCCATCTGCAGGACAAGCTCGGTGAAATTATCCTGCAAAATCATTTCTTCTTAACTTCAAAAGCCATAATTGGTATTTTTGAGTTCCGACAATACAAAAGAAAGCAACAAAATTGAATACCAGAATGGTTTGCACATTATTGATTCAGGACCAGCAACAGGTACCCACCATGCTGTTCTTGCTTGCCAAAGCCAAGACCTGCTGCTACAGCATAGGAAAATCGATATAATGAAAATTTGCTATAGCATAGCTGCAACAAGGTCTTGTAAAAATGAAGATCAGAAAGTTCAAATTGATGTCTGAACCATCTTTTCAGCTTCAACTTTTTTTGGGGAAAAAAAATCTACGCATCAATTTTCAGGTAGTGGGCAGGTATCTCTGAACGAAAGGCAAATCTAAAGTTGGTTTGATTCAACATAACATAGCTAATCACCCCAATCTAATGTGTTCTACAGCTTCCTTGAAAGTAATCAAGAGAAATCCCAAAAGTAGCAGCCTCTATATTGAATTAATTTATGCGATTATCGTGCGATAGGGACAAACAAAAATTGGAGAAGCAAAAAATAAACTACCAGCTGTACTAACGCATCTCCGGGTAAGCATGCTTAATGAAGACTTGTCATCACCTGCAGTGGATTCAATCACGCAGCCGCTTGTCAACTTGCTAGGTTATTCGTTGTCGATGCAGCTCATGGTCGGCCGGGAGGCGGGTTGATTGCTGCAGTGGGCGCTGCCGTCATGGCGTCAGCACCACCCATTGCACACCTCGCCCGCAGCTGCCATGCTACTGCAGCGCCAACGGTGGACCTCCGCTCTCATATGGCGGCAGTATCCAGGCGGCGGGCCGACCTCAACTCTCCTGTGGTGGCGGGCAGCACCACAGCAGCCAGTGTTTGATAAAAAAAATATGAGAAACCCACCATGATACTGTCACGATATGAAGAGCAAGAGGATACTATTGGGATCCCCATATCTGACCCCCATATGGAGACGAGCAATTTACCATGCATCTTCTCTACACAAATGGTACAGAACCTTCTGCATCACAATGTCAAGAAGAATGTGAGTTCTGACTGAAATTGGAAATCCACTACTCGGAACAGAAACATTGGGATCAGATTCTACCATGCTATCTGATGAATCTAGACAGCAGACCCGCCCCCATCGTTATCAAATTGCAAATTCTACTATACAAAAATTCTACCACACAAAATTCTACCATGCACATTGCGTTATCAAATTTGAAATTCTATCCCACTGTGCTAAATATCTACTACATTACCTGCGTCCATGAATTGATTTTGGGCTACAAAATTAAAATTTCAAAGGATCTAAAGAATATCAGTGCCCAACGTACTTGGAGTGGCCATGAGTGGCGCGGCCGAGGTCGCCCTCAATCTTCAATCAACAGGCGGTGGAGAGAGTGGATGCGGAGACTCCAACCAGCAGCCCTGCTCCTCACCTTATGCAGGAGTGACGACGGGGATCCCTGGCGGCCCTCCTCATCTGCCCGCGCCCCCAGCAGATCGATTCGGCAACCTCAGGATCGGCTGGTCGGCCGCGCGTGGGAGCGACAAGTGAGGCACGCCGGCTGGATTGGACCGAATCCAACCGGTTAGTATCTCTCTCTCTCTCTTCGCGGGCGGGCTGGCTGTCGCCGCGCTGGTGCGCTGTGGAGTCGTTCTCGACGAGCAGAGACGAAGGTGCGAGGAAGTCACGACGCACGCACTGGTGCCCCCCGGAGAGGGCTGCGCTTCTGCGCTCGTCCTACTGGTTGGCGTGGCGATGGAGGTGGGATTGGCGTTGGGTGGACGAGCAGCGGTAGTCTCTGGCGATGGAGGCGGGATTGGCGTCGGGGAGTGTGCGGGACGGGGAGACGGTCTCGCGGCCTCGCGCTCCGCGCCTGAGTGATTGCGGGGAGACGGAGCGTCCGCGCGTGCGGGTGGGAGGAGAGGGGGCGCGCCTGAGCGGGATGGTGGTAGATGAGCGTTGATCCCAGCAATTTGGCCTTTGAATGTGGGTGAGCGAGAGAAAGAAGAGATTAGAGTAGATCTGGACCATTTATTTGAAAAGATGATTAGCTTTGGGTACATTTTGTTGGGTGCACTTAGAGAAGATTAGGAGAGATAATGACTATAGGGGACACTTAGTTGTGTGGCTTTAGGAAAGTTTTTTTTGGTGCATTATATTTTTTGGTGCATTATATATAGTAGAGATATAATGTAGGGAGGCTGGGAAGGCCCCTCAATGACAGGTTTAGTAGATGGGCAGGAGGTTGAAGCCATAGTCCTAGTTTTAGCAAAATTGCTCTTCTGGCACCTATTCGATCTTGCATTGTATGCTGCCACATTCTTCTCATCATCAGAACTGCTGCTCAGATCAATCGTGTCAATTGCATTATGAGGTGGATCGACAATTTCAACTGAATCATCAAGTATTTCTTGGGTATTGAAAACATCACCCATGCCAAATGACGAAAAGGTCTTTTGACATCCATTTGGGTCAAGGATGAAAACTTCAAGGCGAGAGTTCCCTTTGTGTCTGAAAATGATGAGGTCACGCTCTTGGACGTGATGAGCAATCACAAAAACATTCCATCCAGACCTGAGAACTATTTCATCACTGCCCTGTTGGGTAGCTGAAACACTGTATACATTGGCATCAGGGGCTTCTAATTTAACAGTACCTTTAAGCACCTTCTCTCCAACATCTTTCATGAGTATAGATGGAATCCTCTGCAAGGAAATAAAGAATAGAATCAAGTCTTGAGTAACAAAATTAGATTACAGTAACTGGAGTAAGCATTACAATCATGTAGAAAAGAAACTTACAATAAAGCAACAGTTGAAGTCAACATTGCTTTTGTGCATGACTGCCACATACAGAGGGGTTTCAGACTTGATTGTTTGAGCAATTTCCAATACTTTGTTGTCTTGTTCCTTAGTTAAACGAGTGCCTACTGATGTGAAATAGTCAGACCCAGATAGTGTCTGAACGTGTTCAGCATTATACATCTCACCTCCTGCACATAAAGAATAGTACAACGATCACAAAATCACTCAAATTTTAATTCATTTTACCATTTGAAATGTGACTTAAAGAAATATTACTATTAGGAATAGCTTCAAGGATCTCAGGGTGTGGATTGACACAGGAAGTGATCTTCTGGGAACCATCACATGAATTAAATATCTGGACCTTAAAGCTCAAGTTCCTGCAGAACTTGAACACAAGATAATCATTCTGTTTCAAGTTATGAGCAGTGGCAAACACATCCCAGCCAGAACGCAGAACTATCTCACCCAGCTCCCTGCTAATCTGAATATCATATACGCAACCATTTGGAGCATTTAGCTTGATGGTATCAGAAATGATATTCCTCAAATGACTTCCAAACTCCTGAGGTACGCGCTGTTTTAGAACAAGAATACTATGTTAGGTCAGTAGGGCAAGAAGTATTGCTAGTTTAGACAATTCTCCATGATATTTCAAATTTAGCTACGCCATTTCAGATTTCATGGTTGACCAAAAGAACATGGTAGATCAGCAAAACATTTATAAATGCAAAACATCCATTTGTCAGAAAATGAACAAGTTTTGTGCTTGAACGACATCAGTAATCAAATTACATTTTTGCAGCTAACAAAAATATAATAACTATGTTAGAGCTTCACAATACTTTTGGGTTTCATTGAAGTGCTGTAGTTTAGGTATTGTACAACATAACTAACAATCCAACAATGTGGGAAAAAAAGCTAGGCCTTGTACTAAGAACAAAATGGCTTGGCTAGAAATCTTTGATTTTCAAGTAGCCCCTCCTACTAGGGACATTGGAATGCTTGATTACTAGATAAAGTGTTGCACAGAATAGCTAACATGTAAAAGGATGAAATTCGCCTCATGTATTAAGAATAAAATAGCTTGGCTAGGAAACTTTGATACCGAACACCCTCCTACTTTTAATATTCAGAAGCACATCCACAACCCTTGTTTAGATGCAAATCACAATATGGTGAGAAAGAAAGTGTGGTAGAAGCAACACTAGCTAGTTCCAAAGAATTGACCCCAGGAGCTGCGTGTCAGGTGCATGGTCGCTGTGCCAAATAGAGCTAACTTACCAAGTGACTTCTGAAATCTTCACCAGCTACAACATGGAATCTCATCTTCTCATTATTCACACAGTTCCGGTCTTGGTGATCCCACCACCTCATACAGTTCTCACGAGAGCTGCCCATCTATCAATAAGATCATGCCAGACAGTTGGTGAGCAAATAAATAAATAATGGAAACAAAACCATCATAAAACAGAGCATGGCTTGTTATCGTGGAAAGCAAAGAAGGCGGATGTTCTCTCCTCTAGATTAAATAGCCCAACTACAAAAGAGAACATCTAGTTTAGTCATGCCATGGAGATTAATGCCAAAAATAGTTATTGGTTTCACTGGATTAACATTCAAAAATTTGAATCATTTCGAGCTGGCAGACTGATATCTTTCTACAGCTGGTGATCAGTAGGAACCAGTAAAAATCAGATGGCACAAATGTTTCAAAATGAGCAGTGAAATTTGAATATGCAAAGCGAACTGTCTAGAAATTGGCACTACCCTGGTACCAGACCAAGTGCCACAGTGAGCAAATATGCGATGGAAAAGGCTAATAACAAGTACACAATGAGAAATAAGGTAATAACAATCAAGAATACAGTGTTAGAGTAAGGATCTAGCTAGTACTAACTTCTGACTCCTCTCTTTGGTCTCTTATAATTACTAAAATTCCTGAGTGTTTGTAACTGGTCTTGCATTCATGCAGTTCAGGGCTTCTTCAGGCTCAAGAAAACTACAGCAGTTCCCTAGCGTCTACTCTTAGAAGAAAAAAAGGTCATTCTTTTTTTTTTTTTCGAGCAATGCATGGAATTCATTAAACAGGAGTAGAAACAAAGGTCCAATATAAAATGCAGCAATAGTAATCCATTGATTACTACGGCTACAGCACAGCCACCCGGCACCAAGAGAAAAAAGCCATTCCAGGATGATTTTTTTTTTTTTTTGACGGTCCAGAAGGATGATAATTACACAGCCTGAAGAAAGCTTGGCACTCTGTAACGTTGGAACAGAGACAACTAGGATACAGAAGACTGGCACCATGGCTGCTCTACACAATAAAAATGCATCAAAGGAGGTAACCATTTTTCTTTGAGTAAAATTTGGGTGAAAACCAATGAGCATTGTTTGATCCTATCCACTGAGAAATACTCGCCTACAGAATGTGCCTACCATTTCCACATTTCTCCTTTGTTTACCCTCCTAAAACAATTTGGTACCTTTAGCTAGGAAGTTCAGAACAAATTTTGGTGGGGAATCTTTCCAAAGAAGAAGAGAGAGCAGAATGGAGAGATTCTGCAGAAAGAGACTAGCTGTAACCTAGATGAAATTTCCCCAATCTTCACGGGAGAAAATCAGAAAAAAAAAAATCAGTCAAAACAACTGAGAGAACAAAGAACGCGATTCTTGCTAACATATCAAGAGAAGAAAGCTATTTCAATTCGAACAAACGTGAAAAAAAAAGGGAACAATTTTGGAAGATGCAAAATGGGGGTTTGCAATTTTGCCACCCTCAGCAGCAGAGTTCAGTTCAACACAGTGAGCACACTGGCGCAGCCCTCTCCACCGGCGGCAGGGATTCCCGATTTGCCATGGCCGCCGTGTATAGAATTATAAATAGGGATCAAGAAATTCTTAAAAAAAACGATCAAAAAGATAAAAGGGGCATAAACCCTAACCTGGCTCCGTTCAGTGTTCAGGTCAGCTGCCTCCCCTGCTCCGGATCCTACCGTCCTACGACGCGTCGCCTCGATCCCAGCTCCAGAGCTACCCAACGCCGCTGCATTGCATATTTGCATTATGTATTTAGCTGGAGATGGAGTTAGTGGCATGCTTTCCGTGAGGTGATGTTTTTGTATTTTTGCCCTTTATAAAAACATTTTATACAAATAGTGTCCCCACAAAACATTTCTAGAGATAAACCTCAGACCATTTTTCTCGGAGGGGCCATTTGTAAAAACAAAATTCAAAAAAGCCAAAATGCAAAAATTTCACTTCAGTAAGCTAGCGGTGCTTCCTGTCGCTCATCACATTAGCGGGGTCATTCGGCCTGCACATAACTCTCCTAACCTTAACAATTAAATATTTAACTTCTACTAAATATATAAGAAAATATTAATATCTAATATACTTTTTATACAAAAACTTATTTATAGATACAAATGTTGTATGTTTTATACATCTTTGATACATAATTAGTATCATTAGATAGATTTTTGAATATTTTTTTTATAAAAACTTAAATATAGATACAAATATTGTATGTTTTATACAGAAGATCTAGGTAAAGTTAATTTAACCCATAGCAACATTTTATATGGGACAGAGGAATTAGGAAGTTTGGATTCAGAGCACGCTTGATTGGCTACCAATTTTTTGTCCAACTAAAATCACAAAGTAAGCCAAAACTTAGGCTTACCAAATAAGGACGGTCAAAGTTAGGGCAAAAAATACAGGTGTGCATTTGGTTGATTGCCAAAATAAAGGCTTGCCAACTTTTTTTTTCACATGTAGTTTAAGACATTCTAGAGAGTTGCCAAAACTTTGGCGTAAAAATTAGTGATGCTAATTCTTTTGCCAATGAACCAATTGATGACCAAAATTTTGGCATGCCATGATTTTGGTTTGGCAAGAATTGGACACCAACCAAGCATTCAGTAAATCGACGTTGGTTGCGATCGAGATGGTGGAGAGTGGGATGGCTGAGAAGTTGTCCAATAAGCAACGGCAAGAGAGATTGGTTGCATTGGGCAGTATAGGCAACTGGGGACATCAGTTCGAGAAGGAGGAAGTCTAAGATTAGTAGTGACGGTGACAAAGATGGCTTTTTTTTTTTTTTTTGAGAAAGGTGACAAAGATGGCTTTACAAGCTATAATAACATAATTTATAGTTGTGGCCACGTGGGGTCATGGAGTCAGCTATTGATATGTTAGGGTAGGTCCTTCAAACCCACCTTGGTGTTATTAGATGGTTTTAAATAGTTTGAGTAAAAATACTTAGTTTTATAAGTTAGAGAAAATAGAGTCTTTTGTAAGAAATCTGTCTTCCTCATCTTGCGACACATCCTCCGTCCGATTGTCTTACGATTAGGTGTAATGCGGATTGCTTTCTACTTGGGTTTCTTATTGGGTCCGAGCTTTGGGACCGTACCCGCTAGGCCGCTACACACCACCCCCGGGCGCCGCGATTTCTCGAAAGTGAGTGACCACATTCTCGGTCTCGGCCAGATCTGCCCGGGCATCGGCGGTGAGCTCGGCGGCCCATCCCCATGCGGGCGGCGGAGCAGTGCGCGGCGTCGGTCATCCTAGCGGTGGCGGGCGAGTGCGCGCAGCGGTCATCCCTAGCGCTGCGGAGCAAGGCGCGCGCGATGGTCGTCTCGCGGCGGCGGCGGCTGCGGCTCCCCGGCGGTCATCCAGCGCCCCCGTCGAGGCCCCCCCTCCCCGTTGAAGGTCTTCCATAGGATCTCCGGTGATGTGCTCTTCTATGTACCGGCTGCATCTCCTTCTCTTTGTTGCTCTGTTTGCGGTTTGCTAATGTGTGCGGCCGATCCCATTTCTGCACGGCGGGTAGGGGCGAATCGAATCTCGCCCTCAAATCGGAGCCTCGCTCGCGTCCGCCCGATCCCGGAGCTCAAGAGCCGCTTCCCCTCCCCGATTCAGGTTTGCTGCCCTATCGTCCTCGCCCATGCGATTTGTGTTCGGTTTTGGCTGCTTGTTGATGCATTTTTTTAGTGATCCGTGCTATGAACTTTAGTAAGGCATCATCCATTTCGAATTAGTCCGATGGATTCAGATTTGGGTCGAGGATTTAGGGATGTAGCCGGATTGATGTGTAGACTGGATTTGCTTTGGATTTGGTGTGTGCATGCAGATAGATGGTTGTGCGCCATCGTGTGCAGGATTTTTGGGTGTGGCGGAGGATTGCATGTTTGTCCCCGGCGAGTTTGTTGTGGGCGCCGCTATTTCGAGAGGCGGTTGCTTGCTAGTTGTGTGTTGCCCGGTGATCTTGAGATACATTGTATGTCATGCCGGATTGCCTTGTGTGGTGAGGGATTCGGTCGAAATGGCAACATGGTGAGTGGGGATTGTATGAACTGCCTATAATTAGTTCAGCGTATTGAATGGTTATTCATACTCTAGGATGTGCAGTTTTGCCTATAATTAGTTTAGTGGGAAATTATTCGCATGCATGTTACTGGGAGCCAGGAGAGGCGTTCGCACTCTCTTGCAGCGTCAATTTCTGAGTCAATTTCAGATTGAGCAATTCTGGATCCAGGTTGTGGCAGTGCGCCCATTTTATAAAGTGTTAGATTACCTGAAATCTGTGGTTTGTTATACTCGGCATCAAACCATTTTACGATATAACTAAACCTTGATAAATCTGTCGGATTACCTTATTGCAGCTCCCAGTAAGCATAATGGTTTTATTTATGCGAAGATATATGGTGGCTTTGAGAAGATTCGGTCTTCAGTATGTTTTCTTGTGTAATGTGTAAAGGATCCTTGTACTTGTTATCATTGTAATAGGATCATGACATTGTTTGCTTTATTAGATCTGTGATCTTGTTGCCGTTGCCGGGCTATTAAATGCCACTCTGGTTATTCCTGAGATACAAGCAACAACTCGTGCAAAAGGCATCAGGTTGTTGTGCCCTTCCTCATTCTGAAATACATTATGGTGGTTGTCTATTCCTTATCCTTTTTTTTCTGCTCAACCTCTAATATATAGCCTTTCCTCTGTTCCAACTTTGCAGTCCAAAGTTCAAAAGCTTTTCTTATATATACGATGAGGATCATTTCATACATGCACTTTCCAGTGATGTGGTTATTTTGCATGGGTTGCCAAAGGATCTCAGAGAGGCTAGGAAAAAGATAAAATTTCCCATAGTATCTCCTAGGAATTCTGCTACTCCAGAATACTACATCCAAGAAGTATTACCCAGACTTGTAAAATCAAAAGTTCTTGGGATAATTGTTAATGAGGTAATTATCTTTAGGTATCCTCAATGCCTATGCTTACTCTGTTTTGTTTTCTATTCTTTGGTCAATGTGAAGTTAGAGCCTTTCCATATGGTCTTCTCCAGTCAATTCTCCCTGCAAGCTTGGAGGAATTCAGAAGCTTAGATGCAGGGTAGCTTTCCATGCTCTAAGGTTGCGCCTTCAAATTCAGGCTCTTGGGAGCCAAATAGTAGGAAGGTGAGGCTTCTCACCTTTGCCATTGATCCACTTACCATTTCTTGTTTGTTCGTTAATCAATTGTAAAGTTATCAATTATGCTTCATGCCCTATCCATCATAAATTTATGCAAAGAAACTAGTATTTGCTCGCCCCTCCGTTCCAAATTGTAAGTTGTTCTAGCTTTTCTAGATTGGTTTCTGTTACGCACCTAAATATTTATTATGTCTAGATTCATAGATAGTGAACGGAATGTAGAAAAGCCGGAGCGAAATTTGGAATGGAGGGAGTATTTCAATTGTGATGCCTCATTAGTAAATAATGGTTGGCCTTGATCCATAATTCAAGTTGACTCCCCTTGTACACACTAAGAAGAAAGATGGAAATTTAATCATTTGTAATGTTTCCTTGTTTGTACTTGAAAGTTTTGGGTTGCTTTCTCTGGATTGAGAATGTTGTTTTAAACTATGTAAAGCTGAAATCTACCCTTTTAGGGTATCCTAGTTATAGGAGCTGAAGGGTTTCTTTACTCATTGTTAATCATTTTTTCTATAGTGTGGCTTTCTGTCCTCGTAAGTCATAACTCCAGAATGATTTGTATAGGTTGCGAGCATCTGGCCGTCCTTATGTGGCATATCACCCAGGACTGCTTAGAGATACTCTAGCTTTTCATGGTTGCGCTGAACTGTTCTAGGTTTGTATACTTACAATTATTGTGTTCTAACACTATCTACTGACTTTTGTTTGACTGGTTGTTGATTTTATCATCTCTAGGATATTCATACAAAGCTTATTCAGTATAGAAGGAATCAGATAAATGAGGAATAGTAAAGGAGCAGCTAACAGTTGATTCAGTGTCCAGGAAGATGTCAGGTTTGTGTCCACTCATGCCAGAAGAGGTGAGCTTGCTGCCTTGCTTATAACAGTCTTGTATGTTTGCTTAAATCTGGATGCAACTTTTGCATGTTTATTAATAGTAGGTAAGCTGGTGTTATATTACTGCTCTGCATCAATAGAATTCACATAGAAGAAATCTGAGGCTGACAAAATATAAGCAAACAAACAAAAGAAAACTAGGTGATAATTTTCCTTTACCATGTGGACCTTTACCTTCGGAATATGAACTTCATGTTTTGCTTTTTAAGCATTGTTGTTTGTGCTAATCCAATCGTCTTAAGAAAAGAAAAGAAAAGAAAAGTGTTTCTATTCCTTGGTCATGTGGCACACTTTCTATTCATAGGTAAGCTAGCAACACAAACTTAACCTTCTGCACAGTGAAGTTTCTTAGGGCTGAGGGTGAGATTTTAACCAGTCCCTTGCCTGCCCGCATCTTACCCATTTGTTGTTCAGTATTGAACAAGAATTTTTTCAGCTCTATTTTTTGTAGGTTGTTGAGAAGCAGCTCACCTTGTCCTCTTTGATTTCTATCGTTGTGCAGACATGTCTCCTCTATGTATCCAAGTGAATGTTTCAGCTCTCTGCGGTAAAGCCAGAAGATTGACATGTGTCCTCTATGTATCCAACTTTACCTTTCAAGCTTTTCAAATACTTTGGATTGTCTTTGGTTAGTACCTATTTCTAGATTGCAAGTTTATTAGTAGTAAATTGCACATTTCAGTTACCGCAATTGTGGTATTTGACATGTGCAATATCTATTCTTGTCACTTGTAAGTTTAAATTTTTGTTTACCATTTTACATAGCTGTTGATAAATCTTTTTCTATTTATTGGTATTACTTTCTGAAGGTCTATATTGTAATGACACATGCTTTCCCCCATTACTTGTTGGAATGTGATGTTGTTTCAGTGAGTGTCTATTTGACTTCTACATCCGTTCATGAAAATGATAGGCTGACGAATTAATCATCGTCGGGTCTATTAACAATCCATTTTCACTTGTGCTGATTTCGAGAGACTGCATTATGTCACTAGAAGTTCGGTTTTATTTGCAATCAAAACATATCCATAATTGTCTGGTGACTACTGTTCAGGTCACAACAAAACATCTAGTGACATCTAATAAAAATAGAGGATGTGAGGGATTTAGCCCCGCAAAGCGCAACTAGATGAAACGAGTGCAGTTTTTCCTTAGTGCCTTTGATAAATTGGAAAGCTGACATGGTTGTGTATTTGACCTATGTAGTCAACTATAAATAAGTTGGTCTATCTAGATACGACACATCTACGATCTGATCCGTACGTTCAAACTTAGATAGAAAAGTCCATTGGTCAATGTTCAGCGCCACTTATTTGTCTTTCAATAAAGTATAGCGGGATCAGGCCAGTTGCAGGCATGATCTCTTCCTGTATTTATTATTTAGAAATGATTATTAATAAATAATTTTTCACACACTGAATACTCAATTTTGAGTTTAGAAAACCTTATCGCCTCGCGAAATATGATCTAGCTACTTTCAAGTTGTGTTGTCGCAGCATTACTAAAGAAATAATATGCATGCACAGTTTCTGTTTTGTTCGTTTTCATTATGTTGTCCTTTCATAATGAGATTGAATATTCTATTCCTTCATGTAAGAAGCACCATTTTCGGATTCTATATTTATTAGTAGTAAATTGCACACTTCAACTATTGTAATTATGGTGTCTACCATGTGCAATATCTAATCTTTATAAATAACTTTGTCACTATTTTAGTTAACTTAGAGCAAGCTATTGTTGTTGCTTTAATTGTGAGTGATCTGTCATTGTGATTCCATAGAAAAATTCTGATTTGTCCTTCCATAGAAAAAAATTGTTTCTTGTGATATGTGATTGTGTTCCATAGAAAAATTATGATATGTCCTTCCATTGGAAAATCAGTAATGCATAGTTGAGACCAAGAAAAATATTAAGAAAGGCATAGCACTTCTAAAGCTACTATATCACTAACGAGGGAACACAAGCACATCAACTATCAAGATCAAGAATAATAGGAGAGACCATCAAAGAATCAATCATGAGGACGCAAATTTGTGAGCTTATGGGTTGACCTAACATCGGTATCGAGAGAGGAGGCCTTCTTCTTCCTCGAGTTGTTCCTAAAATGTGTAAACAACACAGAGAAATGACACAAATGTATCAGCATGGACAGAGAATTATCATCACTTCCAAGATCAATCTGTAATAAAAAATCTGGTTCTTCCATTTCATCAACTCCTTGGTTGTGGACCCGCAAAAAAAAAAAAAAAAAAAGAATTTATCAAATCTGTCCCCTTGTTTGTCGGGGTTGTCATGTCACTTGTATTAAAAAAAACTTTGTGAAATATGTCTACTTGATTGTCTTAGCTGTCCTGTCCCTTGTGTTAAATAAAATTTGTTTGAAACAAGATCTCATAGTCCAAAAAACGGGGACCCTGCGATACAAGTCAAGATAATACAAAATGACATCGCTTGATTCCCTATATAAACCTACCGGAGGCGGATTGTGAAAGTAACACTTTCGGCCGAGGCCGAAAGTGGGCCGTTAGGCCCTCGAGGCTGAGACGCGAAAGGAGAATTTTGTTTTCATTGTCCCTTGTAATGTCCCTTGTATTGTACTTTTCTCCGGCTTGTAATGTCCCTTGTCTTTGTAATTTTGTATGGCTTGTAATGTCCCTTCTATTGTATTTTGTTATGTCCTTGTATTGTGCTTGTACTATTTCAAACCATCACATGCAAACTGACTAGGCTGCATGTGAAATCAGATATTTCTTGCATTTTAAACTTGTTTATTTGTGTTATCTCTTGTCTCATTTCTTGTACAGATTGTAGCTACTACATCTTAACTATATATGTCTCATTTCTTGTATGCATTGTAGCTTCACGACCAAGAGAAGCTACTGAGCTATGAGATGTCCTAGGATAGTCGGGAGCAATGCTCTATAACATGGCCTTCTTTGTCATCTCAGTCTTTGGTAAGGATGCTCAAGCATTCAATATCCTAGTTGATAAGTAAAACTCTATCTCGTAGAAGCTACTAATAAATATGTATTGTCCCTTGTTCCATACTAATTTTGATTCGTTCATCAACTATATGAAATCACCGGATAGGTAAGGAATGGGTTAAGCAAGGAATGATCTTTCCTTTGTGGACTACCTAGATAGGTAAAATTCGGGAATGTGTTGAACATTGTGTTCCTAATTTGGGTCAGTATCTAATGCTCCTCTGTTCGCCGGGTTTCAAGGACAGCCCCGTATAAGGTTAGGCCGAGCAAATTCCGTGCAAACAATCGAGGAAGCTTTCCTGGCTGAACATGGGTTTTTTATCTTGAAATGGATGGGGTATCCTCACCGCGAAAGTCTCTAGATAAGCAATACCGATCCTAATGGCTTTAGGAAGAGGCCGCTTCAAATAACGGGAGTGCCAATCTGAGTCTCGGGTAGAATGCGGTGAAATTGTACAAGTTCGGTGTGAAGCTACTTGCCTTGATACATCTTTTGAGTGTTTTGCAATGCCATTCGCTGAATTGCGGGTTGTTGCCAAATCGGCATTGTCTGTGATAGCTGTGGTAATCGCCTACCATCCAAGCTTTCAAAGAAAAGGAAGCAAGGGGGTGAGCAAGTGCTTTGTAGGCAATGTGAAAAGGTTTGTGGCTAACTTTTTGAGTTGTGAGATACTTCATCTTTGGTGTTCTTTATGCATCCTTTCTTTCTTTCGATGACTCATGTGTATAAGCATTGTTCTCGCAGTTATTGCAAATCGAAACAATACCGTGGCATATGCAAGAAAATTTGGCACCACACAGATGGTGGAAACCGGGTAAGAGCTTAGAAGAATGCATGATTTGGTTGCACATCCTCTTGAATATTATGGGTACTCGACTTGAAAGGCACTTTGTGTGCGGGTTTGTTGTGATGAGTGCCAAATTTGGGTTCATGTTGAATGTGACCGACATGCAACAACGTGGAGGTGATTTCCTTACCTTTGTATGATGACATTTTGATGTCCTTATTGCTTGATATCTATATGAAACTATTCTATGAATTATCTATCTTTTATTAACTTGTGTCATAGGATTGGGAAAAGGCAGATTATTATTGTCCGGACTGCAAATAAAAAAAAATGCAAAAACAGTTCCAGCAATGGAAAAAGTGAATACTTGCAACAGTTCAGAGTAAGTTGTAAACTGTTAATAATGCCTAGTCAGTCATGAGTAATGTAGCCTGGTATGTGTTTATGTCATCATCTAACTAACAACATGATCTATACTAAAAGTGAATACTCCCAAGTTTACTAATAGTTAATGAATATTGGCCTGGATATCCGTGTTCATTGTAATGCTCAATTGCAAACCGGTCGGTACTCTAAATTCCAAATCTGTTATAGTATAAATTGCACATATAGTCAACTGCAATTTTATTTGTTATGTCTAGGGCAACTTGTTTATTTGTGTCATCTCCTTGCCTCATTTGTTGTACGGATTGTAGCTACTTAATCTTAACTATATATGTCTCATACGCAGCGTAGTATCTTTTTTTTGCTTGCCAACAAAGACAACACATTGGGGAGGGGTCACACACTCACACTCACATCCTCATTACTTTTACTAGTATTTGAATTAGGATAAGAAAGAATTCCCTGGGCTTAAATGAATTGAGTGGGTGGCACCTTTGACTACAAGTACCGAACTCACCATTTTAAGCATCTCTCGAAGTCACTAGTAACAATTAGCCACTTTACGCATGACATGAGGGCATCCATGACACCGATGTCTAGTTGATCTTGTTTGTTTGTGTGCTTTGGTTCAGACTCTCAGGCTGGGAACTCCAAAGAGGAACATGGTCCCCGGAGGCCGGAGGCGTAGGAAATGGTTCAAATGGGGCGGCGCATACAAAGGGGAGTGGGGTGATGGCTCCGCCGCCAAGCTGCCTCCTCCTTGCCGTGTCAAGGTGAGAGCCACGGCGCCCGAGTCTCAGTCGTCTACTGTCTGTTCCATACAATCATCGGTTTTATGTGCCTAATTGTGTAGGCCAACAAGCCTAATTGATTGCATATTATTATAGCCTAAATTGCAAATATACTTAAATGCAATTTTAGTGACGAGCATATGAAATTTTATTTGTACTGATCCAGCATTTTATATTAACTAGGATATGTGGAATAACTTGTGCTTTTTCTATTTTCAGGAACCAGTTTTTGTGCCTAATTGGATGGGTTTGAGGTTGTTTAGCTTCTAGGCATTGAAATGGATCCACATGTTATTAGTGAGTCCCAATAACACGCACTCATGTTTTTCATCTTTAGTTCGTTAATTAACTCATGAGTAGCACCAGCATGCTTGTATGTGTAGACAATGATGCTAAAATTGTGATGTTGGGATCATTAGTATCTTTGTTAAATTTGTTACTTATGAGTTGCATGGGCATCCTTGTCTCTATTATGTCTAAACTAATTGACTGTACAATCATCCTTGTCTCTAAGTAACTGTACAATTTGGTAGATACTGGGTTCACTTTTGAGTCCAGAAAGGACTATGATAGTATAGTCTGTAGTAGTGTCAAATGAAAAGAACAAGGTTGGTGCTCCTAAAACAAATCCAACAGAGTTGCAGATAGAAGAAATCGCACAGAGCAGCAAAGAACAAGGGAAGGACAGAGATGAAATCATGGGGAATGAGGATGAACAAAAGACAAAGAAGAACAGAAAAGGGCACATACCGATCCAGTTCATTGATTCACTTCTCCCTTGTTCATGGGGATTTTCTTCTCCTTTGAATTCCTAGTACATCCAGATTAGATCGGGATTCTACAGGAACGGTGTGTTCCTTCGTGGTTTCTTTTTCTTCTTTGGAGGGTTCAATGGCAATTCTGTAATAACTGTTAAGTGGCTGTACATGTGGGTTGTGGTCTTTGTTTGTTAACGGGTTAGATCTCGTACCCGTTACTGTAGGCGGGCCTGTTAACAACCACTCCCTGTGCGGTCCAGTCAGTTGACTAGTCTGACCGCTGGTTTTTGATTGTACGGTCAAGATGATTGCAAGAAATGAGGGTAAATTTCTTGTGAAAGAGATATAGCAACTCCCTTTTATTCTCAAGTAAACAAGTCTGGTGTTGTTTGCCGAAAAATCGAATTATATAGGAACCAAAGAACCGAACCGACGGTTAAAAACCGAATCCCCAATGAGAGAAACGTGGATAGAGCCAATATATATATATATATATAGATTCAAGACATAAAATTTATTTATGTTTTCGTAGATTTACTATGCAAAATATTTTCATAATATATAATTTATATGTCGTAAAAATTAGAAGAACTTTTCAAAATGAATGGTAAAACAAGTCTAACATAGTACTCCCTCCGGGATGGGAATAGAATTAGTTCCGAGATCTTGCTCGTGGCACAAATAGAAGTCGTCCCGGTTCACGATGGGTTTAGCGGACGGTTTTCCCCCCGCCTCGATGCCTTCCCCACGCCGCCGCGCTTCCTCGTTTCCGCGGTATGCACAATCATGTCCTAAACGACTTCTAATACCGTACTGGAGGATGTATATAAAAAAATTGAGGGTAGCTCAAACGGTAGCGCCAGCTCTATCAACCAATAATCGGCGCGACTTATCACCATCAATCCAAATGTAGCTCGTTAACCAATAAACCATTTGTTCTCTATGTCGTATAATAGGAGTACGGTGGTGTAGGGAAGAGGACGACGTTCCACGAGTGTGGTGTGGGTGGAGAACTTGTCGTCGGGCGTGATAGGGAAGCCGCCGCCAGTATGTTTGGGCATTTTTGTCACCAAGATTCGAGAATCCATCCGTCCTAAGGACGGACGGACTGGGATCAGGATAAACAATTCCAGTGTCAGCACGTTTGGAATTGCATACTCCCTCTATATCATAATTTGGTGCGCGTGGAGAACTTGTCGTCGCTGGGCGTGATAGGGAGCCGTCAAGCGACATGTCCGGGCATTTACGTCGGCTCAAAGATCCGTAATCCATCCAAACCCTAAGGACGCAGACGAACTAGGATCAAGATATACGGTTCCAGTGTCGAAGACGTTTGGAATTGCATACCCGTCTCAGTATCATAATTAGAAGACTTGACAGTGACACATCTTCAAAGCACAACTTTAACTTATCTTTTCTACAAAAAATATCTATTAAAAAGTTATATATTTTTATAAAAATGATTTTAAAGACAACTCTATTGATATAATAAATTTTCCTATTATCAAAATCAACCACTTAAAAATTATTCATCATGATTTATATTGGCAACGTTGGACGAAAACCTTGTCCACAACGCTGGTACGGAGGTAGTAGTATATTTCGGTTACGTGGCTGTAATTATATTTTTTCAGTCCACGTTAAAAACCGAAAATATATCTATTTCAGAGAAACGAGGACCGAACCGACCGGTCCCGGCTTCGCTGCGCAGCTCTGCTTGGCGGACAGTCATGGCGGCGGAGGGAACGAAGAAGGGCGTGCCGGCGCTGGGGTGGTGGCTAATGCTGGTCGGCTCCCTCCGCCTCGCCTCCGTCTGGTTCGGCTTCTTCGACATCTGGGCGCTCCGCGTCGCCGTCTTCTCCCAGACGGAGAGTGAGTAACCCCCGCATCGTCCCCCCTCTCCTCCTTCTGCACACACTTCTGCCTCTAGTTCGTCTGCTCCATCTGGACAGGTAGAGTTAGATTTCATTCATTCCCATCTGATCTGGTTCGGGCCCGTCGAGGAGGGGCGGAGGGTAGTGTTCCTGATCTGTGCTGGAGGTCCAACTGTACAAGAAGAAGGCCGCTATGTCCCCTTCCTGTGACTGTGAGATTCGTTAGTTTGAGAGCTAGAGGGCTGTCCCCAGCTCCCAAGTCTAGTGTTCCCGTGAGATTCGTCCGTTTGAGCTAGAGGGCTGTTCCAAGTCGAGTGCACCGGTGGGGGACAGAGATCAGAGAATGGCCGGCCTCTGGTCCTCTGATCTGCTGCTGCTCTGTTTTCTTCCTGGTATCGGTGGGGTGAGCTTTGCAGCAGCACAGTCATAAGATCTGAATCACTGATTTCTTGCTCAAGATTTATCCGAATCACGGATTTCCCTGTCCGAGATGCTCTTATTCATTTTGTTCTAGGGATCAGGGTCTAAACACTAGCTTAATATTGTCTTCTTTTTGTTTTTAGCGTTTACTCTAAGAATTAGTCAACGTTTAAAATCCTTTTTTTTTTTTCAGTCAGTGAGAATCATTTTGGAGTGAGTCTTAGAGTGAGGAAGGATTTCAGCTCTGCAATTGGGATAGTTTTTTTTTTTTAGATAAAGTGCAATTGGGATAGTTGAGAGCAGTCTAATGAGTGGACTTAGTGATGCAGCTCATTTTGGGTTGAAGGCTATTCGTAGGTCGGAAGCCACACAGCAGCAACATCTGAATTTCTTATTCGATGACGCTCAGACACTTGGCTTATTGATGTCAGTCAGTCCTTTCCTAAGAGAAACAAATAGTGTTACTGCTCGGATGTTTTCTAGTTCATGGTTAATTCATTCAATCACTGACTACCACAGAGGTCAACAGCGGTTTTTTAACGTAGAGCTCTACAGTCGTGTTCAACGCTGACACCTTAAGTGAAGAAATGTAATATAGAGGCCTTGTGACTATCATTTGGTCAATAAGGAGAACTGCATCGATCTTGTTAGTTCTTAGCTGCCCCTAAGTTTTGAAAATACTGTGTGGGTTTATTATATAAGCAAACTTGAATCTGGAATTTTACACTGTAGCTAAGCACTATCAACTCCCTTCAACAAACTTTGCTTTATGAAAGAGGTGGGGCTGACCCAACTAGTCGTCCAAATGGCCTCATCGAGTAAATAACTAATCTTTATTAGTCCTCCATTAGTCGGACAGATAATTTTCTAGTGGTGCTAATCATATTGAGTGCCCTCATCGAGTACCATCATCGAGTACCAAGTTGCGATAAGGATGACTAATCTTGATCACGATCAGTCATCTGATCTGATAACACTGAACCTGATTGTAATTTTTTTACATGCAGTGACTGATGTTCATGGCCGTACTTTTGGTGTATGGACTCTTCTGACCTGCACGTTGTGCTTCCTATGCGCACTGAACTTGGAAAATAGGCCTCTGTATCTGGCCACCTTCCTATCATTCATATATGCCCTTGGTCATTTCCTCACCGAATACTTGATATACCACACCATGGCTGCAGCAAATCTGAGCACAGTTGGCTTCTTTGCAGGTACTAAGCTTGTCTTTTAAGTGGACCATTATTTCATTCATCTTCGACAATTTAGTTCTTCAGAACCTAATCAGCTTTACTATCACACTTTGTAACTGATAGGTTGGTATCTGGTACTTTTATCGAAATATTTATACGATTTAGCTTTAGGACCATCCTGTTTTCCTATGCAGTGTGTTCATTCAAACCTTCTCGGATTTTATCAGTAATTTACTTTTGCAGTTTAACCAATGCAATGTAGCATTTATCAGTTCCAGCTTTCAATCTTGCAAAATAGAATTGCGAGCACATTGTGCTAGTTGCATGTGTTACATGTAAGAGTGCTCCATTTATCTTTGTTATTTCTCTAGCCACTCTGATCAACACTCCCATTTATTTACATAGGAACATCAATCATATGGATGCTTCTTCAGTGGAATCATCATGCGAATCCCCAGCGCGTGCCCAAGCTGTGAAGCAGTCATGAGATGCTTGGGCTGTTAGGTTGATGTGGTCTGTGGGGAGGAAGGATTCCTTCCTTAAAAACTATGTCTGGAAGTCCCATTTGTACTTTGGTTTTCATCATGTTATTTTTTGTTGCATGAGACATTTGCCCATCTGAGTAGGGAATGGAGACTCAAATTATTTCTGCCACTGATTTATTAACATTCCGGTGTACCTAAACAGATAGCCACTCAAATAGGCACCTGTTGAGAGCTGAGATGCCAGTAAGGGAGGTATAGACATATTTCTTTGATATTTTTTGCCCTGTACATTAGCACAGTACGGTCAATAAGGTCAAGTTTGACAGCTTTGGAGCATTCATCATGCCATGTACATCTACCTAGTCTCGATTAATCACTTGTTTTCTGATGCTTGATGTGTTGATTCTGTTACTGAATACCGATGCACATCTGAAAGAGTTTTTCTACGATTGTTTACTGAATATATATAAATATACAAAATACTGATGGACGTGTATATTCTGTCTTGTGGCGTGGAAACTTCGTTTTCGTTCTCGCCTGGATCAAGATCAGTCTAGCCACTCTGATCAACATGCCTTCCAAGTACCATCTATCCTTTGTATAACATCGCTCGTGATTGCAGCATTTTGAAAAAAAATGAACACGGCCACTGTAAGACTGACAAAGTGACAATGCAACAAATACTGTTTCCCTCGTTTTTATTTAGTTATATTATTCCCAATCATCAGAATATACAAGGTCGATCGATGTCTACTGTCTTCATTGGAGAAACAGGAAAAAGAAATACTTCACAGACGTGATTTTGCTGACACAGCAGGCTTGAAGCTTGCGATCCCGGTGATCTCTCTGCCAGCCACCAGGCTGTTAATGTCATAGGTGCCCTCGTACGAGAAAATGGGCTCTAGATCACAAAATGCCTGCAAATACAAGGATTGTTCCAGACACATCTCTCAGTAAAGATGGTTTACAAAGTGCCACGAGCCTACATGACAAAGCAGCAAACACGAAACTTAGTTTAGTTTCTTTCCCTATTTTGTGTGTCATTTTCTTTTTTGCGAGCAGGGGGTTATTTCATTAAGAAGGCAGGAATGCTCGATAAACGTTACAAAACAGACTGTTTTCACGACGTCAAGATACAAGAGCGAATTTCGTCTGCCCGGACTGCTTTCACCCTCTTTTGTGTGTCATGTATGGATAACATTAGAGCGAATTTCGTCTGCCCGGACTGCTTTCACCCTCTTGTGTGTGTCATGTATGGATAACATTATAGGTGGAAGTTGGACATCCATGGATTTTAGCAAATAAACTAGGAATTCAAATTTTGGTAGGAGAAAATGAATTCCTAGTTCATTTTTTTGAACTAGAGGGTATCCATTTGATATCCATGGACATCCAACTGCCTGCTCTGGATAACATCGAAAGTAATTGCTCAACCCCTCTTACCTTGGCGACAAGAAAATCAGCCAAAATGCCATTGCCGCCCAGTAGCTCTCGGCCAAGAGAAACCACCTCCCTGGCCATCTTGCTTGTCCATGCCTGCATTCATTTCTTATCAGTAGATTGCATGATAAATGACCAATGATGGCAACATAGATGGACTCAAGATATGAAAACCATTGCTAGTTATATACCTTCCCTAAACTAGATCTGCCTGGTGTCATTTTGCCTGACTCATACAGCTTGCACAGTCGCCAACCGACAAGAAGCATAGCCTGAATGTTGCCAAGCATACGGACAAGCTTTTCTTGGTTGAGCTGAAAAGCTGCCAGTGGAGCTCCAAATTGCTTTCTCTCTTTCAAATACCTATTTATTCAGTAAAAAGATTGTGATATAGTGGAATCTAAAACATATTACGCTGAATAAACTAAAAATAGATGTAGTAATGTGATTCCCACCGATGGCAGATATCAAAAACTCCCATTGATATGCCTATTGGTTGCCATGCCACCATAATTCGAGACATAGCGAGGACCTGTTTCAAAAGTTAAAACTAACCAAATAAGATTCTGATAATCCGAGACAGCACAGAGCACAACAGGTAGTAAAACAGGCATCCAGTACCTTGTTTATATCCTGAAATGAATTGATGCCTGTTAATCTGTCTTCCTCAGGGACAAATACTTTATTTAGAAGTATATCTCCATTTTGAACCATTCTGAGTCCAATTTTATTTTCAATTTTTGTGGCTTTTAGACCGGGAGCTCCTTTCTTTACAATAAATCTAGAATAGAGCAACACATTCATTGTCAGAAAGCAAGGTAATCCTTGCATTGATCAAAACTAGATATACCTTCAACAATAGAAACTGTACCAGCAGTATAATAAGGCCAGGAAGAAAAAGACGGTTACCCATTTAGTTGGTTCGTATCTGCATTCCTAGCCAAAATGATGAGGACATCTGCAAAAGTGCTGTTACCTATCCAGCGTTTTTGTCCATCTAACTGCCAACCACCAGGTACCTACCAAAATAGAAAACCCGACACGATAAGCTAGTGTGAAAAGGCCACATCATTGGCATCACTAGAACTATCCAAATCTATCTTAGAAAATCATGCTCCCAAATTAACTAAACCTTGGTTGCTGCAGTCCTTAGGGAGCTTGCATCACTTCCATAATTTGGCTCTGTCAATGCCTGCAGAAAGCAGACAATCCTCTCAAAAGGTGAAACATCAAATAGCATGTTCAACCCTCTCAGAGTGGAGTGTTGAAATGACAGTACAAGAAATGGTTATAAAATACATTGGACAATGTAACTCACCCAACAACCAACAGTTTTGAACTCGGCAAGAGATGGCAAGTATTTCTGCTTTTGAGCCTCAGATCCACAAAGGGCTACTCTTCAGGAAAAAAAATAACTGAAATCCTGAGCATAGGTGTACAAAGTTGTTTCGAATTTATATAAAAAATGTTCTGAGAATAGATTTACCAATCGTGGACATAGCCAATGAGGAGTGCACCAGAATAAATGTGGAGCAGCTCGCATCAACCCGTGCAACTTCTGCTATCGCAATAGCACTAGCTGTAAGCGAGAGTCCTGGGCATTCATATCCCTGTAAATTTATAGGGAAAAAAAAAATAAATGAAACGATGTCCAGGTAGATAGGTTTGACCTCCAAAATAGAGCCTATATTTGTTTGGTTGCTACCTTTATTGTACCACCAGCTAAGCCGAGACTGGAAAGGCTGGGAATGGCATGGAATGGGAAATCAGCCTTCTCCCAGTACTGCAGAGTAAAATGACAAGATGAGCAGTATAAAAGGACTTGCAGTGCATTAGCAAGTCAGTTCAAGGGAGAGTAAAATGCAATGGTTGAACAGGAATATGTTATATACTATGCCACTACAAGATTTCATAAAAAAAAAAAAAGATAGTTCACTGAAAAGCTACTCCATATCAAATGTTTTGTGAGAAAATCAGAAAGGTTGCATATGTTGTTTAGTGAATCTGAGTCAAGCGGTTACTTCATAGCAGCACAATGCCTTTTTATTAATTCTGTCTAGCTACTTTGATAGCCTAGTCTGCTTACATTACAGCTATTTTTGTCTTCTTCAGGTTAATGAAGAGCAGTTCTCTTGACATTACTCGTCAATCAAAAAGAACTGTCTTTACTCTTTAGCAAGAGCATACCTCGGTCATAATGGGCGCGATTTCCTTTTCCATGATACCCCGGACCTTCTTCCGGAGTGCCTTCTCTTCATCAGTCAGCAAATCATCAATTTGGTAGTAGTCCGAGACTGCACCAACAGCAGGTCATCAGCTCAAAGGTAAATAAATGGAAATCGGTAACTGACATCCTCCAAATTATGATGCGGTAGTCAAAGATTGTACTAATATGCAAGAACACTGCACAATGCTAACTGACACGAGCATTTAGTTACACAATTATCCTAGAGAGAAGCTAGAGATTGAAAATCAAAAGGTCTTGAGTCCTTTCTGAAAGCAACAGAAAATAAGAAAACAGGTCCACATCACGTGAGGTTCAATGCGAGTTGTACAGTGACAGTGGGCCGCCCAATCATTATCCAACCAGATGCACCACTTTTGTCAAAGAGGAAAAAGAGGGACAGCTGAAATAAAATAGAGTGCTGCGTGCCCCATGTGCCCAAGGTATCGTTATCAACACACATCAAAGAATGCTTCTAGTTACTATGTTGTGTAGGAGTATACAAATCACAAGAAATCCATAGTAGCGTCCTTGACAGTCACTCTAACTCTGAATGCAACCAAACTCCAGTAAGATTAACCATGGAAAAAAAAGGGGGTCAATGAACTAAATCAAAATTCGGAGACATGGCTGCAGCGTCTGGCTGCCCAAAAAAAGCGAGCCCCCTCATATTTTTGGAATACTACCAGCAGACTGTATACCATATCCTTGGAGACAAGTAGACACTGGAGCTGTGCTCATTGGCACCCAAACAAGCAACAGAAAGACTGCAAAAAGGATGAACCAGGGGAACCTCCCCTACTCTGAACATGACCAGGCTGACAGACAGACAACCTTGTCGAATGAACAATAGTAGAAGAAACGAAGAATTTGCCGGCCGCTTATATTACGCCGGCATCACAATCGATTCGCCGCGCTTACGCAATCATACCGATTCGATCGAACAAACAATCCTGGCCTCTCCATTCCGAACGCACATAACCAAATTACTACTACTAGTAGTAGTATAGGGCCAGACCGCGAGAGCGGAGGAGGATGCGAGTGAGGAGGAGACAGATATCTGACTCACCGGCGGGAGGGAAGAGCGACGCCGGCGTAGCCTGCGGGAACGCGAGCGCCACGTCCAGCGCCGGCAGCCCGACCTTGGCGCCGCCGCCGCTCCCTGCAGCAGCATCAGTGCAGCGAAAAGGAACCCGGTCAGCCAAATAATAAATAGCTCACCACCCCCGCCCTGATCGCCGCCGCAGTCCGAGAACTCACCTCCTGAGCTGCCCATCGCAGCGCGCGGTCGGTGATCCGGCACCGGCTTCCGGCGAGCTCCCCTCCTCCCCTCCCGATCAAAGGAGGAGCTACTAGCAGTAGGTGGAGGTGGAGTAAGAGAAGGAGGAGACGAGACGACGGGAGAGCGGCACGATCCGATACGAAACGTAAACCAAGTCGAAGTCGATTTGGTGGGTTTTTTTTGGTAACTATTTGGTGGGATGGGATGGAGATTGATTTTGCGTGCGGGAACGGGAGTTGTCCGCGGACCCACCTGTCATACGTGGCGGGTTGCGCAGCAACGACGTCGCCACGTCGTGGGTGTGGTCGATGGGATTGGATAGGGACGCCACCGTATGGGCGCGGGATGTGAATGTGATGCGATGGGGCGGCCCCACCATGTTGTGCTCCATGCAGCCGCGTGCGGTGGAATGGGCCCCGACTGGCGGTGGGTCAGAGCACGAGGCGCCCTGGCGCGTCGTCGCGTTTGCTTGCGACTTTGGGGTGGCGTGTCCGTTCCGTTCCGATCGGATGGGCGACGGCCACGGAACGGAAGCGCACCGGCACCGGAACCCACACATCACGGACAGCTCGGAAGGCTTTTTTTTCACTTTTATTAACATGTTTTTAATAAAATAAATAGATCGGTTCAACGGAGTTCTATTGCCTCGTTTAATAATAAAAAAGTAAACCTCGTTCACGAGGAGTTAGAGTTTTAAGTTTAATCAACTGACACTGACTTCGTAGAATGGATAATCTACAGCGAGATTTTGTAATTAATAATAAAATTGTGTTCCACTAATTCTAATGTATAGATGGGCAACGGGCCGGAACGGAGTCACGCCGACAAGCATGCAGGCCTGGCCTTCGGCCCAAGCACGGCCTCTACTAGGCCACTTTTCGTGATGGGCCAGCCCGATGGTAAAAAGCCCTTTTAGCAGGCCGGGCTTGGCTTGGCGCGCTCACAGGCCCTCGGGGCCGCATCCGCCATGCCTCCGTTATCTGGGCATGAAAATAGGCACGCAAATTATCCTATTATTACAGTTCCAGCGAGTAATTCAACCCATTATTATCAACAAAGTAAATAAGGAAAACGAGAAATTTCACTTGGTTCAGTTCACATGCGTGATTTCGCTACCATGGCAGGTTTGAAGCTCGCGATCCCAGTGATCTCTCCCAGCCACCAGGCTGTTAACGTCATAGGTGCCCTCATACCAGAAAATGGGCCCAGATCACAGAACGCCTGCGGAGACAAGTAAATATATGCAATGTGAAGATGGAAGATGAGAGTTAAAACACAGTCCCAGTAGATGTTGGTGCCTATTGGAGTATTAGGCCCCTCCTTACCTTTGCGACCAGAAAATCAGCTAAATGCCGTTGCCATTTAGCAGCTCCCGGCCAAGAGAGACTACCTCCTCCCTGGCCATCCTGGACGTCCAGGACTGCATTCAGTTGGTGTCTATCAGTAGATTAGATCAGTGAGGGGTCAAACCCCTCCTGTTTTCCTTCAAAAATGTAGTTTAGATTAGATTGTTGAAACTACCAACAGATAAAACCTTGCTGCTGGCTATACTGCATTTACGAACCTTGCCTAAACTACTATGTCCTGGTGTCAATTTGCCTGCCTCGTAAAGCTTGCACAGTCGCCAGCCAACCAGAAGCATGGCCTGAACGTTGCCCAGCATTCGGACAAGCTTTTCTTGGTTGAGCTGAAAAGCAGCCAGCGGAGCCCCAAACTGCTCCCCTCTCTTTCAAATACCTGTTCAGTTTCAGCCAAACACAGATTGCTTCAGTTTCACACCGATGGCAGTAGTATCAAAAGGAGCTAAAGATAGATGTAGTAGGTACGATGGCTTCAGTTTCACACCGATGGCACATGTCAAAAACTCCCATTGA